>PPNK03000008.1:13415-374696 GCA_003708145.3 Phaffomyces orbus
ACTGAAACAAACACTGGTGCTTCGGGTGCTTCTTCTGCTCCTACTGAATCACATACTGGTGCCTCTGATGCCACTGAAACAAACACTGGTGCTTCGGGTGCTTCTTCTGCTCCTACTGGATCACATACTGGTGCCTCTGATGCCACTGAAACAAACACCGCATCTTCTGACTCAAATGAATCAAACACTGGTGTCTCTGGTGCTTCTTCTGCTTCTTCTGCTTCTACTGAATCACATACTGGTGCCTCTGATGCTACTGAAACAAACACTGGTGCTTCGGGTGCTGCTGAAACAAACACCACATCTTCTGACTCAAATGAATCAAACACTGGTGCTTCTAGTGCTTCTTCTGGTTCTACTGAATCAAATACCGGTGCTTCGTCTGCTTCTTTCACTTCGTCTGAATCGACTGAAACAAACATTGGTGTTTCTTCTACTTCTATTGAATCAAACAGTATTTCTTCCAATATTGGGAATGAGTCAATTAAACCTAGTATGACAGAGAATAATCCTTTCCCAACAGCTCCTGGTAATGGGTCTGGTAATAATGGAGGTGATGGTAACGATGATTCTGGTAACAATGGATCTGGTTCAGGTAACACTGGATCAGAAAATAATAATTCTGGTAACAATGGATCTGGATCTGGTTCAGGTAACGGTGGTTCAAACAACAATGGATCTGGTTCAGGTAACGCTGGATCAGAAAATAATAATTCTGGTAACAATGGATCTGGATCTGGTTCAGGTAACGGTGGTTCAAACAACAATGGATCTGGTTCAGGTAACGTTGGATCAGAAAATAATAATTCTGGTAACAATGGATCTGGATCTGGTTCAGGTAACGGTGGTTCAAACAACAATGGATCTGGTTCAGGTAACGCTGGATCAGAAAATAATAATTCTGGTAACAATGGATCTGGATCTGGTTCAGGTAACGGTGGTTCAAACAACAATGGATCTGGTTCAGGTAATGCTGGATCAGAAAACAATAATCCTGGTAACAATGAATCAGGATCAGGATCAGGTAACGGTGGTTCAAGCAACGATAGTTCAAACAACAACGGGTCTGGTTCAGGTAATGCTGGCTCAGAAAATAATAATTCTGGTAACAATGGGTCTGGATCCGGCTCAGGCAACGGTGGTTCAGGCAATGACTCTGGTAACAGTAATTCTGGTAATGGGTCTGGATCTGGATTTGGTAATACATCTGGCTCAGGACCTACCTATGCTACCACTACCGGATTAGGCAATGCTGAAGCTAGAAGCTCAGTTACAACTTCTTTCACAACAGCAACAGTCTCAACAACTAATTCAGTTAATAATATTTATGAAGGTCAAGGGTCTTCTTTAAAAACTAAATGGTTCTTATCATTATCTTGTGTCTTTATGGGTTTCCTATTCTAATTAGCTGAAACTTGATGCTATGGCTTATAATGAGTGACATTATTTTACTAATCTGCTGATTTCAAGCTAGATTTTTTTTCTTTTACAGCTTAACAGTCGCCATTTTTGATTTCGAACAATGGTGCAAACTTTTTTCATTTCTTAATCTAATACTATTATCACACTTGAAGTTCGGTGTGATAGCTCAAAATTATATATCCAATCTTATATTTGTCATTGATTTATCAAAATGTAGAGTCTATTATAATTGATCTAGACCGTTGTATAACTAATTATATGCAGTTTACTTTTGAAAGATTGAAATTTTGTTGATTTCAAGAATTTATCACACTACATAGTTTTGTGAAGAATAATTGTAAGTATCTTTTCAGATAACATGACTCCTAACTAGATACACTTTCGAGCTAAAGAATCAGATAGGTGGAATAACATTACTCCTATTGGACAAAAGTTATTTACCCAGAGTTCACTAGTATAAAGGCTAGGTTATAATCCCTAATATCAACATGGTTTTTTCTTATATATTTTTTGTGTTGTATATGTCATTAAATATGTTACAACTTACATGTTACATAAAATTATGTCATATAACATATAAACAATTTAAAGCTTTAAATTAAGGGATATATGTATTATGAAGTTTGAAGGCATGAAGCCACTGGATATATCCGGTCTTGACTCTTGACTCTACCTCAATTTGAAATTAACACTGAAGCCCTGACTGTTTCCCCCAACCAATAGGCCAGGGCCCAGCCAGTAACCTGACACCTGTCACATCTTATAGATTACATGAGCTAGTTTTACACATATAACCGATGACTTAATTATTACTACTCTCTACATTATGATCACATATCTCTGTCTCACATTATGCCAATATGTACATTCTGCCATTATTTCGGATACATATAGTGGTTGAATGGTTAGATTATAGTAATTACTAAGAACACAATGCACTTACAATAATTTATCAATTATACTTAGTTCAAGTATGTATAATTCATAATTCTTTTTTTTGTGTATACACGTTATTTGCTAAAATCTAACTATTAGTTTCGACATTGACCAAAGGCAGGCAAGTTGTTGTAAACTTGATATACAAAAATACCTTTGAAGTAAAAGTTTAAGGCAAAAGTAATCACTCCCAAACTAATTTCAAAGAATCCCACATTATACCATAATTGATGGTATATTCTTCAGTAACTAACTCAACAACATTTTGACCAGTTTCTAAGTAATTTGTAGGAACATCCAGACGGCTATAATACCACTGACCAGCAAAGGATGATGATCTGTACGTAGATTTGTCGTTGTAAAGGTTGGTTTGATAAGTATCTTTCCCTAATTGATTACCATTGACTAAAATTTTGAGTTTAGTTGAATCAGCACCAACATAAGAGTTATTACCTGTATAACCTGCAATAGAAACATATAAAGCTGCTTTCTTATCCTGATTAACGGAATCCAAATCAAAGTGAATTGACCAAGTACCCTCTTTACTCTTAGCATAACACCAATCACTTGGTGAAGTTTCGTTAACATAAAATTCATAATCATCCGGACATAGTTCAGTTTGGAAATCTTCATAAACTTTAGCACCATGTTTGAAACCTTTTGTAGTTCTATCATAATTACCAATTGTCCAAATTGTTTCATGATCAACAGGCCATTCGATTTCACCTAAATCAGTGATTTTATCAGTCTTGACAGTGATTTGTTTTTGATAAGTATAATTTCCAATGACATCAATACCTTCTGACCATTCCGATGAAAAAGCTTGGAGAAAGTATTGTTTTTTGGCACTACGAATATCATCAATTTTGAAATATCCGTCATCATCAGTGTAACTATAGTATTGATAACCAGCACCTTGCAGCATTGTATAATTATTTGTTTCTCCCAAAAATAAATTAACGTTTGAAGCAGGAGAGCCATCTGATAGTACCAATCTACCTTTAACAGATCCTCTATTCAAATAATCGGTGTCTTCAAACCACTCATAAGGCCAATTTTTTCTTTCTTTGATCATTCTTCTATTGGCATCTGATTGGTCACCATCATTGAAATAGAAAAGATAAGGACCCCAAACCTTTCCATCTTTGAAAACTTCGTCATACTCAACTTCAAAATGAGTACCATGTAACATATTTAATAAGACAACGTCACCAGTTGAAGATTCTCTATGAACTAATAGCTCTTGCTTAATTTGATCACCACAGAAATAGTCACGACCTGGTGAGATTAGCCAAAATCCATAAGATTTATTACTAGAATTATCAACACCATAAACACCATAAATCTCTTCTTCATGCAATCTACTACTCCAATCATATTTGGTAACATAACCATCACCAGTTGGGCTCTTCCAAGTTTCATCAAATACTTTTGTGCCTTTATAATCATCAGGCCAAATTGGTAATGGACCATCTTTAATTGAAGTGTGAGCATTTTGATAAATATCAGGATTTAATCTTATCAAAGTTCTGAATTCCCCTAAAGTTGGTAAAGCTCGATTAACAAAATAAGAATAAAACCCATTTAAACCTTTGAACATAACAATATGATGTTCACCCTCTTTTGCATCAAATGAGATATCCAATTTATTTGAGTCAGATGAAACAATACGAACATCAGTGTAGAATAAGTTACTCTTTGCACCTTGATAAGAAGCATACAAACCTTGAGCAGTTCCAACCAAATCAACTTCATCATCTTCAGGGTTTGGCTTCCATAATAAAGATTTACCAAAGGTTGGACCCATTTTCATAGTAAATTTATCATTACCTACTAATACAGTTAAATTCGAAGTTGAGTTGTAACCACTCAAAACATTAGCGGTAAATACTGAACCATCCTCAATTAAAGTGCCTTCATCAACTGTAGCTGTATTATTATCATCTCTTTTTGAAAGAGTTGGAATTGCAAAAACAGAGGTTAAGCATGTCGCTAGAATTATAGATAGCTTCATGTTTTCGCCTAGAATATTGTCAAGATGATATGTTGAATAACAAGAAGAAAAGACAGCTTTTAGTTAGACTATATATAGTTAATATTGAACCTGGGGTAAATGTTCGAACTTCGGTTGATTTGCGATAAATATGTGTGGGTTATTTGATGATCTTCTATATACATAGAGTCTGTACAGTTCCAATCTACCTAATTTGGGGGGATATGAATCAATGGATAAAGCACCAAGTTACAAGAAATGAAGAATATTACACCGATTGGTATGGTATATACATGTACATTCGAATTTGCGGAGGCGGAGGATATATTGATATTTAACTCGTGACTCACGAGTCACATGTGTTTAAAGTTTATGTGTCCAATCATAAGCGGGCTTATCTAGCGACGTTGAACGTTGAATCTTGAAAGTTGAAAGTCAAAAGAGTCCATCGACTCGTGAGTCGAGGCTTGAGCTAGTCAATCTATACTTATGCGGCCTGTCGAGTAGGTCATTGAACCCGTAGGTACATGTACATATATATTTACACACTAGTGTACACTGTACACTGAGCACTGCTGACTAGAATTCCCCGAGATTGAAGTGCAATATGGAGAAATAATGTACCATGACACAAACTCTGTATATCAAAGAAATGAAAGTTGATCCGTATCATTTTTTTTGATGGAATCATTTTTTTTGAATCTTAGTAGGTTATGTAAAATTTAAGACTTACAAGTTACAACTTACAAGGTTATGGTTATAGACTTATCATGTTATCATATATTTTATTCGTCGCTGTCAAAGACAACAACTGGATGCCAGTTTTGAGTGATCAATCTTTGTGGACCGGATTTGTTAACAATCTGGTTTAAAGCTTCTCCATCTTCATCTTTCAAGTCAACAACCTTAAAATTATCAATAATTCTTGACTCTGTTACAGATTTTGGTAAAACAACAGTTTCTCTCCATAATGCCCAAGAAATCAAAATAGTCGCTGGTGAAACATTATATTTTTTGGCAATTTCTTTAACACTTTCATCTTTCAAAACTGGAGAATCAGTTGAACCTAACGGAGAATAAGCTTGTAATAAGATACCATTTTCTTTGGCAAATTCAAGTAATTTATGTTGAGGTAAGAATGGATGTAATTCAACTTGATTTACAGCTGGAACAATAGTGGTTTTTGGGGATTTCAAGATTTTCTCTAAGTTAGTAATTGAGAAATTCGAAACACCAATTGATCTAGTTTTCCCTTTTGCAACTAAATTTTGTAACTGTTCCCAAGTATCAGTGATATCCCAACCGTCAAAAATAATATCACGATAACCATTTGGTAAAGTTGGAATATTTGGATCATTACCATTTGGGTTCAAAGCAACAGGCCAATGAATCAAATATAAATCAACGTAGTCTAACTGCAATTTTTCAAGGGAGATATCAAGATGCTTTTCAGGGTTAGTATGACCTGTTGACCATAATTTAGTAGTTATGAATAACTGATCTCTTGGAACACCAGAGTCCTTAATAGCCCTACCAATTGCTTCTTCATTGTTGTATAAAGCAGCAGTATCAATATGAGTATAGCCGTTTTTTAAGGCAACTAAAACAGCATCATAAACTTCATCAGGATGTGATTGCCATGTTCCTAAACCTAAAGCAGGAATGGTCAAACCGTTGTTCAAAGTAAGGACTTTATCTGAATTATGGGACATCGTTGGAATTGATTATACAAAAAATTGAAATCAAATTGGTTATTGAGATTAATATATATCTAAAGGTGACACTGATTAAAGGAGTAACATTAGTCCACCAAAATGGGATAATAATGTACCTTTATGGAGTTATGGGAGAATTGTTTTAATGTTGTAAGTCATTTAACAAGTCAAGTGAGTTGGACTCCTTTCTGAATTCTGAGTGGTCAAGATTTGGGGTTTTTTCCAGAAATGTGGGGAAAAATCCTAAATTATTCAATGGAAAAATAATCCTCCGACAACTGTTTGATGTGTCAATTTCCATCATGGAGCTTTGATAGACTCCCAGATTAAACTTTGGTACATTGGCCACGTAACTTGCAGGAAACTGGGGTACATAATATTTCTACATAAATCAATGTTTTGATCTATAGATATATAAACTGATTATATCCTTTCACATTTCAACTATTCTTTTTCTTTTAATCATTATAACATTGAAAATGACGACCATTAATGATAACTCAACAGGTAATTCTTTTGATTACAAAGAAGAGACCTCACATCTGGAAAATGTTAATAATAAAAAATCTGAATTAATTGATATTGGTGAAGAAGACCAAAATCATGAGAAAGTTGACCATGAAGTTTACGATTATATGAATGAAGATGCTGTTGAAATTGACGAGGAAACTAATAGAAGATTGAGAAATATGATTCATAGAAGAATTTTACCATGTATGATTGGTACTTATTTTTTACAAGCTTTAGATAAGGGTACTCTAGCTTTTTCTTCAATCATGGGTATTAGAACTGATGCTAATCTAGTTGGTCAACAGTATGCTTGGTTGACTACATGTACTTATATTGCTGTTTTAGTTTTTGAATTACCAACCAATTTTTTCATTCAAAAACTTCCAATCGCCAAATATTTAACTATTAATATCATCTTATGGGGTGTTGTTTTAGGATGTCATGCTCTAGGTAAAAACTTCACTATTTTAGTTGTTGTCAGAACTTTGTTAGGTGCTTTTGAATGTTGTTGTCAACCTTGTTTTATTGTTATGTCTGCTATGTGGTATAAGAGAGAAGAACAAGCTCTTATTGTCTCATTATGGTATATGATGAATGGTGGTCAACAAATTGTTGGTGGTCTATTATCTTATTGTTTCACTTTAATTCACGGTGCGCGTTTAAGAAACTGGGAGATTTTGTTTTTAGTTTATGGTTGTATAACTGTCGTTTGGGGTATTTTCATTTTCTTCTACACTCCAGATTCTCCAATGACAGCGACTTGTTTCAGTGAAGAAGATAGAAAATTAATGGTTGAAAGAGTTCGTTCAAATCAAACTGGTTTACAAAACAAAAAGATCAAAAAAGAACATCTTGTTGAAGCTTTCAAAGATCCACAAACTTATTGCTATTTTTTTATTCAATTCTTGACTGCATTACCTACTTCAGGTTTAGGTGCTTTTGCTAATATCATCATTTCTGGGTTTGGTTTTAGTACTTTGCAAACCCAATTGTTAGCAATGGTTTTAGGTGGTTATTTAATCTTTTTATTATTATCTTCCGCTTGGTTATCAAAAAGATTTAAGCAAAACATTCTATTAATGATCTGTTATGTTATCCCTTCAATTATTGGTACTATTGTTCTAATGACTTTGACTTATACTGAATATGCAAAAGGTTCCCATCAATATAAAGTGAGAACTGGTGTCTTGTTATTTTGTTATTATTTAACTTTATCATTTTGGGGTGTTGCTAACCTAGGTTTGTCATTACTATCTCGTAATATTGGTGGTCAATCTAAGAAATCTATTGTTACCACTTCAAATTTCATTGGTTGGGCTGTTGGTAACATTGTTGGTCCTCAGGTTTTTAGAGCAAATGAATCTCCAAGATATCTAACTGCTTTTGGTACTCATTTGGGTTGTTATGGTGCATTAATTCTTTTGTTGATCTTTTTGAGATTATGGTTGATGAGAGAGAACAATAGAAAAGAAAAATTAATCGCTTCTGGTCAAGCTCAAGCTGATACGAACTTAAAACATGCCTTTGAAGATTTAACTGATGTTCAAAACGTTAATTTCCGTTACGTTTACTAGATGAAATTGTTAGTTTTATCCAAATTTTTTGAATTGATTTGCTTTTGTATAGTCTTAATGAAAATATGAATTGTTTGTTTAATGTTGTAGTCCATCTTAGTCCTTATACACTAAATTATTAGATCACTACTTTTTAAATTTTGATCACTCCAGAAGTTTCACAGGTGACTCAAATTTGATTTGTTTAATGAAAATACGTAATAATATACGTTTATTTGTTACAACTTACGACCACCGTAAATAGTTTTAAAAGGGTTTTACATTGACGTTTAATAATAGGGATTATGTATTTAAATTAATTAAATCATAAATATAGTTTTGAAAATTCAACAAGAGCCATAATTGCCATAGCTTGACCATAAGGCATAGAAGTTAAAGGGATATCTTTATAGAATTGTAAAGTATCACCCATACCAGTACCAAATGAAGTGTTTAGAAGTTCACCTTTATCATCAATATAGCTGATAACACCTTTAATAGCTTTGATTGCAGATGATTGATATTTGATATCGATATATTTCTTCCTAATACCTTTCAAAATACCATAAGCAAAACCAGCAGTAGCAGAAGATTCTAAATAAGATGATTCATCATCTAGTAGAGTATGCCATAATCCAGATTTCTGATCTTGCAACTCAACTAACTTTGAAACTTGACGGTCTAATGTCTCAATCAAAAATTCTCTCAAGAAATCGCCAGGTTGTAAATCTAGTAACTCAATGAATTCAGGAATAACGATTGTGATCCATGAATTACCTCTTGCCCAAAATGCGTTGGCATAATTATGATCACCATCAAATGTGTAACCATGATACCATAGACCTGTTTTAGCATCACATAGATATTTAATATGTAATAGCATTTGCTTTTTAGCTTCTTCAATATAATGAGGTCTATTCAGGATCAAACCAATCTTAGCTAGTGGAACGACGGTCATCATTAAAGTATCATCCCATAATTGTTCATGATTATCAGTTAAATAAGTAGCATGTTGGAAGCCACCACATTTGGTTTTTTTCAAATCATACATTGCCCACTCAGCCCAAGAATCTAAGTATGGCTTGAATCTTTCATCATTAGTTCTTTCATAAAGATATCCTAATGTTAGAAAGACAGCCATTGTGTTAATATTTTTGGAAGTGGAGCCATCAGGACCAAAAATTTGAACTTCATACCACTGTTTAATATGATCTAAAACCTTCTCATCATTAGTTAATTCATAATAATGCCACATTCCATAAAGACCAATACCATGAGTCCATTCCCAACCAGTTATCCAACCCTTTGTGTCAATGATTCTTCCATCTGGGATTTCCATCAAAAATTGACCAGTTTCATCTTTAATATTGACTAAGTTGTTGATTAATCTGTTGATTAATTCATCAAGATCTTTGTTTTTGATATCAAATAATTGAGCAGGCATTTTTGATAGTTGTGATAAAAAATTGAAATAGTAAAAAAGAATGAGAATTTTAACAGTAAATTAGTTTATTATATTAGCATTTGGGTCATATTGAAAGATACTCCGGATTATTGGAACTTTACACCCTCCAAAGTCCAAGGAATTAAATACAATTCGCGGGTTGCCAAGTTATCCCCACTAAATGATCTGCATGCTTACATTTCCTAATTCCTGGTGAATTAATGCTCCGGAGATTCAGAGTCAAGACAAAAGAGATTCGTTTAAATAGAACTGATATTCTTTGAAAAGAATTTTAATTAAGAAAGGTTACTCAACTTTTACAAGCTACAAGTATCCATAATGGCAATTACTCACCCTTCAAACAAGATCTTAAAACTAGCAACTGGTGCCTCAATTCCTGCATTAGGTTTAGGTACTTGGAAAGCAACAGATGAAGAAGTGTATAATTCAGTTTTACATGCATTAAAGACTGGTTATAGACATATTGATACTGCAGCTGGTTATGGAAATGAAGAACCAATTGGTAGAGCTATTAAAGATTCAGGGATTGCAAGAGATGAAATTTTCGTCACTACTAAATTATGGTCAACAGATCATCATGATCCAGAAAACGCAATTAAAACCTCATTAAAGAAATTACAGTTAGACTATGTTGATTTGTATTTATTACACTGGCCATTAGCGTTGAATCCAAATGGTAATCATCCTGCAATTCCAACAAGACCAGATGGATTAAGAGACATTATTTACGATTGGCCATTTACCAAAACTTATAAATTATTGGAACCATTAGTCGAGAAGGGTTACACAAAAGCATTAGGTGTTTCAAATGTTACGATTTCCAAATTACAGGAGTTATTCAGTCAAGAATTGAAGGTGAAACCAGTCGCATTACAAATTGAACTACATCCATATTTACCACAACATAAACTAATCAAATTTGCTAGAGAACATGATATTGTTGTTGAAGCTTACTCCCCATTAGGCTCTTCAGATGCTCCATTATTAAAAGATCCAAAGATTCAAGCTATTGCTGATAGATATCAAGTTTCAACAGCAACTATTCTAATTTCATGGGCTTTATGGAGAGATACAGTTGTCTTGTCAAAATCTGTTAAACCATCAAGAATTGATTCGAATTTCCAAGTTGTTGATTTGAAAGATGAAGATGGTGAAATTCTAAATACATTATATGAAGAAAGAGGTGGTCCCCAAAGATTTGTTTCTCCACCATGGGATCCAGTTGTTGTTTTTGACTCTTCTTTATAGTTTGAATTTCAATTTTATGAGACTTGAGATAAAAATTGTGATGTAGATCCTGATGTATACCTACGAATAATCACGTACAGTACTTGAAGCTAAGTGTATTAAATATTATTGTGGCACAGCTCTGGACTTCTGGATACCACAGTTTGCGGTTGACAACTACAGTTGTATTCACAGAAAACAAATTGGTGGATAATCTGACTTCTTTTCATTCGAATAAAAATTTGTTCTAACAGTCACACACAGGCACCAGGGTAAGTTGAAACAAAAATAAATTTTTTCTTGACAACTCAGTCTTAAGTCCTCATGAAATTTTTTTCAAATTCTGGGGAAATGTCGCTGGATTTATTCTCCGAAGCATATAAACATCTCAAATACAAATAAGTATATAAGTCTACTTAAATACTGAAAAATGATTAACTTTAGCTGATTTAACTTCATTAGCTCATAAAAATACAGAAATGTCCAATATTACAGTCTTAGGTGATGGTATTTATTCACCAGTCCCAACCTTTTTCAAAGGTGAGAATTATGAATTAGATCTAGAAACTCAGATCAAACATGCTAAAAATCTATATACCAATAAAATCAATGGTTTGGTCATTTCTGGTTCAATGGGTGAATCAATTCATTTAACAAGAAAGGAAAGATTGACTTTATTATCAACCATTCGTAAAGAAATACCAGATCCTGAATTCAAATTAATCTCAGGTTTACCATATACTAATATTCAAGATACAATTGAAGAGATTGAATTAATTAAAGAAAATGGAGGTGACTTTGCTATTTTATTAACTCCTGGTTATTATGGTAATGGTTTGACTCATCAACAAGGTATAATTGATTACTTTACAAGAGTTGCTAATAAATCAGTTCTACCAATCATTATCTATCATTACCCAGGAGTTAGTAATGGAACTGATATTTTATCAGAAACATTTGAAGTTTTATCAAAACATGTTAACATTGTTGCTGTTAAATTAACTCATTTCAGCCTTGATAAATATATTTTATTAACTGCCTTAAAGAAACAAAATATTGAAAATAATTTCAAACCTTTTACTGGGTTAGGTCAAATATTAGTTCCTTCTGCTGCGGTTGGTGCATTTGGTGCAATTGATGGTATGTCTGGTATTTTCCCTAAAACCATGGTTAAATTATTTAGTTTGATTAAAGAAGGTAAACAGGAGGAAGCAATTGAACTACAATACTACATTACTAAGGCTAATAGAATGATTTTTGATATTAATTTAGTTGGTGTTAAATATGCATTAAATTTCGTTTACGGATTTGGTAGTTTAGAAATTACAGGTAGACCACCATTAAATAATCAAATTGAATTGAACGTTTGGAAGAAATATGAGGCTGATATTTTAAAATTGAAAGAAATCGAGGATAGTTTATAACTTAATCAAAGAAAATAAATGGTTATATATTATATGCAGTTTTAGTATTTTGATATAATAAATCATCTAAATCTAAATCTAAATCAGTAGCTAACTGCTCAGTAATCTCGATCCATCTAATCCATGAATTTTCAAGTCTCAAGGTTGATACAGGCCAGTCACTTCCCCAAATAATTTTATTTTTGCCAAAAATTTCAATGAATATTTTCATCCATGGTTTAATCAATTCAATAATTTCATCATTTGATTGTAATTCAATTGATTCAAGTTCTGAGAATGCACCACTTAATTTGAAAAAGTACTTATTGTTATTGGTTCGTCCGATATCATACCATAACTGATAGAATTCTTTTAATAAATTAGGATCATTATTGAAATTTGGTTTACATAAATGATTAACAATAAAAGTAACATTTTTGGTATTTAAATCCACAATTTTGAACTCTTTTAATTGTTCTAACCAAAAGGAATGAACATCAATACCTAAATCGAAAACATATTTATGCTCACCTAGCCAGTTCAATCCATCAATAAAGTTTGGATTCAACATTGTTCCTTTTGGTTTATCCTGTAATAAATATCTAAACCCTTTAACTAATTTCCAATTATCAATATTAACAGTGCGTAGTTTAAGTAATTCAATGTATTTAGACAATTCCTCACCACCTAAAGGAACAGGAGCCCATGGAATAATACCTTTAATGAAATTAACTCCATTTACATCACCTTCATCTGAAAGTTGTTGGTTGTTAACTGTTCTTTCAACGTACAGGTATTCATTGATAGAATTATCCCAATGATCTAATGAACTTTTCATATCAGTTTCGATGAAGATGCAACCTTGACAATCAAACTTATCTGACTTAATTATATTTTGAAACTCATCTAACCTATGATTTCCATATAATTTATTCTCAGGGGACATCCAATTGAGGGATTGAAGATGAGGTTTAGCAAATAAATGAATGTGTGAATCAATCACTCGTTGCTTACGTTTGAGTGACATTCTAGTGATCTGGCATAGTCAAAATCAACATATTGATGAGTGGTACTAACAAATTGAAGTGATCAATTCTGGAAGAAAAGTGATGATTATTGTTGCTCCGCTTTCCGGGCTATCTTTTCACCTATTCACAACAATATAAAAAGAACTTTTGAAAATCTGTTTTCTTCAAATGTTCTTTGAAGCATTGGATTGATAGATTGATCATAATGAGATTACTAGAAGGAAAAGTTGCTTGTATTACTGGTGCTGCGACCGGGATTGGTAGAGCTATTGCTATTGAGTTCTACAAACAAGGTGCAAATGTGTCAATTAATTGTTTAGCCTCTCAAACTTCAGAAGTTGAATCATTGAAGGTAGAAATTCCTACACTATTAGCCATTCCTGGTGATATCAGAGATCCATCCACTTCATCAGAACTTGTTTCTAAAACTGTCACAACATTTGGTAAATTGGATATATTTGTTTCAAATGCTGGTGTTTGTAAATTTGCTGATTTCTTAGATCTTACCCCGGATTTATTGAAGACAACAGTTGATATCAATTTGAATGGTGCTTTCTTCTCAACTCAAGCTGCTGCAAGACAAATGAGAGATCAGAAAACTGGTGGTTCCATTATCGGGATCAGTAGTATTAGTGCATTAGTTGGAGGTGAATTTCAAACTCATTATACTCCAACTAAAGCCGGAATTTTATCATTAATTCAATCAGAAGCTGTTGCTTTAGGTAAATATGGAATTAGATGTAATGCATTATTACCAGGTACTATCAGAACACAATTAAACGAAGAAGACTTGAAAGATGAAGAAAAGAAAAGTTATATGGAAGGAAGAATTCCATTAGGTAGATTAGGGAAACCTCATGATTTAGCTGGACCAGCAGTGTTCTTAGCGAGTGATTTAAGTGAATATATTACAGGAGCACAGATACTAGTTGATGGTGGTGCATTTGTCAACTTTCAATAAATCATAAGAGTATATATTTTAAATTGTTATTGAGTAAATTGTAGGTAAACTTTAATACATTTCTCTTTAGCAGAATTAGCAAAGATCTCATAAGCTTTAATAGCTTCTTCAAATTTGAATCTATGAGTAACTAATTTCAATGGATCTAATTGATTATTAGAGACTTTTTCTAGTAAGCTAGAGGTTGTATTAGCACTAACCAAACCAGTTGAGATGTTGATATTTTTAATCCATAAATCTTGTAATTGTAAATCAACTTTAGTACCATGAACACCAACGTTAGCAATTCTACCACCTGGAGCAATGATATCTTGACAAGTTTGGAATGTTTGGGGGATACCGACAGCTTCAATTGCAACATCAACCCCTTCTGATAAGCCTTGACGATCATTAACGTTTAAAGATTTAGTTAATTTCAGGATTTCTTCTTTAACATCCACTTTACCTGGGTTTAAAACGATATCAGCACCAAATTCATGTTTAGCGACATTTAATCTTTCATCATCGAAATCAATAACAATAGTAGTTGAAGGTTTGAAAGTTTTGGCTGCAATTAAAGCAGAAATACCAATTGAACCTCCACCAACAATTGCCACGATATCACCTTCTTCAATTTTACCAGCAACAGCACCAATTTCATTACCAGTTGGTAAAATATCACTTAACATTAATAAGGATTCGTCTTTGACAGTATTTTCATAAGGTTTAATATCGTATAACGAATTATCAGCATGAGGGATTCTAACGTATTCAGCTTGGGTACCATTAATGGTATGACCTAAGATCCAACCACCATCTGAACAATGTGATTGTAAATTTTTGGAACAATATCTACAATGACCACAAGATGTGATACATGAGATTAAAACTTTATCACCAACTCTGAATTTTGAAACACCATCACCAACTTCATGAACGTAACCAATACCTTCATGGCCTAGAATGGTACCTGGAGTAGTTTCAGGGACATCACCTTTCAAGATATGTAAATCAGTACCACAGATGGTTGTACCTAATAATTTCACAACGGCATCAGTTTTTGATTGTAATGATGGGTATGGGACATGTTTAATTGATTTCAATCCAGGACCTTCGTAGACTAGGGCCTTCATTGTCGACATTGATCGAGTTGACATTTTAGCAAGGGATCTAAGCATGTTTGAAATTTAATTAAGGATACAAAATAAAAATGCAGGTGAAAGAAAGACACGGGGAAAACTAAGCTGTTTATATACAGGTTGACTTTGTAGTTGAACAATAACCAATAAATATGCCCAAATGAAACATAAAGACCGATCTGGAAAACCCTCAGGGCCCAGAGTCCAGACTCCATAGTCCATGTACAATTTGATTATTGTTTGATTCGCATGATCAATGTGAATGGATCATATGAGACATGAACTGCAGAGATAATTTTGTGACATGTAAATGTTGTATGAAATTGATCTGTATAGATATCATTTTACTCAGATACATTCAACAAGTTGTGTATTCAGGAATCAGCCATGAACAGTATGATAAATGACTGGTGACTTGATACAAAATCTTGCAATTCTTCATATCAACTACTTCCACTAACGTCTGTAACTGGGGCCGGGTTAAGTTTCCCGGAGTTTTTGATTCCAAATTCTTAACTTTAAAGTTTATAGACGTACCGTTCTCGGTAACCGGCTCATGAAAAAATAGCCGATAAGAATATCCCAAACGGGAAACGTTACAAGCGTTGGCACATATTATCCGAAAAAGGCAAGGTTACAAACCGGTAAATATCACGTGCACCACCACTTTTTATCAGCCAATCAAATAGCTTGATTTCCCACCGTTTATAAACAATGTGTACAAAAATCAAAAAAGAAAATTTTTTTACCAGAATTTTATTTCTCTTCTTGAAACTTCCGCCCCTTTACATAACAATAATTCATTTTCAATATTCACAATGTCTTTACCTCAATATACTATCTCTGATTACTCTAAATTTGCCTTAGCCGGTGCCATTGGTTGTGGTGTTACTCATGGTGCTATGACCCCAATTGATGTCGTCAAAACCAGAATTCAATTAGATCCAGCTACTTACAACAAAGGTACCATTGGTACTTTTAGACAAGTTGTCTCCTCAGAAGGTGCCGGTGCTTTATTAACCGGTTTAGGTCCAACTGTCTTGGGTTACTCTTTACAAGGTGCTTTCAAATTTGGTGGTTATGAATTATTCAAAAAAACCTTTATTGATTACTTAGGTGTTGATACTGCTAGACAATACAAAGATTCCATTTACATTGGTTCTGCTGCTATTGCTGAATTCTTTGCTGATATCGCTTTATGTCCATTAGAAGCTACCAGAATCAGATTAGTTTCTCAACCAACTTTTGCTAATGGTTTAATTGGTGGTTTCTCAAGAATCTTGAAAGAAGAAGGTGTTGGTTCTTTCTACGCCGGTTTCGCTCCAATCTTATTCAAACAAATTCCATATAACATTGCTAAATTCTTAGTCTTTGAAAGAGCTGCTGAATTATACTACTCATTTATCCCAACTCCAAAATCTGATTTATCTTCAGGTGTTAAGACTTTAGTTAACTTAGGTGCCGGTTTAACTGCCGGTTTTGCTGCTGCAATTATCTCACAACCAGCTGATACTTTATTATCTAAAGTTAACAAAACTAAAAAAGCTCCAGGTCAATCAACCGTTGGTTTGTTATTCTCTTTAGCCAAACAATTAGGTGTTACTGGTTCTTTCGCTGGTTTACCAACACGTTTAGTTATGGTTGGTACTTTAACCTCATTACAATTCACCATCTACGGTTCATTAAAACCAGCTTTAAACTGTCCTCCATCAGTTGAAATTTAAGATAATTTTTGAATCCTGTTTTATGATGTTTGTATATATTGTTAAAATTACGCTATTTGATATAGTTGATAAATTTTTGTTACCATTTAAATTATAGAATTAAACTATACAAATAATATTTTGTTTTAAACCAGATCACTTTGTATTTCAATTCGCAACTGGGAATGGTTTATTCATATAATCATCTAATTCTTTATCTAAATCTTCAAAAGTTGTTTTGGTAGTTTTCTTAATTTCATCTGAATGATTGTCCATGTAGTTTTCTAGTTCTCTATCTAAATCATCTGCAGTTTTTTTCACTGGTCTTTCCCTTCTTATACCACCTCTAGCTCTTGGATTAGAACCTCTAGTATCTCTGTCTCTTGAATGTCTATGATCTCTAGACACACTTGAAATATTTAATGGTTTAATTTCTTCCACTGAAATAATTTGTCCCGCTGCTTTCCTACCGTCGAATTTTTTAACTGCTTCATCGTTCAATGATACATCTTCGAATCCAATATACGCTAATCTTGTGCCTCTATTTGAACGATCATTTTCCAGTAACGTGAATGAAGTCTTACCAATCATTTCAAATAATTGCTAATGTTAAAGATGTTAGTATAAAGCACTTTACAATTTAAAAAAAAACAGATACAATTACTCACTGTTAAATCATCATTGGTTATACCTTCATGTAAATTAGTCACTTTGATATAAGCATTATCATTACTATGTTTATCCATTGTTAGTACATCATAAAATTAACAAGTACCAATAGTCAAACTCACCTTAATCTTTGTAATTTTGTCTTTCTTGGGGGTTCATATCTATCAGATCTGTAGTTTGTTTTTCTTGAGCCAGAACGTATTCCTCTTTCACGATCCCTATCACTTCTGTGCGATTTCTGAACATAAAGGAATTAGTATACTTGAATCCATATTGTTTGTGTTTCATTGTGGTACTTACATTGTTTCTCTAAATTTCTAGTTAGTATTGATCTGTAAAAATCATACATATAACACATACTGGTCGGTTATCAGAGGTACCAATGATCTCATCAAGAGACCTTTCTAGCGAGTCACTCATAGCAAAATGTGTTTTGATTTAATACTCATTTTGTGCTTATGTTGTTGAATTGTTTTTTTTGAGATTTAAGGGATTACGTAAAAGTCCTCACACTATCACACTACACTATACTACACTTTACAACCAATATAAGAACAACTTAAATATATTTAAAACTCTTTAAAAACATTCTTGAATCTTTCTTCACTAAAGTTTGATAATATTGAAGATTTGAACTGATTAAATTCAACAGAGTATTTGATCTCTGAGGAAATGTAATTCAAGTTACCATAACTGACAATGAACCTATAGGCTGACTCTGAGGATTTGATTAAATTTGAGCCAATTTTGTTCATAACTTTTAACAATTCAGAGATCAAATGAACTGATTTAAATTTAACTATGTAGATTGAATAATTCAACAAAAATGTAGAAATTGCATTTGAAACATTAACAAAGTTTTTATCTTCATATGAAAAATCATCATGTTCAATTATATCAAATATATTACTGGAAATTTTACTTTCTGTGATAACTGACTCACCCCAGTTTGAATTCAAGAAAATATTTGATAACATTCTGAAAGTCATGAAATAAATCACTGGATTTGATTTATTCAATCCAATTTTCAAATATTCATGTAAATTAATTAGTGGTTTTGACACATTTAGTATAATTAATCTTAGTAAATCAAATGAAGGTAATTTATTCGTCCATTTATTCAAAATTATATTTGAAATTTCTAACAGTTCATTATAATTTTTCTTTTGCAAATCTAATTCAATTTTATTTAATTCCTCAATTGTAAAAGTTTTCTCAGTTTGATTAAATTTTTTAATCCCTTTCAAAATAGAAGTTGAATTATCATTACTAAAATCAAAATAATTCAGTTGTGGTATAATCCTTGTAACTTGAGTATCTGAATAAGGATTATTTGTAAGAGATTGATTAATTTCAACTCCTTGGGTGTTATCTGTGATAAATTTAACAATTTCTTCAACATAACTTGATGGTAATTCGTTTGCTAGTAAGAATCTTTCAGCTGCAGTGTATGGATTTTCATTCAGATTATAAGGCAACTTTAATGGTGGCTCACCGTCCTTAACGTCAACGTCAAATACGTAATCCCATTTTGAGCCATTATAATCAATTTTTTTATCATTTGAAACTCCACTGACAACTTCACCTATTTTATTCCATTTATTCTCACTCCATTGATAAGCTTCGTTAATACCAATGTTTGACTTAATAACAATCACTTGACCTTCTTTTGAACCAGGTTTATTCAATTCATCAATTGATTTTATTTGATTTTCATCAAATTGTTTTGCATTTAAAGAGATATTTTCAATTGACTTATTAAACTCGATTATCTCTTCGTTGGAAGCAATTCTTGATGATTCTTGTGTGAATACTCTAATTACACCATCAGAACCACCAGAAACAATATCGTCATTTGGTAAAATTGAAATAGACCAAACAGAGATACTTGGTAATGTGATTACTTGAACATTAACACCGTTTTCCCAAATTCTAACAGTTCTATCTTCACCACATGTAACTAAATTGCCATTTGATAATTGTTTAACATTATAAACAAAACTATCATGACCAATTAATTCTTGAACTAATTCGCCTTCGAAAGTTTGGATTCTAACTGTCCCATCATTGGAGGTACTAGCGAATGAAGAGCCGCCATTCAAAACAAACAATCCTCTAACAACGTCTGTATGGCCAGTGATTATTTTCATCTCTTTATCTTGATTCCAAATCCTGATGGTTTTGTCAGCACTTGAAGTTAGATAATGGTCATTTTCTAATATTTTAACGTCCCAAACAGCAGCATTGTGGCCCTTGAGATCGTATTTCAAGACATTATTTTCCCAAACTTTAGCAGTTAAATCCCAACTGCCACTTATAATTTGATTATCTTTGTAGTCTAAACTACAAATGTTTGATTCATGGCCAATCAACACGTATTTTGGATCAGAATTTGAGGCATATAAGTCGGTTATATTGATCAGTTTATCCTGGCCACCTGAAATGATCAATTGATGATCAGAGTCGAATGCTAGTGAGTTAATGTAACCTGTTGAAGTGAAGTTCAACTTGTGATTCCAAGTGCCACCTTCAAGGGTCCAGACTTTGACTGTTGCGTCTCTTGAAGCGGAGACAATTGTGTCGCTGTAAGGAGAGGCCAACGCTCTGACGTCCTGCTCGTGGCCAGCCAGAGTGGCACTCAATTTGTAGACCATCTTTACTGTCGAAGTGTTAGTGGGAGATAGTTCAGTATAGCCGGAATTATCTTCAATCCGGAAATAAAATTTATGAATCTTTTTCTTTTTGATGTTTTTCTCCCTTTAGAAATCAAAGATCTTTGGAAATTCAGAGGGAAATTCAGAGGGAAATGTCAGCTCCTTTGTTGTACGCGAAAGTCGAAGATGGTTATCTTTTCAAGCAAGCCAATGACGTTGAAACTGTCCTCCACATCGGCTTGAACGGGTCCAAGTTGGTCAATCCACAATTCTTCCCCGTGTCTGGTTTAAATCAAATCGCTTCTATCGTTGGTGTCATTAGACTGAGATCTTCACGTTATATTATTGTCACTACAAAAATCAAGAAGGCTGGTCAAATCCATAACAACTCAATCTACAAAATTGATGAATATCAAGTACTACCGTTATCAAACTCTTTTTTAAAAGATGATGATGAACAAAAATATTTGGAATTGTTGAAATTTCATCTTGATAACGCTCAATTGTTTTTCTCATACTCTTATGATTTAACCAACTCACTACAAAGAATTAGAACTAATGATTCGCCAACTAAATCTTTAAATCAAACCGCAGATAAGAGGTTTTTTTGGAACTATTTCATAAATGAAGAGTTAATCAACGAATCAATCAAAGATTCTAGCTTTGATCCTTTCATTATTCCTGTTATTTATGGCTATGTCAATATCATTGAAACTCAAATTAATAATAGACCAATTTCATTTGGTTTGATTACTAGAAGATCAAGATTAAGAGCAGGTACAAGATATTTCCGTCGTGGTGTTGATTCAACTGGTAATGTAGCAAACTTCAATGAAACTGAACAATTATTGATTATCCATGAATCTAATCATTTTGAAACTTATAGTTATTTACAAACAAGAGGTTCTGTTCCAACATATTGGACTGAAATTAACAATTTAAAATATAAACCAGATTTAAATTTATGTGAACCATCGATTGATGCAACAAGATTACATTTTAACGAACAAATTTCATTATATGGAGATAATTATCTTGTAAATTTAGTTAACTCAAAGGGTTATGAACAACCAGTTAAAAACTCTTATGAAAATGTTATTGAAGGTTTAAACGATCCAAGGTTACACTATGTTTATTTTGATTATCATCATGAATGTAGAAGTTTAAAATGGCATAGAGTTAAGATATTAACTGATCATTTGATTGAAATGGGTTTATCAAATGAAGATTTTTTCCATGAAAAGTTTTATACAATTGAGAATAAATTTGAAATTCTAAATTTACAAAAATCAATCGTTAGAACCAATTGTATGGATTGTTTAGATAGAACTAATGTTGTTCAATCAACTTTAGGTCATTGGATTTTACAAAGACAATTTGAAATTGCCAATATTTTACCAATCAATTCAATTTGGGAATCTGATAAATTACTTTTATTCCAATTTCAAAACATTTGGGCAGATAATGCAGACTATGTCAGTAAGGCATATTCAGGTACTGGTGCATTAAAGACAGACTATACTAGAACTGGTAAAAGAACTAAGAAAGGTGCTTTCAATGATTTTTTGAATTCAGTTACAAGATACTATAAAAATAATTTAAAAGATGGTGTAAGACAGGATTCATTTGATTTATTTTTAGGTAATTTCCATCCATTCAAACAAATTGACTCACCATTTGATGATAAAAGACCACCTATCATCCAAGCAACTCCGTATATTTTCATTGCTTCATCATTTTTATTTTTAGCTGCTGTTTTTTTCCCAAAGGGTGATTTATTCAACGTTAAGAATTTATTTTTATTAACTTCATGTTTAACAGTTGTTGGGTTATCAGGTAAATATATATTTTCAAATGGTATCCAATTTGTTAATTGGCCCAAATTAGTTGAGTTAGAATATTTACAAAAAAAAGATACAATCAACGACGGTAAATCTTCTGGTATTACATTTGTTAAAAATTCAAGATATCATAAACCAAGTCAAATAAATAAAACAGATTAGAGTTACTACAATTTATATAGATTAGTTAATTCCTTGATACAGGCGTTTGTTTTTGTTTGTTTTTTGTATTTTTTAATTTATATAATCTAATTCAATAAATCATGAACGAATTGTTTTGTATCATTTGATTTCATTAAAGCTTCACCGATTAAAAATCCTTGAACACCGTTCTTATAAATCTTGACGTCTTTACTTGATGAAATACCAGATAATGCAATTAATAAAGTATCTTTTGGAATCAAATCAATTAAATTTGTGGTAGTTTGTAAATCCACATTGAAAGAGTGTAAATCTCTATTATTAACCCCAATAACTTTTGGTTTCAGTTTCAATGCTCTTTCTAATTCAAGTTTAGAACTAACTTCAACTAATGGTTCCATACCTAAACTAACAGAATAATCATATAATTTTTTCAATGTTGAATCATCCAACATTTTAACGATCAATAAAATAGAGTCCGCACCAGCTAGTCTTGCTTCAATGATTTGGTATTCATTGAAAATAAACTCTTTTCTTAACACAGCAGGTCTATTTGGCACAGAATCAATAATTTTACGAACGTTTTTCAAATCTTCAATTGAACCTTTAAACCAATGTGGTTCTGTTAATACTGAGATTGCAGAGGCACCTGCATCAGTATATAGTAAAGCTTGTTTTGCTGCGTTTGAAGACAGATCGATTGGACCTTTTGAAGGTGATGCTCTTTTAATTTCAGCTATTATTGATAATTTTTGTTGATTTAATCTATCATAAAAATTTATTAAATTTGGTGCAAGACCTAATTTTAAATTTTCATTTAAATCTTCAATGGTGAAACCTGGAGTTTTGGATATTTCTTCAACGTCTTTCTGTCTTTGTTGATAAATTTTATCTAAGATTGAAGTTTTGGAAATTTTGGTTGGTTGGGTATCTTCTTTTTGATTTGTTTCCCAATAACCACTGTTATAATTCAAAATGTTTCTCATCATTAAATGGCCTTCTTCTGTCAAAATACTTTCAGGATGGAATTGAACACCTTCAATTATATATTTTTTATGACGAACTCCCATAATTATACCATTTGAGGTCTGAGCAGTGATTTCTAAATCATCAGGAAGGGTAGCTTGTGTTCCTGCCAGACTGTGGTATCTTGTGACAGCGATACCTTGAGGAACATTTTGGAACATCCCTTTACCATCATGAGTGATTGTGGAAGTTTTACCATGTTTAATTTCTCCAGCATAAGTGACTTCACCTCCAAATACAGCAAAAATACACTGTTGGCCCATACAGATACCAAAGATTGGGATTTTACCAGCAAAATGTTTGATGACATCTCTGGAAATACCAGAGTCAGTTTCGGGATGACCTGGACCTGGAGATATGATGACGATTTCTGGATTTAATTTTTCAATGCCATCGATTGATATTTTATCATTTCTTATGACTTCCACATCAGCACCTTCAACGCAAAGATACTGGTATAAATTCCAAGTGAAAGAGTCGTAGTTGTCGATCAAGAGCACCTTCTTAGCCATTATAATCACACAAAATGGATTTTAGTTAAACTGAAGAGATATTTGTAGAGTCATCAAACAAAACAAAATATCGACATCTGATAATCCGGGAACACAAATCTCCCCCGGAAGTCATTTTAGAAAAATTATTTAATGAAACGAAGATTCCATGTTTATATTTAGAAAAACCGCCAACATTAACGCGTTCCAGTTGTGTTTAATAAGGAAGAAATAAGTTCAGGATGGTGACAATCACTTCAGCTTCATTGCGTAAAAGAAAGACTTTGAAAAAAGGTATCCAATTCTCCTTAATGGTTGTGGGTCAGTCAGGTACAGGTAGATCTACGTTTATCAATAGTTTGTGTGGTCAACAAGTGGTGGAAAGTAGCAGCACAATTCCCTTACCAACGGATGACTCCCTGGATAGAGATTTCAAACTCAGAGAAGAACACGTCGAATTAGAAGACAATGAAGGTGTTAAAATCTCACTATCATTGATTGATACACCTGGGTTTGGAGATTCATTAGATAATACATCAAGTTTCAATATAATTACCGATTATATCAAACATCAGTACGATGAGATTTTGTTAGAAGAAAGTAGAGTTAGAAGAAATCCAAGATTCAAGGATTCAAGAGTTCATGCTGTTGTTTATTTCATTAATGCAACAAGTCATGGGTTAAAAGAGTTAGATATTGAGATTTTAAAGCAATTAAGTGGGTTAGTTAATTTGATTCCAGTTATAAGTAAAGCAGATAGTTTAACCAAAGAAGAATTAATTTTGAATAAGAGATTAATCTTAGAAGATTTAAAATTTCATCAAATTGAATATTACGATTTTCCATATGATTTAGAAAATGATGATAGTGAAACAATTGATACCAATTCATATTTAAGATCGTTGATTCCTTTTTCTATAATTGGATCCAATCAAGTTTTTGAAGTTAATAATGAGATGATTAGAGGTAGAAAATATCCATGGGGGTTCATTAATATTGAAGATCATGAATCAAGTGATTTTGTTATATTAAGAAACTTATTGTTAATTTCTCATTTACAAGATTTGAAAGATTTCACACATGAAATGTTGTATGAAAAATACAGAACGTTAGCCTTGAGTGGTAATGGGGCTAATTTATCAGAACAACCTATTAATCAACTAGGCATTGGTTCACCATCTTTAAAATCACCATATATCAAGCAAGAGGATGCTAGTTTCTCTTCATTGAACTCTCCTAACGTTAATAACAATGATACTTATCTGGCCAGAGAAGAACAAATCAGGTTAGAAGAAGAAAGATTGAAAGCTTTCGAAGAAAGAGTTCAAAAGGATTTATTGCAAAAAAGACAAGAATTACTGGAAAGAGAAAGAGAGTTGAGAGAGATTGAAGAAAGACTAGAAAGAGAGACCAAGAGTCAAGAATGAGTGAGAATGTAAGATATGAAATTTTAAAAATATACGCTTTTAAAATCAGTTCAACACAGTAAAAAAAATCAGTATAAAAAAAGATTTGTTAGAGAAAAAATTTTTCAGTTCTTTCTAATTTATTTCAATGAATTTGTGAATTGGAAAATAAAGTGAGTGAATTCAACACACAAACACCAATTTCGTTACAATGATGAGTCACTAGATAGGGACAGCTGATTCTTGATTGAAGAGAAAAGTCTTTTTGCCAGTTTTTAGTAGAACTTTGGCGTTTCTGATATTTGTAAAATGAGAATGGGTGCTAATTGTGTGATTTAAGTGATTTTGGATATAAACTAACAAGACGTAAATAAAGAGATGTTTCTTTACTGATATTCGTATTAATACACACACATCTGTCTATATAACAAGCACACCACTGTAGTCTCATCTCATGAAGAGTTGTATAAGTTCTCTTTCTATTTCTATTTCGACGGGTAACAATTATAAATCCAGAAGTGAAAAATTATTCCAAACAAAATCCAATGAAACCATCAAGAAGTCGTAAAACTCACAGGAAATGTTCAAGCATCTCAGCAAGGCTCGCCTGTCAAAACATTACGAAAGACTGAATCTAATCTCAAGTGGTCCTGGATCTGTTCTGGTCAACAACGAAGTCAAATTAGTCGAGTTAATATTCAAGAAAATACCAAATAATGGTCATGTTGGACCAAAAAAATTCTGGAGACATAATTTACCTAGAATTCAATTCCATAATCCAGATTTACCAATCAAGGTATTAAGAATCGAAGCAGAGAAAGGAGATCAAGTCCCTGCTCTGTTGAAAGTGTCTTTTAATGATGGGAAAACCGAACAGATTGACGTTTTAAACAAACACAGTGATGAGATTTTACAAGATTTCATTAAACTAACCAAAGCAATTCCTGCTGAAGAGATAACTCACACTCCACCTCATTTGAAATGATTGTATGTATATAATTTGTAAATAGATGAACTACAGAGAAGTTTAATGTGAACAATCTTTTCTTATTATTATTTTCAGTGAAATTTGGAAGAGATGAAAAAGAGATACAAGAATAGAAGTCTCCATTTATTTTTCTTCTTCTTCTTCTTCTTCTTCTTGTAATTTCTTGTCTAAAGCATCTAATTTCTTTTGAACTGCAGCGATTCTTTTAGCAGTTTCAGTTTCTTCTGTTTCAATGAATTTAGCTAATTTATTCTTCAAATCTTCGATGACTTTTGAATTATCACCATTTGATGGTAAAGGGATATTTAAATCATTTAATTGAGAGACAACAGTTGGATCAATTGAGAATTTCTTGTTGTTCTTCTTGGAAGATGATTTCTTATTCTTTTGAGTTGATGGAATAAAGACTTCATCAGTTTTTTTAATGATTAAATCATCAGGGATTGCTTCAATAACTCTACCAGTTTTTTTAACGTTGATTGAATCATCAGATTTTGGTACAAAGATAGAACCTGAAGTATCAGGTTTGACGTAAGAATGGTCGAAATATTTTAACAAATCATGGATAATGTTGATTTCTCTTGCAAAAGCTGGTTTTTTAGCATTTGTTAATTCAACTTGTAAAGATAACTTAACACTTTGTTGAGATTGTTCTTTTCTAGCAGCTGCTTCTTTTAATTTAAAGTTGTCATAGGCAGCTTGGAATTCGGTTCTAATACGGTTAATTTTATCATATTGAGCATCTTTCTCTTTAAATAATGCTTCTCTTTTTTTGAAGATCTCATTCTTGGTTGATTTATTTTCAGTGTTTAACTTGGTTATTGAGTCTAATTCAGCTTGAATGGTGTCGTATTCAGTGTTGATTTTTTTGAAATCTGAATTGATGGAAGTTAATTTTGATTTTAATTCATTGATTTTAGATCTATCATCATCAATTGAAGTTTGATTTAGTTTCAAATTTTGGAATTCTTTTCTCAATTTTCTTAAATTGGAGTTGTCCTTGATCAAAGATCTTTCTTGAACTAAAGTTAAGTTGGAATTGGTGATTAGATCCTCGTTTGAATTGATTTTGGAATCAATTTCTTCAATAGTTTTGAAGTTACCTAATTTTGAGTTGGTGATTGATTCGAAATTGGAGATTTTGGCTTTGGCAGAGGCTTCTAGTTCTTTGATCTTGGAATGAGTGGTTTGTTTCTCGACTTTCAAGCTTGATTGTTTGGATCTTAACTCGTTTAATTTTGAGATCAATGATTTGTAACCATTTCCATCACCATTTCCTGATGGATTTTGGAATTTTTTGCACTCAGCTTGGACTTTGGCCAAATCGGCGTCGATGGAAGCAATTTTGGCATTGACTAGGGCCAATTGTCTGTCTCTGGCTTGCACGTCTGGAGCTTTCAATGACATTTTTTCTCTGTTTTATGAACACGTCAAAAGATTGGAAAAAAGTGGACGATGAAAAATTGGAAAGAAAAAAATTGAATCTCGGAAAGACGAAAAAGTTGAAAATTGAAAACTAAACGAGACAAAATAAACACAAATTTACAATCAAAAGAGACTTATTTCCATAGAATTTCTAGTCAGAATCCGTCTCACGATGTCGTACAAGGAACTAGTCCAGAGTCTAGACACAGCCACCATTTTGAACGGCTTCGAAGTCGTTCCTATCAAGGAAACTAGCGGTGCCCCAACTTCAGCAGGAAGTGCAGACTCATCAGAAGAGGTGTTCGTTGGAGCTGATGAAGAACAGATCAAGTTGATGGAGGAACTGTGCATTGTCGTTGACTACAAAGACACCCCAGCTGGTGCTGCCACCAAGAAAGTGTGTCATTTGAACGAGAATATCAATCGTGGGTTATTACATAGAGCATTCTCTGTGTTTCTATTCGATCAAGATGATAGACTATTACTACAGCAGAGAGCAGATGGTAAGATCACGTTCAGCAACATGTGGACAAACACCTGTTGCTCTCATCCGTTAGCAATACCAACCGAGATCAACGGAGTCGAAGGTGCCACTAATGCTGCTATCAGAAAATTAGAACATGAATTGGGTATCCCAGTTGGTGATTTACCATTTGAATCTTTCAAGTTCTTGAGAAGAATCCACTATATGGCACCAAGTGGTGGTCCATGGGGTGAACATGAAGTTGACTACATCTTTGTCGTCAAGGCTGATAGATCCACATTCAGTGTCAATCCAAATGAAAACGAAGTGGGTGATATACGATGGGTTAATGCTGAAGAGCTTCAAACAATGATGGATGATGACTCTTTGGTGTTTACTCCTTGGTTCAAATTGATATGTCAAAGTTATCTCTTCAAATGGTGGAAAGATTTGGATAACGTTGATGAATATCGTGTTGATGAGATTGATTGTTTGTTATAGACACCATAAATACATACACACCACTACTACTACATTCTAATACACACTAATACACATCCTATTACTATATTATCCTCATGATGTATAAAAAGCAAAATTCCTCTCTGCCTAAACTCTCTGCCCAGAAGCCCATCGTCTCCGCCTAGACTCTCCTTCTAGAGTCCCACTAAGTTTAATCTCCTGATGATTTTCCCCCACCGAATAATTTTTTTGTCCAAAATTCAAAGCAAAATTCACTAGAAACTCACAATTTATTCAACACTTTCATCTCCCACCAAAATCATGAAGCCATTCTCTCTGCAGCTCAGAAGATCTCTGGCGTCGACTTCAAATGCCACCACGAAGAAACGTCGGTCAACTCTTCTCACAAGAATCAATAACGGGCCTTCATTTGATGATTTTCTATCTGGTAATGCCTTAAACTTTCAACCACAAGATCCATTGGCAAACACCATTCAAACCAAAGAGACTGCTAAACTGCCTCCTTGGCTAAGAGTCCCTATCCCAAAGGGCTCTGGTTTCCATAAATTGAAAAAAGACGTCAAAGAATTAAAACTATCAACTGTTTGTGAAGAAGCAAAATGTCCAAATATTGGTGAATGTTGGAATGGTGGTGGTAACAAAGAAGCCGCCACCGCTACAATCATGCTTTTAGGTGATACATGTACCAGAGGTTGTAGATTCTGTTCCGTCAAGACCAATAGAGCCCCAGCTAAACCTGACCCGATGGAACCTGAAAATACATCAGAAGCTATATCAAGATGGGGGTTAGGTTACGTTGTCTTAACTACCGTTGATAGAGATGATTTATCTGATGGTGGATGTTCTCATTTAGTGGAAACAGTTGAAAAAATCAAATTCAAAGCACCAAAGATCTTAGTTGAAGTTTTAAGTGGTGATTTTAGAGGTGATTTAACACAAGTTCCAAAATTAGCAAATAGTGGATTGGACGTGTACGCTCATAACGTTGAAACTGTTGAAGAGTTAACACCATTTGTTAGAGATAGAAGAGCAACATTCCAACAATCTTTAGACGTTTTGAAAACTGCTAAATTATCAAATAAAGATCTAATAACGAAAACTTCAATAATGCTAGGATTAGGTGAAACTGATGAACAAATTCATAAAGCAATGGAAAGATTAAGAGAAATTGATTGTGATGTTGTCACTTTCGGTCAATATATGAGACCAACTAAAAGACATATGAAAGTTGTTGAATACGTTAAACCTGAAAAATTCGAATATTGGAAAAAAATCGCATTAGATATGGGATTCTTATATTGTGCTTCTGGTCCACTAGTTAGATCTTCTTATAAAGCTGGTGAATCTTTTATTGAAAACGTTTTAAAGAAAAGAAGAGCTGAGAATTCATTCACTCAACAAATACAGAATGAATTGACCCAATAGATTATATATAACCTCTTATTACACACGTTTATTTATTATGTTATATTATTCATTAGATGTTTATATACACTAGTTTTTATTGTATGTTTGTCATTCAAAAATTAGATACACTAACTTCTTTAATCAGATTAGTTCTTAATTCACCATCATTAAATAAATATTCATAATTATTCAATAATTCAATTAAAACGTTGTTGGAAATATTAAACGTTGGTGAAAACACAATACTTAAATTTTTTAAATTCATCTTATTAACCTCTTGTTGTTCAATAATCATGTTCAGAAATTTCATCATTACAAACAGTATTGATTTATTAACTTTTGGAACTTTATCTGATAAAATTTGTTTCCAATGAACTAATTTATCAGATTCACTTGATACTTTTTCTAATTGATAAGTCACGTCATTTGATAAAATATCGCCAGGAATTTCTCTAAACCATAACTTAAGTAATCCTGCAATTGAATTAATATCAATTTTATTTTCAAATTCTGTTTCATCATTGAAGTCAAATTCTAACTCTTCATCAAATCTAGTTTTCAATTTTCTAATCAATGATGATGATCCATTTAATCTAAATATACCTTCTTCGTAAATCGCATCATTCTTGATTAAATATTTAACACATAATGCCACTATAGATGGAACCCTAAAGTTGAAAACTTCATCGTTTGATAATTCGAAAACTTGATTCAATTCATTATGAAAAATTTTATTAGATTTGAAATCATTATTATCAATATTGAAAATCTTCATACTTTCTAAACTTTTTCCAATGTCACTAGTACTGTGGTTATAATCATTTTCTAAATTTTTATAACTATCAAGTTCATTAGAAACTTGCTTTTTGGTAAATGGGAAAAAACTTCTTTTCTTGATCCTTTTAATCTCTTTTTCTTGTTCGATACTATTAATTGATTTAATAGGAGATTTTAATGAATCGTTGTATTCAATTGAAATCAATGAATCATCGATTGTTGTTTCTGTTTCATTTGAGATAGTCTTATTATGATTATTATTATTAGTTTCTTCGAACTCATCAACAACTTGAATTAAAAGATTGACCCAAATATCTCTTTCATTATCAGTTTCTGCACAGAAAATATGCTTATTGTAACCATTTTTTTTACTTTTTTGTTCCATTATTATAAATGCATGTCTATATGCTTTATCGTCATCACTATTATTAGTGCTGGTATTATCTTGTTGTCTACCTATTTGTGCACCAATCAGACTAACCACTTCAAATCCATTATTCCCATTGTCGATTTTGAAAACCCCTTCATCTATATCTAATTCACAATATTTAACTTTCCATTGATATTTTAAACCTTTTAGTTTCTTCAATAGTAACCAGCCATTTTTCAAAACGTTTAAATTGGATTCAACTAATAAATTAACGATATCACCAGAAATAAATCTTGTTATAATCAATTGTAACTGGGTTTTCTTAATATTTGATAAATTACCAAATCTCAATGAAAATAAATTCTTGAAATATGCATCTAGTTCAATTCTCCTTGAATCAACTCTTAAGGGATTATTTATACTAAATGCAGTTTTATCAGGAATGACTAGTAATGAATCGTTAGCAGATTGACTGTCTAATAGTATTCTACCAACTTCATCATTTAAATCTTTGATTTTATTCAAAGATTTTTTAATTCTCCAAATTTCTTTATTTGAAGATTTATCGAATAAACCAATAATTATATTAAATTCAGATTCATTTGATTTCTTCTTTGATGATTTGGATGATTGTGCTAAAGTACTTATTATTTGTGGTGATATTGTATCCAATTGACTTGGTTCAATTAATAAAGGTAAATCATTAAAATGTTTTTCTGTATTTGATGTAAATGGTGATGATGTATTAGTGATTTGTGATATAGGAGTTTGTGACCTTGGAAGTGATTTTCGATTACTTGGACTTGATGTATAAATGGAGTTTGGATATCGTTCAGGTGATACGAATGTAGTTGAATTGATATCATTATTTCCATTTGAATCTTGTGTTGATGATGTTAAAACTTCATTTTGAATTGGTCTAGCTGGAGTTTTAGGTGGTATTAATGAGGGTTTATTGAATTCAATATCACGATTATTATTTTGTAATGATTCATCTGATGATTTTCCAGGAAAACAAGAGGTATCTTTATTCAATTCTGTCAAATTTGGTGTATAAATCTGAATATTTTCTGGTGATACACTTAAAGCATGGACTGCAGCATCCCAATCAATATTTGATTGTGAACTTAGGGGAGTTGATATTGGGGGTAATTCTTCTGGTGGTTCTTTGACCACTTGCTCCTGTATTATTGTGTTTTCCTCAAAGTCAGTATCTTCATCATCATTATTATGATCCTTAGTTTCATTAAAAGTGTCATTGACTGGAGAATATACATTATTAGTAGTAATAGATGCAGGAAATCTTGAACGATTAGCTGAACGAGTTGGTATCTCAATTTTGGAGTCTTCTTCATTATTTAAATCAGATAACTCTAACCTTCTATTCAGAATTGAGATTTGATCTTCTAAAGATTGAATTATTTGATCTTTGTTTAACAATAAATTTCTTAATTCTTCATTTTCTAAAACTAACATTTCAATTCTACTCATTTGAGGGACCGGTGTATTTTGTTTACTTGATGATGGGCTTTTATTAGTTTGTGGGGAAACAGCAACAATTGTTAATTGTGGTACAGGTGAATTGGATCTCAAAGGTAACGATGAAGAAATTCTCCTTGTTGGTGAGAGTGAAATTCTAGGATTAGGAATTGAATTTGCATTACAAGGTGATATATTTTTTGAAGGTGAACGAATTGAAATTTCCTCATGTTTGAGTTCAAAAGAAAACTGGGAGGATTTCTCTGATGAAATTGATATCCTATTATCAGTTTCATTCATTTTTGATATTCAATTGTTTTGTTGAAATAGTGGGTATTAACTTGTAGCAATTGTATCAATGATATACCAAAAAACGCCAGATTTGAGAGTAAAAAGACGTATTAAAAATATGTTCTGTAAATAAAGCACCCAGAACAATAGCACAGCAATGAAAACAATGAAATGTTCAAACCAGCGAAGATTTTCTATTGAATTGTTTATTACTACTTTTATCTTCTGTTTTTTACGTGTTGAAATCTCAAAAAATCACCAATAACTTTTAGGCGATTACATAATTAAATAAGCCATAAGCCATAAGCCATAAACTTATCAAGCGATAAATCCATAAGCTTGATTCAATGGTATACGGAGGTAATACAGTGATACCTGATAAAGTAATAAAGTAATATATTATATAATAAGATAGTTAAAAAAAAGCATACTTCCTATTCATTGGATTTGTGCGAATCCCACAGTTTAATAATCTCGTTTTTTTCATTCTTCTCTTGTTCTAATTGAGAGGTCAATCCTTCGATTTCTCTTTTCAATTTCTCGTTTTCTGATTCAAATCTAGTGATCTTTGAAGCCCATTTAGTTTCATATCCTTTTTTCAACACTTGGACCTTTTGTTCATGTTTTTTAGCATATTGAATATATAGATCTTCTGCTAATTGTTGTAATCTTTTATCAGTTTCTGTTTCTAAAGCCAATTTTTCCTTAGACAGTTGTGCGATTTGAGCTTCTAGATTCTCATTATTAACTTGAGTTTCAGTTAATCTACCCTTTAATGAATGGATCTTCTTATCAAAATTGATAACATCTTCTTTAAAACTTTCTAATTCATATTTCAACATGTCGTTTTCTTTAGATGTTTGATCCTTTTCTTGTTTCAATTCAGTTACTTCCTTTGATGAAGCTTGTAAAGCAGATTGTAACTTAGATGTTTGTTCATGATACTTTTCTAATTCACCAAGATGATCGGCATCTTGTTTTTGAATCAATTCATCTAAGGTCTCAAATCTTAGTTTCTGAGAATTAATCAAATTTTCAAAATTTTTATTTGATTCTGTTAATTGATTAATTTCAAAACTTTGATTTTGATTCAATTTGTTCAATTTTGATATTTCATCTTTTAGTGATTCAATTTGAGTGTTCAATTCATTAACTTCAGCTTTTCTTATTAATAACGATTCATTAGATTCATTAATTTGATTTTTGAAATTATCAATTGTATCGGTGAATTCACAAATTTCAGCATTTTTTATAGCAATTAAATCATTTGCTTCCTCCAATTTGAATTTAATTGATTCAATTGAAGATTGCAATTCATCAATCTCTGCTTGTTTAATTATTAATAACTCATTATTTTCATTGTAAAGTTGTTTTGATTCAATAATTTTATAGTTCAATGAAGAAATATCACTGTTTAAAGTATTTAAACCTCTGTTCAAACTATTGATGACAATATTTTTCAAAATTAATTGGTTATTTGAATACTTCAATTGATCACTTAAATCATTTACATCATCATAATGAGTTGATTTCAATTCATGGATTTGATTATTCAATACATCAATTTCATTATTCAATCGGATCTTTTCATTTGATAAATCAGAAATAATCTCATTATTCTTTGCATTTTCCATAAGCTGATCTTGATGTTTCATTTTCAATTCTGAATACATCGAATTCAACTGATTTTTTTCATTACCTGATGAGGTTACTAAATTTTCGATTTGGCGTTTCAGTTCAGCTTCTAAATCATTCAAACTAGTTTTCAATTGTAAATTTTCCTCATTGATCTTATTATATTCATCAGTTTTTTCCGTTAATGAGACATTCAATCTTGAGGCTTGATCTTCAAAGTCTTTAACTCTTAAATTCAAAGTATCAATAGCTCTTGATTTAGATTTGATGTCTTCATTTAATTCCGTAATGGTGTTTTCTTTAGAAAGGATATCTTGAGTCAACTCTTCAACTTTTTCTTTGAACTTGTTAATAACATGAGTTGATCTTAGAATTTTTTCATCTTTCAATCTAAGACTTGATTTAAAATCTTTGATATCATTATCATATAATTCATTTTCTTGTTTAATCAAAGTCTTTTCTTTAACTAAATTGGATTTTGTTAATTCTAACAGTTTAATCTCATCATTTAATTTGAAAATATTGTTTTTGTATTCGTTAATCTCATTATTTAATTCAACAATGAAGGCACTTCTCGTTCTTAAATCTTTTTCTAAAACTTCAACTTGTTTTTGAAAATCGTTTTGAATTTCATGAACTTGACTAATTGTAAATAGTGGTCTTTTGTTTGGAGTAGTTTGACTAACTGTTGATTTATGTGGACTTGATTGTGTAATTGAATCAAAGTCTTGTAATAATTCCGACTCTTTAGAAATTAATGAAGAGTTATGAGATAATGGACTATCAACAACAAAACTATCATCAAGGTTTGGTGATTTCGTGGTATCTAATAGGAGGTTTGATTCATCAGCAACTCTTGAATGCTGTTCAGTTTTTGGACTCAGAGCAATTGGTTCAGTTAAACGAGAAGGGGTCTGAATTAAAACATCAGCTTCAACATTTTCTTCGGCAGGTAAAACCTCTTCGTCAATTTTGTTGAAACTGGTGGTTAAATCGTTATCTAACTCGATTCTAGATAGTTCTTCAACTTCTTCAATTTCATTTCCTTCTTCATCATCATTGCTGCTTTCAGAGGCTTTTCCATTTGGAGAAATCAAAACAAAATCATTCTCAATTTCTTCTTTTTCATCATCGATAATTTCACTAGTGTTATCAACTTTTTGAATTTTTGATAAACCAGATGTATCTGATGTAGCATCTTCGAAAAATGATGATTTTCTTTTTAAGGAAGGGGTGTTGATGTTAGAATCAACATTTCCATCAGGCTCAAGAGTTTCCAATTGTTTTATTAATTGTCTTTTTGGACCATCTACAATGTTGATAGGAAATGAGTTCAAAACATTTGGTCTTGGAGCTGTTAGTGGAATTCTTTGTGGGCTGATCTGGAATCCTAAAGTTCTACCAGAGTCCGAAGGATGAAGAGTTTTACGACGCTCTTTTTTGGCAGTTAAACCATGGGGAATCTTTGTTAACAAACCATTGCTCACATCGTTGTTGTTATCTTCATGGATGACAAAACCTGAAATGATTTTACGAGGAGTGAATAGTTCAGCAGCTTCTGTCAGATCTGATTCTTCCATTATTGAATGATTTTCCTATTAATTTTTACAACAAAAGTGAAGTTCAAAAAGGAAGAATTAAAAGGAAAAGAAAATTGTTTTTGTTTATTTTGATTTTTGAAAATTCCGAAAAATAAACAAAGAATAATGTAACCATGGTAACAAGTGATTCGAATAAACAGTGAATTTTGTGTAAACTAAGCAAAATTATTACTACGAGTCAATACATATTATTGTATGTTTAGCATTGTATTTGACCTTCGAACGAGTGCTTTATCAGAGATTTAATATATTGTGATATCCGAGGTTTCCACTTTAGTTTTTCCACCATAGTAAAATAGTGTCACCCTCCCACACTAAGATCCCCGGAATTCGATATAAGAAAATACATGTTTAAGTTTAAATGAAGAAAGCTTTAATAATTAGCAATAATTCCATATAACTTACAACAAATAAGTCAGGTTATATCGTCATTATTACTGTTACATTGTCCCATAGTCACTCGAATCGTATAACCATCAGGAAAACTACATTGAAACCCAATATAAACTACAACATATAAAACCACTTAATAATCATCATATAAAGAAATACAATGTCAGGATTTGAAGCTGCTAAAGTTTATGAACAAATTTTAAACGATGTTATCAATGAATCTAGACAAGATTTTGAGAACAGTGGAATTGACGAAGCTACATTGCAAGATCTTAGAACAATATGGCGAGAAAATTTAACAGCTACTAGAGTTGCAAATTTTTCATGGGCTCCTCCAACTTTGAATGGAGAGACTGATATCTTCAATAATAACATCATTAATAACACCAATAATAGCAATACAGAGATCAAATCGGAGATTGATGGTAAGCAATTCGAATTTGAACTCAAAGATCAGAATGGAGAATTAGCTAAATCCTTACAGAAATCATTGAAAAAAGAGAAAGCTTTAGCTTCTTTAGATTCAGATGATATCAATTCAGATTTAGATGACAGTGATGATGATGCAGAAAACTCAGATGAAGAAGGTGATGACGGAGAAGGTATGATTATTCTTTGCCTATATGAAAAAGTATTGAGAAATAAAAATAAATGGAAATGTACATTGAAAGATGGTATTGCAAATATTAATGGAAAAGATTATGCGTTTGCCAAAGCTACTGGTGAATCTGAATGGTAAATTAATATTAATCTAATGACACTATATTTACTATATTCTCAGTGGTGATGGATATAAACCACGATGTAGAATTGTGAAAAATTGAGATAGACAAGATACGAATAAATTTGATAATCATTAATATGAAAAGAAGTTAAATAAACACATCTGATCATAACTGACATATTCCATTACACTAATATGATTTCCATCCAGAACACTCACGTCTCTTTCTCTTTCTTAATAAATTTACATGTTTTGACAGTTTCAGGTACGCGAAATTTTGTGCCAAAACAAAACAAACCTGCTTATCTTCACCATTGAAGTTTCCATTACATAAAGATCCCCAAATGGCAGACGAACTCTCAAGTATTCTTTCCAATCTAGATATAAGTGATTCTACAGATGAAAGCACCCATGAGTTAGATCCATTATCTGATTTCAAACGCGAGTTCATAGATTATTTGTCACATAATCCAAGTTTAGTTAAAAACTCAAATGATTTATCAAATGATAATAAAACGTTAGTCGTTTTATCACCATTATCGGTTAAACACTCTTTTGGTAGAAAATGGGTACCAAAATCTTATTCATCGACAATCGTTGAACGTCCTCAAAGATTATTAGCTGTTTCAATTGGAGTCGCATGTGCTTTATCATTGTATCCTACTGAATATACCTTGTTGTTATCTCAAAAAAAGTCAAAATTGTCTAGTCCTCATGTTTTGAGAGTTCACGGTGAAGAGTGGCCTAATGAATTGGCAAAGTTATGTTTGGAAAGTTTTAGTAAATTAGCAAAAGGTGAAATCGAGGTTCCAAAAGATTGGCACACTGGTGACATTTATTTAGTTAGAGAGACTATTGATGCTTTAGAAGGTGTTATTGGCTCAATTGAAACTGCAATAGATATGATTTTTACTGAAAGTCAACCAGATAGAAGCTTTGTCGTAATCAGACCTCCTGGTCATCATAGTCATCGTTGTGCACCATCTGGGTTTTGTTTAATCAATAATGCTCATATCGCGATTGAATATGCTTTTGATACTCAAAGTGTCACACATGCTGTTATTTTAGATTTTGATTTACATCATGGTGATGGTACTCAAGATATATGTTGGATTAGAAGTGGATTCAGTGAAGATGATTCTGAAGATAAAAAAGAATCAAAACTACCCAAAGTTGGATATTTTTCGTTACATGATATCAATTCATATCCAACAGAAATTGGTTATGCAAGAGTTGAGAATATTAAAAATGCTTCAACTTGTATCATGAACTCACACGATTTAAATATTTGGAATATTCACCTTGAAGATTACAAAGATGAAGTAGATTTTTATAAATTGTATGAATTGAAATATTCAACTATTTTCACAAAGGCCAAACAATTCTTAATCAATTCATCAAAATCACATAATGATCCAAGTAAAGCATTCAAACCGATAATTTTAATAAGTGCAGGATTTGACGCAAGTGAATATGAATTGAAAACAATGCAAAGGCATCAAGTCAATGTGCCAACTTCATTTTTCAATAACTTTACAAAAGATGCTATTAAATTAGCCAATGATTATACGGATGGTAAACTTTTGTCTTTACTAGAAGGTGGATATTCAGATTCTGCTTTATCATCAGGTGTGTTCTCTCATTTAACGGGCTTACAAAACAAAAACTGGAATAATCAATGGGGTTCATCCACCACCGTTAAAGAACTGATTAAAGGTTGTAAACCAAATTGGAAACCATTTACATCAATTCCATTAAATTCCACTGATATGATTTTAAACAATGATATAATTTCACAACAAGATTTTAAGAATTGGTCAAATCAAGTTATTAAACTAGGTCGAATTATGATACCAGATTCAATCATAAATAATCCAACAAGTTCTCAATCAGCTCCAAATAATTCAATCCCTGGTAATGGATCAATAAGTTCTAGAGCATTGAGATCAAGAACGATGGTTCCTGTTACACCTAAAGAAGAAGATGGTGAGGATGAAATTAATGAAGCTTTTGAAGAAATCAAAAAGGAAGAAAAAAATGATGATCAGATGTCTTTAGATAGTCCATTGACTTCAAATGGACTCAAACTGAAAATTGTTCATGTTGATGGTGTTTGGAAACGATCTTAACAATTTTATTGAAACTACGATGACATATCAATTTTCAAAACTATGCAACCTGTTTTTTTTTTGTATTTAAAGTGTGTTTTTTAATAAATAAATAAATAATAGCAAACTCATACATTCACTCAACAATGTTCAATTCTTTCCCACCATTGTTAAACTCTCCTTTATAAGTATCGAATACTCTTTTCAATTCATCAATGTATAAATCATGATAATGATCAACTTCGTGTTTTTTAGGACTTGGTAAATATGGCACTATAATTGGTTTTCCAGTGACAATTGTAACTGATTTCCTATATGGTAAAAAACCAAAATCATAATTGAAAACTCCCCTTGCATGGAAAAAAGGTAAAGTGAAACCAAACGTTTTTTTCAACCATAATTGAATTTTTTTACCAATGGAATTTGGTTCAGGTTCTAAAATTTCAAATAAATTATTTTCACCAAAACAGTAACATGGCACTAATCCAACATTTCCTGTTTCCAAAGCCAACTTGATGAAACCTTTTCTTTTTTGTAAAACAATATCATTGTTCCTAGGTTTTGCTAATAATGATTCTTGAGCTCCACCAACGACGATAGCTAAAGAATATTTTGATCTTAGAATTTTTAAAGAATTTATTCTGGAAGCAGATGTGATCCCTAAACTTAATAGATATTCCCTATAGAATGGTAAACTGAATTGATTCATTAGCGTTAATAAACAAATTGGAATACCTGGGAATTTTTTAGACCAACCAGCTCCATTTGTACCTAATGCACCAAACCCTGAAATGGAAACAACACCATGAGGGTGTAAACCAAAGATATAATTAGGACCAGTTTGTTTTGTTGTTTTATATGGTTTTTTTGAAATTTTAAAAAAATAGAAATCATAATAATCATCAATGATTTCAACTTCAGTAAAAGTTGGTTCAAGATCTGTTGATTTTAATAATCTAATTGGGAAATAATCACAAAAATATTTCCAAATTGATAAACTTCTCATGTGATTGGAATATCTATGCAAAACACCACCATTTCTAGGAGTTTCATCAAAATAAAAAAAAATTAAATATGGAATGGTTATAATCCATAAAAATGGGACACCTACAAAGATGAAGAAGATTGCTAAAAAACAAGGAATTGAAATTGTATGCCAGAGAACAATTGCAGTCTGTAGTCTTCTATGTGTTGGAGTTGATAAAGGAGCAAACTTTATTGACATTCTTTAGCGATATTATCGTTTTGAAATTTGATTTGGGTGGTGATCAGTATTTGTGGGACTTTACAAGGATAGTTTTTTTTATTTGTTTTTACGGAACAAAAATTTTTGTGTCAAAATTTAGTCCTTCATGATTCTTTTATTTGTTACTTTTGTGTCAAGAGGCGAGATATGAAAGACTATTCATTCGGTTAAGATAACTTAAGATAACTTTTGAGTGTTTGATATCTATTTTATTATATTATTAAATCAAAATTATTATTATTATTATCATTATTACTATTTTTTGTTGAACTAAACAACCCAAATCAAATCCCCAAAACCAAATAAAGAAAAAGCATCAATCTCATTATATCTTTATTAATCATATTTACTTGTCATATTAATTGTATTTTTTTGTCTTTTTTTTTTCTAAAAATTATCACTTTCTGATTATTTCTATTAATTGTTGTATTTTGATTGTCTTCATCAAATAAAAATCATTCTCATTCAACCTTTTCAGTTTTTTCCAACTCTTCAACTCTTTTCAAATGCTCTTGTTTTTTCTTCAACACATTCAATTTTCTATCCCTTAAAAATTCTTTATATTTAGTAAGTGAGATCTTCTTTTGCTTTTCTTTATAATTATCTAAATCATGATAAACTGTATTATTTAAAACATCCCAAAAAATGAAGAATGGTTGTGAGAAATTAGTCTTGATACCGAATTGTTGATGATGAATATCATGATAGATTGAATTATTAGGAAACAATACTTGAAATGGATCATATGGCAAAGAATACCCACAGTGATCATCAACGGTCTTCAAGGTGGAAAATGTGAATAACACCAAAGATTCTCTTGGTGTTAAGGAAGTAATCATAGCAGCTAAACCAGTACCAACAGTATCTAATAAAAATCCTTCAACTGGATCATTATATAAAGCACCGAATGCATATGGAACGTATAAACGATGATGTCTTGAATGAAAACGTTTATATAGATATTTGTTCATATGCATTATTCTATGAAGCCAATATTGCCAACTATCAACGAATATAAAAGCACCAAATATTTTCATTATTGAGATACCATAATTGTAAAACAATGAAATGATCAGTTTCAAAGGACTGAATAAGTTGGAATCAGGTGATACGATTTTCAAGGTCCAGTTATAAACAGTAAACTCTTCCATTCCGGTGTATTGTATTTCATCGAATTGAATGAAAACATAACCAACGATACATTGAATTATATGTTGCAAGATGACATCTTTAAAGACTTCATATTTTGTTGCTTTATTTCTACTTGTGACTTCTTCAGGTGGATGAATTCTATATTTTTCAGCCAGTTCCAAAGAATCAATGATGTAAAAGAAACATGAATATGACCAATATGCAATGATTGGAGCTATTAAAGATAATACATTGTCTGGAATGCCTTTGATTAAGTCCTGTTTCAATGTGAGTTTGTAAGTTGGGGGAGTGAATATTGTAGTTTCATTCATTGTGGGATGACAATTTCAATACAATCCGTTGATTAAGAAATAAATTCTGTGGATTTATTGAGAATTAAATGCTGGAAATAAACAGAAATGAAATTTAACAATTTATTTATTTAAGAGAAAAAAGAAAATAAAAGAAAAAAAAATAAAAATAGGAGAATTAGGTAATCAATTAGGTAATCAGAAATTATGTAATCATTATATAATCAAACCATACAAAATACAAAAATTGCCATGGTAACTAACACAACTATTTACATTGATTTATATTTACATGCTGTTTCTATACGACTTCTTTGACTTCTGTACTGTTCAACTCATTTACAACGGATTGCTTTTCCAGAAACTCTTTTCTTCCACTGATTCTGAGCTCTTCAAGCAAAGATTTTGGAGTCTGTAACGAAATTCTATCTAATGTTTCATGCTTAATCAAACTCAAATTCCAATTCTGTAAATCACCTTTCCTCCATTCATCTTCCCAATAGATAGATGCTTCTTCATTGATGTTATCCAACGATGTGCTCAGATCAGCAACGGCTTCTTGAGTGTAAATAGGTCTGTATTGAGCACTAAACCAAATGTTACCATCTTGATTTCTAGGTCTATATTTCATTGAAGTTTTAACTGAGGTCAAGTCTCTTAATGATCTCAAAGTCACCAAGTTCTCGTATAGTTTGACTGCAGATTCATAGTTGTTGAAGTTTGTAACACACATTAGCCTCCAAATATCTCTTCTTAGAGTTGGTCTTCTATTTTGCCAATTTGGTCTTTGAAATTGTTTTTTGATTTGATACTCTGAGAACTTTGGGATTTGTGAGTATAGAACTTGTCCTGATTCAATGTTTCTGAACATGAACACTTGTGGTGCAAAGTCATTGGATGCAAGCCATTTAGCTGGACGGAATCTCGTGGCCATTGTGATTTATTTGATGTGAGCTAAGTGAATATTCTGCTATGTTGAAGTTGATTTCCGATTTTTTTTTTCTTCAGTTTGTGCCGCAGATTTAAGACACTGTTTTGACGGGAAGTGCTGCATCAAGAGGATGGAATTACTGTGAAATCGAGGTGATTTGAGAGTATGGTTTAGATGTGATGTGTTACCAGCTACCATCTACTAGTGTGCAGGATATCATTGTATCAAGAATCAAAAAAATTACAATTAGAAGCAGTAAAAATCCTCTTCTTTCTATAGACTATCATCTTCTTACCATGATCTCGAGTATATAGTGATAAAAGATTCACATTGAAACATATCGTAATCACACAGAGTATCCATTGTCAACAACAACGTTTTGTCCTGTGACACTTCCATTGTCAATCAAATACATCACACTTTTAACAACATCATCAACTTCAACGAATTCTTTATTTAGACAATTATCAAATTTGAATCCCTGATTCATCTCTGTGTTAACTAAACCCGGTGACACACTATTCACTCTGATACCATTCCCACCTAATTCCATTGCCAGTGATTTCGTGAACCCAATCAATCCTGCTTTTGAAGCACTATAAACACTTGATCCTTTATTGCCCTTTATTGATAACACTGATGAGATGTTTATTATATTAGAAGGCTTGTTCACTAATAACGGTTTCATTAATAATTTGGTGATTATTATGGACGATGTTAGATTTGTCGTTAGTATTGTTGAAATTTCATCAATTGATGATCTGAGTAACAATGAAGATTGAGAAACACCTGCGTTATTGATCAACATACTAACATCTCTCAGTTGCTTGTTTGTTGAAAGTGATTGTTTGATAGATTGCGGGTTGTTTAAATCACATTCAATGAATGAATGAGTTTGTTGTTCGTTAATGATCTGTAGTTCATTGGAAATGTTATGTTGTAGTAATTCTTTTGATCTTGATAATAATATTATATTGACTCCTTTTGATGAAAGTTCTTTGGCAATTGAGAGGCCCAAACCTTTGGATCCACCAGTGATCAAAGCTGTCGTTCCTGCGAGTTTCGATATTGAATTCATTTCAATTGATTAAGAATTGATTGTGGTTTTGTTCGGCTGTTATTATAACGTCAAACTACAACACAATTTAAAAAAATTACGCTGACGATTATTACTCATAATGATTATCACACTACTACAATACTCTTAATAAATCAATGAATTACTATTATTATTGTATCTAGATTTTTTCTTCTTTAACACCATGTTTCCAGATAGCAACGTATGGAGTGGTACCATCTTCACGGTAGTTCAATAAAACTAACATAGCATCTGGGTCCATTGATTCACCAGTGTAGAAATCCCAATCTTTGAAAGAACCAATGACTTTTTTGACGTAAGCTTGAGCACCTTTTTCGAAAACTTCAACTTCTTCAGGAGCAGTTTCTTGTAATTTAGCTTTGATAGTTTTCATGTAACCTTTGATATAAGTTAAGAATGATTTTTTGTCGAATTGGGTTTGTTGTAATTTGAAAGAGTAGACAACGTTGTTAACGGTTTCAGCACCATCTTCTAATTCTTCATCACCACCTTCAGCTGATGGGTTACCACCAATATCAACTTGACCGTCACCGACAGTGATCATGGCACAGTCAGCTTCGTAGATGACGTTGTCAACTAAAGTAACGTCATAAGCATCAGATAATAATTCATCACCAGAGATAATATCCTGTGAGATTTGTTAGTATTAATGTCTCGATCAAAAATTCATCAAGCCATCGAATGCATCATTCAGTCAGTTATGAAAGTCATTTTTGCAGAATGAAACAGACTGGAGAGTCATGTCAATGAAGTGGTAAATATATGTAAATTTCACGTACAGAGAAAATCTTCATTTTGAAAAGTAAATTTGATTGATTTGTTAACCGCAGAAAGAGAACTAATTTCGTTGAAAATTTTTAAATTTTTTTTTTTATTTTTTTTTTTTATTTTTTATTTTTGTTTCACAACACATGTAAAAAAGTGATTGAATGAGGAAATATTCGTGAAATACCGCGATTATTTCCTTGTACAGGTTGCACCCATACAAAAGATGGCAGATTAGATGTCAATTCTATGGTAATTTTTCTATTTATTTATTCATTTCCTTTTCACAATCATACAAGTATTCTCTAAGGTTATATCTTTATCAACATACTGGCATAATTCCACATTGAATCCATTTTTCTCTAAACAATATTTCCTAGATTCATCAATAATTCTTCTTGCTTTCAATCCAACTATCTCTCTTTGCTTCAAAGTCAATCCACTTGAATGATCATTATGTGATTCAACATCAATGTTCGCTCTGACTCCACTTACTGCCCAGCTTGCAAATTTCATTAGATGTTTGAAACCAATGGAATCAATCCCTTGTTGAGTTAGATATGCTTTCGAGTCATTGTTTAATAAATCATAATTACAACAATGTCTACAGCACATAGCCACAATCATCCCATTGAATCTTTTTTCAAAATCATGGTTCTTCAAGATACTTTGAATTGTCAAGTCTGTAGCGGCACCACATAAATGTTTAGAAATTCCAACAAATCCTTTCCCATTTTGAAATTCTTTATTACTTAAATAATCAAGATTAATATCTTTAATATCTATTTTAACTCTCAGCACTTTACTTTCATGACCAGTTTCTAATGATTCAGTAACAATTTTAGAATCAAATTTCATTCGACTTGATGATCTATCAATAAGTAGAAAATCAGAAGTTTTACCAAATTGATGAATTAAAGATTGAGAAGTATATCTTGATAATTCTGCTCTACCGCAACCAAATTCCACATAATTGAGGTTATTACTTAGTAATCCATGAGAGTTTAAATGTGAAATTAATGAAGATTGTTGGGTTGCATGTTTTTGGTTTAGTAATTCTTCTAATCTTGTGTTTAAACCATCATGATTCAATTTTAATAGTTTTAATTCTGAATATTGCGAATAGATTTTTTCAACTATTGGAATCCATCTTTCATATTCAAGATTAAATTCTTTATCCTCGGTTGTTATTGGATCAACATTCTTATTTAATTTAAACCATGGTTCATTTTGTGATTTAACGTTCTTTAAATCACATTTTTTAACATGCTTGTCTAATGATGATTTCCAGATGGTGTGTCTTGGATCAATGGGACAAGGGATCCTTACATCGTTGTTCTTTGATGTTGTTAAATGTTCAGCACAGTATAATGAATCGTTCTTTCTAGTTAATGGACATTGTCTATTTTTTTTCACTATTATGAATTTACATTGAAGTCTGTTATCGTTTATATTTTTACCTGATTTTAGAAGTTGTTGTTTCTTCTTAGAAATTCGTACTGTGGATGGGATGGAAATATCAGAAGTCGTGACTGATGGTGTCTGTTCAGTCATTTTAAGTGATTTGAGTTGTAGTGTTGATAATGAAAAGAGCAGTTTTTTTTCCGATGATGAGATGAGATGAGCTTGTAACAAATAGTGGCTGTATAGCTATTGTGGTGATATTTGATGGTAGATTTATGTATCTGTGTATCACACACTATACTTATCAAGTAGGAATGAATACATAGACCCCATAGTATACATTCAGTTAATGATTCCTGGCGGCTACTTTCATTTTTAATATAAAAGAGTCAAGATTCCCACTTTTCAATCAGTCATCAGACACTTCTTTTATTGATTAGACGCTCACTAGATCTGGTGACTTCTTTATAGGAGAATCAATGACTAAAAGTCACTTCTGGATATATTCATCATCAAAGCATTCATATCAAATATCAAATACTGTTGAGATACATCAATATGTCATCGCAACACATCGAATCATTCCACTATTACTGAATCATTGACAAAGGGAATAAGGATAGCTCATCACCCCACCAATGACTACCAGCCGCTGTACTTCCACCTTATAATCTCTTTATTTGTATGATAACGAGTTCCGAGGTTGAAAATATCGGAAGTGTTCAGTCCAGTGAAAAGTTTTAGCATTTTGACTCAATTACCACCATCATCTCTATACAGTTATTATGTCTTTTGGGAATCCATTCGCTGCTGGTCAAGAGAACTCATTCGGTGCTTTGGGATTAGGATTTAATGGCTTTGAAATCTCTTTGAATTTCATAAGTGGAATTCCTGATCCAAATATTCTGAACATTCCTTCATTAAAATTAATATTCAAATCATTATTGAAAAAAGATGAAACAACTAAAGAAAAAGCATTAACTGAATTAATTTCACATATAGATATACAAGATAATGTCACCGAATTTAAAAATGATTTGGTTTTAATCACTTGGGTTCAATTGTACCCAAAATTATCAATAAGTGAGAATAAATCAGTTAGATTATTATCACATCAATTTCAATGTAAATTGATTTCAAATTTGAAAAAATCATATATGAAATACTTGAAAGATTCAATCCCTATCTTGTTATCTGGGACATATGATATTGATTCATCAGTTTCAAATGCAACTTTAAAGAATTTGTTAAATGCTTTCAGCAATGATCAGACTAAAATAAATAATTTATGGTTTTTATTTCAAAATGAAATTTTCAATTTTATCGACCAAGTGTTCAATAAAGAAACAGTTGATTCATTATCTGATGATAGATTCATTTCGAGAGATGAAGCAGAATTAAAATATCTTAGACTAATCAATTCAACTGTTTTGATGATCTCTCATTTATTTCAAATAAATTTCAAATTAGGAAAATTTGATTCAATCAGTGATTCATTCATTGAACTTTTATCATATGAAAACATATGGCACTACTTGTTGATCAATTCCAATAATAACAACCAAAAAATCTTCAAAAATTTATTGAATCTAATAAATTCAATCCTAGTTTTAAAACCTGACTTGTTTGAAAATAATAAATCATTGAAATTAATCAGTAAAAGATTTTTAAAATCTTTAACATTTGTTAAAAAAATTGATAATATAGAAAACTCTTCAAATTCTTTAATCTATTCAAATTTAATCATTCCAATTTTATCCACTTTGATAAATTTAAATCAAAAATATCCAAATTTTTATGATTTTGATAAATCATCAAAGGATAGAGTTGTTGATTTCTTAAAAATGGGTTCATTGAATTCAGACTCGTCATATTATCCAAAATTATCCCATTTTTTACAAAATAACTCAGTTCTAAACGTTGAACAAGATTTCCCAATAATTCAACCGATCTTATTGAATAATTTTCTGTTTGAATTGAAAAAGAACTTGAATTTGAGACAAGGTTCTAAATTTATCATCAACTCATTATCAACATATTTAGAGTTTTTATCGAAATGTGATAACACTGAAAAATATTTCCATGATATTCTAAATCAGGTTTTGAAGATAAAAACTACATTAATCAATGAAGTCACTGACTTATTAATCAAATACATTCCTTCTGAAACCATCAAATCAACATTTTCATCATTGGATAATGACAATGAATTAAATTATCTAGGGTTATTGAAGATCGCATTACATAAAAATATCGACTTAGGTGAATTTTTACAAAATTTATTGGACTCAATACGTTCAGAATTTGATGAACAGGAAGAGTGTAATTCCATAAAAACGTTCAAAATTTTTCAATTCGTTATCACTCAGAATTTGAATCAGTACATTGAAGTAATTAATGAGTTTATAAATGATTTACCAAGTTTTATTAATTCATTCAACGTTGTTTCATTAATTGATATTTTAATAGATTATTCAAACTCAACAGTTTATAAAGAAGATTTATTTATCGAAGTTTTTGATGATTGTTTGATTAAATTACAAATGATGGATTCTAAGGATGTTTTATTGAATAAACTGGATAAATTTGGTAATAAAGATCAATTAGTATCCAACTCAAAAGAATTAAAATCAGCATTAGATGAAGTTTCATCAAATTACGATTTCAGCAATGATTCATTGTTTCAAACTCATTTAATCAATAATGAATCAATAGTGGAACTCTATGAATTATCAATTAAATTGGGTAAATTTGATAAATTTTTACATTATTTTTTCTTATATAACGAAAATAATTCATTATTATTCATTCATTTAATCAACTCAACTCCAATAATTGAAAATAATTTATGGTTTGAAGATAATAATACTCTACATAATAAAATCAATGATCTATTGATAAACGATGATATCAAATTGAGATATATTAATTCTTTAAAGCAATACATCCATGAAAATGGTGCATCCAGTGCCATAATTTCCAGAATTCAGTCAAATTTAACTAAATATCCAACTTTATCCGATTTATTATTCAATTACGAAACATCAATTGATGCTTTAATTCAATCATATGGTGAATTTATAGACTCTAGATTATCTTTGGGGAATTCTTTGCTATTCAATATTTATCTACTGAAAAATAAAGAAAATTCATTCAACTTTAAGGAAATCAAAGAGATTATTCTTTACTCTATCTTTTTAAATAATTTAGGGCTAAATGCTGAGGGTTTAAGTTTGTATTTAAATATAATATCTGAAATAAGTATAGATTTCACATTTTTATCAAATGATCAAATTAAAAATGATGATAGTTTTTTCAAATTCAATAAATCAACTACTGATTCATTAATTAGCAAAATCAAGGACTTTAAATTTAATGAAATTTTACAGAATTTAATCACCGGCATCCAAATCAACTCTTTAATTGACTCATTAACTGATGATAATGAAGTTTTGAATTATTATAAATCAAGGATTTTATTATTCATTTTAAACAATTTGAAACATTCTTCCTCATTTAATATCAATTCAATTGATGTCATCGATTTTGAAAAATTCGTTAAACTAAACATTCGTTCAAAAGATACTAATAAGTTAATTCACTTCATTTCTATAATTCAATCAATTTCAGAATTTTTATCATCTGAAAAGTTCAATAACTTGAAAAATTTAATCGCTTCTGAACTGATCGGTTTAAGAAATCTTGAAATATTATCAAATGGATTAATCAAACTAACTATATTGAATGATTTCTTAGGGAATGAACAAGATGATATCTTTCCATTACAACCACAAAGATTTAATTTAATTATTAATGAAATCAATAAATGGTTAGACTCAGATGTCTCATTTGAGGATGGTTTCAATATTTTAAGAATTCAGATCTTATACTTTTTATCATTATTAACCAATTTTAATGATTTGAAAACACAACAAAATGTGATCGATCTCATTATTAGAAATTTGCAAGATTCTTGTGGGTTGATAAATGTCAATGAGGGAGAAAATCTTTTAGAATTGAGTTATATTACATTGAAATTATATCTAATCGTTAAGAAAGAGAAATTGGTTGATGATGATGTTATTAATGAATTGGATGATGAATTGTTGGAACATTTTGAACAAGATGATGATGCGTTGAATCAACCAGTTCTTATAGTGGATGGCTTAAACAATAGATTCTTAAACACTCTAACAATTAACAAACTGAAATCAAATTTTGAACTTTTAATCAATAAATACTTCAATACGACAAAATTCGAAAACAAAAGAGTTTTGGTTTCTAAAATTGAAAATTTAATATCATTAGATCAACAAGATTTAGTCATTGAATATGAATTAAATAAAGATGATGAACTGACAAAAAATTATAAAATTAATGAAATTTTCATCAAAAATGTTTTAAATCCACCAAACTTAAACGATGATTCATTAGAAGATGATTCATATGATGAACTTTTAATTAACTATTTATGGAATTGGAAATTGATTTTAGCTCATTTCAAAGACATTACACTGAACTTAAGAAATCTATACATCAAACAACTAGAATCATATGACAATAATTTACTAATTAATAGATTACTATCATTTTTATCGAATCTGATTATATTAGAAGTTAATGATAAAGATTATATGGAATCGATCAAAAATAATGACACCGTTTCAAACTATACATACATTGACATTAATGATTTGTCTTTAGAAGTTAAAAATTTGAGTATTAATTTATATTATTCAATTTTGAGTAATATCACTACGTTAAGTGTGAACTGGTTCAATGATTTAAAAGATCGTGGATTTAAGTCTAAGATTGAATCATTTACAATAGATTATATTTCTCCAAACTTGATCACTGAGAAATTGAATCAATTTAATAGAAAAATTCCATCAATTACATCAAATGATGAAAACTTATCAATTAAATTGAATAGATCAAGTAATGAAATTAAGATAACTTATTTGATTGATGAACAGAATTTAGAAATCAGTTTTAAGATTCCTGATAATTACCCATTGAAAAACATTGAAGTCTTGGGAACTTCAAGAGTTGGTGTCAAGGAACAAACTTGGAAATCATGGATCTTGTCATCACAAAGAATCATTTCACTAACTAATGGTGAAATTGAAGAGAGTCTGAATTTCTTTTTAAAGAACTTAAGATTCCATTTCAAAGGTTTTGAAGAATGTGCAATTTGTTATTCCATCTTACATAGTGATAATTCGTTACCTTCTAAAAAATGTTCCACATGTGATAACAAGTTCCATTCTGGCTGCTTATACAAATGGTTCAAGTCGTCAGGAGCTAATACTTGCCCATTGTGTCGTTCCGCTTTCAACTTTAGATAGTTCTGATAGAATCATAGATGTTTGTTTCTTTGTTCTTTGTATCTTTGTATCTTTGTATGGTGATTATGTAAGCGATGAGCTAAAAACTAAAAAAAAATTTGCAACTGTTCTCTTTTCAATACAAAATAAAATCAAAAATTCAAAAAGATGTCAATGCTTAAATTGGATGCGTTTGAGTATTATTACTTTGATGCAAAACCTAGATTCAACAAGACTAAATTTCTGCTCTCAAACAAGAAAAAACATTTAGAAAAAAACATTGAAAATGCAATCAAGTTCAATAAGGGCTTTTTGATCCCATTAGGTTTACCATTTGAGCAAGCACAACAACAAATAGATCAACTGAAGATAGAAGTATTTAAACACAAACTACATAATGGGATTGTCCAACTGAAAAGGGGACTGAAGAAAGCTTCAAGTAATAGAAAATTCAACGATGATGAAAAGAGATTTATTAAAGAATCATTAGATCATGAAAAATTTGTCAAAGTTAGACTACTTAAGATCATCGAGAAAGTTTTTGAAGCTGAAAAGATAGCTAGCTATACATTCATAACTGAAAACTGGGTTGTTAAAGGTTTATTAGAAAAAGATGATGAATTAAACATGTCTAATTTTGCTAAACAATTCTCAAATGTCGAAAAGGCAATAATGTCTAAAATTTTAAATATTAAAGATTTCAAACAAGTAACGGAAACTGTTGATTTAAGCTTTCGATTAATCTTAGGTGCCGTTGAAGATAAGAAAAGTAAAGAAGAAGTTAAGAAAATGGAGAAAGATAGTGCTATTAATGATAAACTTGAACAAGATAGTGACGATGAAAATGATGGAGACAGTGATGAAGATGATAGCGATGACCTTATAGATATGAAAGAATCTAAAAAGATCTTAAACAATGATGCACCAGATCATGATCCAGGGGAAGATTTAGATGAAGATGATTTGAAACAATTTGACAATATGATCGGTGATAGTGATGAGGAAGAAGATAGTGACATTGGACTAGATGATAACATTGATTACAATCAAGTGACCGATGAAGAACCATCTGATATTGAACAAATGAATGAAGGCAGTGATGATCAAGAAGAAGAGGAGGAAGATGATTTCTTTGTGAAACCTTTGTCAACCAAGAGGGAAAAGAAAAAAGAAACATTCAAATTACCAGAATTAGAAGTTGGTTATTATTCAGGTGATGATGGTGATTTTGATGATGGATATAAACCAAGAAAGGGTGATGCAGTGATTGATGAAATAACGAAACCACAAAGAAAGAATCGTAGAGGTCAAAGAGCAAGACAAAAAATTTGGGAAGAGAAATATGGTACTCGTGCTTCACATATCCAGAAGGAAAAATTACAAAAATATAAAGAAAGAGAAAGAAAACAACTTGAATATGAAGAAAGAGAGAGAAAGAGACTTGAAAAGGCAATGCAAACTGGTGAACTTGCTTCAGGAGGTAACGCAACTCCATTAGGTGTAAAAGGTGGGTCCAGATCGAACCCACAAATTCCCCCACCAGAACAATTACATCCATCTTGGGCTGCTAAAATGAAACAAAAAGAATTAAATAAGGTTAAATTTGAAGGTAAAAAGATGAAGTTCGATTAACTGACATAAATTAGGAGACATTGATTATTGAGCCACGAAGAAGAATCACATAACATAGATTTCACATAGAATAGAAAAATCAACGAATTATAATAATAAAATATTTTACAAACCGTAATTGAAACTTGGTACAGTACATGTTTGTCCAATAATAGAAGATGCTTTTACTGTTCATAATATTATTTACTCAATTGAGGTTTAATTGTCTAAATTGAGCTATTAAAAGAGCATTTTTTCATGATATCTGATTGGGTTCACATTCCCTTACTCTAACCCTACATTTCTGGGGTATAATTTATTCACTCATATTGACATTGAATCTGTGTATGTATCTCTTAATTGGACTTTGTAATCCCAATAATCACATTATGCTTTGGTAATTTCGATAGTATGACTTCAATTCATTCATATGGATCCACCTTTGTGGTTTTTGAATGTACTTGGTGGTTAAACGAACAACTAAGGTCTAAACTGATAAGGTGCTTATTTCAACATAAATTTGTTTTTACTGTATGAATGTGTACCTAACAATGCACTATGTAGATCTTAGAGATAAATTATTTTCAGGGACTCATAGGAATATTATACCCCCAAACAATGTTCTGATTTACAGTGTTTGATTCAATTAGGAGATTTCAACGTTCAAATGTCTCATTCATCGCAAGCTAAGGGTACAAGCAACTCTCAAATACTTCCGTGTGCAACATCAACTCAACCAAACTACTCCTGGCCATTATTTATATGTTACGCTAGGTCGAATCACCATAACTATGATAGACAGGTTAACCACTTGAGGTAAATTACAACTGAACATTCATGAACTAACAATTTTATATTGAAATGTCTTGTTAATGCAATTATTGCCTATGATTGACGCAAATCGATGGTTAAATCTTCAAAAGGGATGTTTTTATTCAGAATTATTACTCAATTGAGAATTATAGGGTTTTCGAAAATTAGGCCACACAGATTATTGCAATTTGCAAATGAGGTTATTTGCTCAAGCAGTACCACTGAATCCTGATCGGTCAATTGTAAAAAGTAAGAGTTTTTGTGGATATCCTCATGATCCAAATAATAATATAAATTTGGTTCAATTCCCTATACTTTTATCTTAATAAGATCAAGAGATATCTATCATACAATGATTGGGCTCAAAGCATTATTGTTGAATTCATTATTAGCATTTGCTAACATCAATAGAGTCTCTGCTACAGACTCTGGTGCTATTGCTGTGATCTCTACTGTCACTACTGACCTTACTTTTGATTTTGATTATAATTCAGATTCCACTTCATATATTTGTGACCTTCCAACTACAACACGTATTCCTGTTTCAGAAACTAATCCAATTGATGTTGAATTTATCTACTGGAATAAATATAATCGAATTGATATGAGCAGCTCAACTTATTTCGTTTTCAATTTCACTACTGACCAGTCAGATGTTACTGATATCAAGTTTAACAGCAAGTTAAGAGAAGAAGTCTCAGATTTCACTGAACTCAAAGATGGCTCTTACTTGCAAGTTAACTTGGAACAGGGTGCAGTTGGTACTTTAAATTATGGGTTTACTTCTTATCCAATTGGTGTTTTCGAGATTACTTATCAGAATAAACTTTACGTCTATTCATACTCTTGTGATGACAATGGAAATTTTGCCTACTTAGATATTGATTCAATTAAATATGATAAATGTCAATCAATTGGATGGTCACCATCAGCGTGTGGTGGTACTTTTGAAAGTTTGAAAGAAAGTTATAAATTAAGACCAAATGGAAAAGCTACAGAAACGCCTGCTCCAATCAGTCCAACTTCAACAGCAGAAGCATCAACTTCAACTCCTTATACACTCTCAATTGTAACAGTTGACCATGAGCAAGGTCTCAATTACCAGTATTCAAGCAACACTAGAACCACATTATGTGAACCATCTTCAATGAGCGTCCCAGTTTCCGAGAATAATCCAATTGATTTTGAATTCACTTCATGGACCGAATATTCACCAAAAGAGCTCAAAACTAGAACTTACTTCAGATTTGCATTCGATGAAAAGACTGACGGTGTTACTGATTTCACTTATGTTTCAAAAATGGTTAATGGGTTGGAACAATATGGAGTTGAAAGTCCATCCAAAATTACCTTTGACTTGAAATATGGTGCAATGGGTTATTTGACTTATGGTGAAGCTAGTTGGGCCTCAGGTGTTTTCAAACTAGATTTTGAAGGTAAAACTTACATCTATTCTTATTCTTGTGATCCTGATTATAACTTATCTTTGCTTGATCTAAAATACAGAGATTATGATTACTGTCAAGAACTTGGATCTTGGGGTAGTAGTACCTGTTCTAAACCTGTTGATTATATTGATTTGAGTTACTGGTTTAGACATGAATCATCTTCTGAAACTTCATCCATTGAAATCTCTGGTACTGAATCTAAAACTAGTTCCACTACTGAATCTCAAGCGTCTTCTGTTTACTCTCCTCATACAACTACAATAAGTCATGATCTGGGTCTAAATTATGGCTTTTACGCAGAGGAAGGAACTACAATTTGTGCTACAACCTCAGTCAATCTTCCAGTGTCCGAAAGCAATCCTGTTGAAATGGATTTTTACTCTTGGACTGAAACTAAATCTGATTCAAAGAATGCTATCACTTATTTTGTTTTCCAATTCGCTGAAAGACAGGATAAAGTTACTGATATGAAATTAATCAATGATTTCAAAGATTCTAGTTCTGATTTTTCAATTATCTCACCATCAGGTATTAACTTTGATTTGGAATTTGGTGTTATGGGTTATTTCGGTGTTGATTATAAAGGGCCAATTGCTAATGTTTTGGAAATCACTTTTGAAGGTGAAAACTATGTCTACTCAGCAACTTGTGATTCTGAAAGTTTAGATTCATTAGAATTATCCTCGTTTAGTCAATGTCAACCTTTAGGTTTTTGGGGTGCTCAAGAATGTGAAGCTTCGGTTCCTGATTTTTTCGTTAGTTATTGGTTCAGACATTCTGAAGTTGCATCAACCTCTACGTCAACTTCATCGACTGCGTCTCAAGAAACTTATATTCCAAATGTCACAACTCTAACTCATGACTTTGGTTTAAACTATGCTTTTTATAATGCAGAAGGTACCACAGTCTGTGCTACCACAACTGTTGAAATTCCCGCATCTGAATCAAATCCAGTTGATGCTGAGTTTATCTCATGGACTGAAACTAAATCAACTACTGATAAAGCTATTGTCTACTTTGTTTTTAGATTCTCAGAAATAACAGATCATGTCACTGACATCACATTCAACACTGATTTGAAAGATGGTGTCTCATATGAATATGCTTTAGTCTCTCCAACTGGATTTAATGTTGATTTAGGTCAAGGTGTTATGGGTTATTTCGGTGTTGGCTACGATGGACCAGTCATTACTGTTATTGAAGTTACATATGATGACAAAAAATATGTTTACTCTTCTTCATGTGATCCAAACAATAACTTGGATTTATTGAATATCAAATATGATTACTGTCAAGAACTTGGTTTTTGGGGTGCTGAAGAATGTGAGGTTTCTGTTCCTAATTTTGACGTTAGCTATTGGTTTAGACATGATCAAGATAGTTCTTTGATTTCATCCGTTTCAGAAGTTTCCTCAAGCTTTTCTACTACTGAAAACACTTCTTTAACGTCACTTTCAAACTCAGGTGATCCATCATATTTGACATCTTCTTCAGATTTTGCTTCCTCATCCGTCAGAGTCTCAACTACTGCTTCTACTCTTTCGAACTCTGTGTCATCATCATCATCAGTGCAAACATCAGCTACTTTTTCCACTGCTTCATCATTTGCTCCTTCTTTTACCAACACTCCAAACAATGACGTTCCAGGGTGGACAATCATAGTCCCAAGATCATTGGGATCATGGACAGAACTAGAATTTGAATCAACCAAAGATGGGGAATTTCAATACACAGATGCATCTGTTTTACTAAATGATCAAGATATTTCAAATGATCAAAATGTTGCAATTGAAATCACTAGTGATTCTATTACTGTTAGATGTACAGAAGGTATTGAAGTGGGATCAATTTTGAAAATTGTATCTGTTGGTGAGTTTACCTCAAGTTCTGATGTTGTCTTGAAAGGTGTCTTGAAAATCACCACTGCTGAGGGTAGAATTGTCAAACGTGCTGTTGATACTTATGAGTTCGAAACTACTATTTCACCAAATGACTATGTCTCTGTATCAGATTCATCAGTAACTACATCTGGTGCTTCTACTTCTTCTGGGTCTTCAAGTTCTATCTCATCTATTGATTCAAGCTCGTTAGTTTCCTCATCAGATTTCATTTCCTCTTCTGTTACTATTTCCACTTCTTCTGACTCTAGTTCCGCTAGTAGTTCAACTGCGCCAGTCAGTTCAAATTCTGTTAAAATCACATCTACAATAACAGAAGAAGAAATCTCATCCACCATTATCACCATCACTTCTTGTAAATCTGATAAATGTTCCGAAAGTGAAGTTACCACTGGTTTAACTACTGTTACAACTACTGAAAAGGGACAAGTAACTTCATATACCACTTACTGTCCTTTACCTACAACTGAAACAAAGACTGTGAAGGATAAAATCACTAGAAAGGAAACCAAAGCTCATTCTGATTCAACCGTTGAAGTTTCTAAAACCAAACATTTCACTGATAAAGACACCACTTTAACTAAACATTTCACTGGGAAAGATACCACTTTAACCAAACAACTTACATCTACTACTGTTTCAGATTCCTCATTATTGACTACATCTGGAGTTGTTTCTAGATTAACAGCTTCTGAAAACGAAGGTTCAGCTGGTCAAATAGTTGCTGGAACTAGTTTCATCGGTGTTTTGATCGTTATGTTATTACTCTAGATATTTTAAAATCTTACTATATGACGATATATACCACTTTATAAATTCTAAAAACTAACCTGGATGATTTAAATCGGGTTTGAATGTGTGTTTACTCAATTCTCTTTTTGATTTCGAAATGTTGGATTATATAGATTTATCTTCAAATATAAAAGTTTTGTATTGAAAAGTTTGTAATGTACAGGTAATGGATTAAGATATCTTAAAATTTAAACAACAAATAATAATATATAACTCAATTTCTTTATGAAAAGTTATTGCAAAAGAATAATTAAGGACAACGACTATGAAAGTTCCTATGTTAAGAGACACTTGAGAGAAAGATTATTCTTATAAATCTTTGTAAACAGGTCTAAGTGATGACGTCAGGTTTGTCTCTTTTCAAGAATTCTTTAAATTTCAAGAATTTTAGAACTTCTTCAATATCTTTTTTCAAGAAGTCTGTGACTGCATTATGATAAGTGGATTCATCATCTGAGTATTTTTCCAAGTACAATCTGACGGTTGCACCAGAAGATCCAGTACCTGATAATCTAACAACGATTCTCAAATCGTTTGATAATTTGGCAAATAAACCTTGATGTTTTGAAACTGAACCATCTAAATCCGTATATTCGAAGTCACCAAATGATTTGAATGTAACATCATCATAGAATTTAGCACCAACGTTTTGATCATTTGAGATAAACTCATTTAAGTTATCAACTAATTGTTTTGCTCCTTCACTTGAAACATTTTCAAAATCAAATCTTGTGAAGAAAACTCTACCATATTTCAACCAAAATTTTTCTTGAACATTTTTAATTGTTGCTTCTTCATTTGGATACAATTTTTTGAAACCTGCTAAAACATTCAACCAAGCAACAATAGCCCACAACCCATCTTTTTCTCTAATATGATTTGAACCAGTACCGAAACTTTCTTCACCACAGATACTCAATTTTTTAGCATCAAATAAAGCACAGAAGAATTTCCAACCAGTTGGAACTTCATAGATGTTTAAGTTTTGTTCTTTGGCAACTAGATCTAAAGCAATTGAAGTAGGCATTGATCTTGCTAACCCGTATACACCTTGTTTTTTGAAATAAGGAATAAAATCTTTTGCATATTCAGCAATGATAGCGACTGAATCACCAGGTGAAACAAAAGTATGATCTTTACCATAAATCATATTTCTATCACCATCACCATCTGATGCAGCACCAAAGGTAATGTTATTTGAATCAACTTTATCAACTAAAGTTTTAGCATAAGTTAAATTTGGATCTGGATGCAATCCTCCGAAATCAGGTAAGGGAATGAAATTTTGGACAGATGATTGAGGTAAGCCTAATTCTTCAACAAATATTCTATGACCATAAGGACCTGTGATACCATTCAAAGAGTCGAATAAAACGGTAAAATTTGGTTCATTTTGGATAAAATCTTTAATTAATTCAAAATCGAAAATCTCTTTCAAATATTCAACATAATCTTTTGTGGAATCAATAATCTCAACAGTCAAAGAATCTAATTGAATAGTACCGATTTTAGCAAGATCAATGGTTGGTAGATCCTTTGCAATCTTATAAGAATTTAGTTCTAAACTTTCTTTGAATATAGCATTAGTAACTGATTCAGGAGCTGGACCACCGTTACTTAGATTGTATTTGATACCTAGATCGTTTTCTGGGCCACCTGGATTATGGGAAGCAGTTAAAATGATACCACCAGTGACGTTTTCATAACTTCTAATAACATGTGAGGTTGCAGGAGTCGATAATAACCCATTTTGACCGATTATTAGCTTCTTGACACCGTTAGCAACACCAATTTTAGCAATCAATTGAATAACAACGTCATTGTAGTAACGACCATCACCACCAATGACTAAAGTCGAATCTTGAGCACCTTCTGGGATTGCATTCAGGATGGATTGGATAAAGTTTTCAGTGTAGTTTTCCTTCTTAAAAACTACGACCTTCTTACGAAGACCAGAAGTACCTGGTTTTTGGTCGTTGTAAGGCTTGGTTTCAACGATTTCAACGTTCAATGTCATTCTTTTGATATGTTCTGCTACTGTTTTTGTACTCTTAAATCTTGTAATTTCGAAAAGTTTTTTTTAGAAAGGCAGGCACAAAAAGTATGGGGAGATTCTCGGATAAAGTATATCCGATTTTAGAGGACCATCACTTGACTACATATAAGAAACGATGTGTTTCAACCTCGTGGTGGATGATATGATTGTGTTACAGTAACAATTAGAGAGTCATTGTTTGATACTCAATATCATGTATTTCTAACAACTTTAGTTTTTAGTCTTAACAAGATTCTCTATAGATTCAACCAAATAATCAATGTTTCCCTCATTGATTCCACTTATACTAAAACGCCCATCTAGTGTACAATAAATGTAATATTCATCCTTTAATCTTGTCACTTGTTCTATAGTTAGTCCAGTGTAACAAAACATACCATTTTGCTTGATTAAATGCTCCCAATCAATACCTCTCTCTAATAGTTTACTATACAGTTTTAATCTCATTTCTTTAATTCTATTAGACATTTTCAAAACGTCTTGTTGCCATTGCTGGAAGATTAAATCATTTGATAGAATAATTTCAACTAATTTTGATCCATGGATTGGTGGTGAAGAATAAATTGAACGAACAATTCGTTGTAATTGAGAATCGACATTTAGTTTAACTTCTTTACTTGGAGTAACTATTGATAAGGACCCAATTCTTTCACCATATAAACCCATATTTTTAGCAAATGATTGACATAATATCACTGTTGGTAATAAGTTCCTTTTGATTTTTTTGGAAATAAGTTCTAATAGATGTAAGTCACTTCTTAATGAACCTGACTGGAACCCTTGGTATGCAAGGTCAACGACTGGTATCAATTTATTCTCGATAATCAAATCAACGATTTCTTCCCATTGTTGGGCAGTAGGATCCAAACCAGTGGGATTGTGACAACAAGCATGTAATAAAATAGCGGAATTCTTTTTAGCATGCTTCAAATCATAAACCAAATTTGTGAAATCAAGAGAGTTTGAGCTCTTATTGAAGTATGAGTAATAATTGGTGTTTAAACCAGAGCTTTGGAAAATGTTTAAATGATTTGCCCAAGTTGGATTTGGAATATAGATATCGTTGATTTTCAAGTCCTTGATTAAAAATTCAGCTGAAACTTTCAAAGAACCAGTCCCTGATAAAGTTTGTGCAGTTGATATACGGTCTTTTGAGATAAACTCAATACCTTCGTTGAATGACCCCCAAATGAAATTTCTAACTAAAGATTGGAAGCTGTGGGAACCTGTTATACCAGTATATTCTTTATTTGACTCGTGCAACAAATGATAGGCACTTCTTACGGAAGGCAAGATCCACGGACTGCCATTCTCATCTCTGTAGGCACCAACGCTTAGATTGACTTTTTTAGGATTTGTCTCTAAGTTGTAGGCGGCTATAATTCCCAAAATGGGATCAGTTGGAGCTTTTTCAACGTTTTGGAAGATATTTTTGGAGGATAAAGAAGAAGGACTTGCCGTTGAAGTAGATTTTGATAATTGAGCTAAAGATCTCTTCAGGAGCATTTAAAAGTGATGGGATGAGGTGATGAAACTGAAGTTGTTTGTTACAAATGTGGAAATTTGTGTCAGTTTTTATACAAATTTTTTTTCAACTCTGTGATTCTCCCCGCTAAATATTGGGGAAGAACTGAATCAGGAAATGAGCCCTCAGTTTATCAGAAGGAATGATAGGAATGATTTGTATTGTCATCAACACTTGATACATGTATCACGATAATAGATATCACTAGTTATCTACAATCTATTCATATAACACCTTTGTACATTTCATTATTAATTGTATCAAACAATATTCTTTTTAATCATCATATTTATATTCTTAGACGTTGTAATCGATACCTTTCCATGAAGTGATAATAGTCTTTGGTTCAGTCAAGAATTTGAAAGCTGATGGACCATAGAAATGTAAATCACCTAAGAATGAAGCTTTGTTTGAAGTGAAACCATGGTTAGCATGACCAATTGGAATAATAGTGTTGACACCAACTTGACCAATGTTAACGTTTTTGGTGAAATGGTTAGCAGCAGCACCTGATTTGGTAAAGATAGCAACAGAGTTACCAAATTTGTTGTTGTTAACGTATTCAATAGTTTCATCTAAAGTATCAATTTCTTTGATAGTGACCATTGGTCCAAATAATTCTTCATCAACACATCTCATACCAGTATCAACGTTAGCTAATAAAGTTGGACCGATGAAGTAACCATTTTTGTATAATGGATCGGTTGGTTTGTTATGAGTTCTACCATCAACTAACACTTCAGCACCTTTAGCTTCGGCATCGGCAATAACAGCTTCTAATCTTTCTTTAGATTCTTTGGTAACAACTGGACCGAAAGTACCATCTTCAAAACCAGGTTTAGCAGTTAAACCTTTAACGGTATCAATGATATCTTGTTTGAATTTTTTAGCTTCACCAACTAAGAATAAGATATCGGTTGATAAACAAACTTGACCAGTAGCAGAGAAAGCACCAGTGACAATACCTTTTAATAAAGTTTCCTTATCAGCATCTGGTAAGACAATGGTATGGTTTTTAGCACCTAAGTTAACTTGAGTTCTTTTATGGTGTTTGGTGGCAGTTTCGTAAACGTATTTACCAGCATTGTTACCACCAACGAAAGTAACAGCTCTAATTCTTGGATCAGTGATTAATTTGTTAACAGTTGGATGTTTACCATGAACAACGTTAATAACACCAGCTGGAACACCAGCTTGAGCAGCAATATCAGCTAAAATTGAAACAGAACCTGGACAAGCTTCAGATGGTTTCATAACGGTAGTGTTACCGGTAGCAATGATGTATGGAATAGTCCATAATGGAATCATAACTGGGAAGTTGAATGGTAAAATAGAACCAACAACACCAATTGGTTCTCTAACGGTTAAAGTTTCAACATCAGTTGATAATTCCATACCAACAGTTTCAGTTTCTTTGGTAACTTGAGTGGCATGTTCAGCACATTGAATACCTCTGTAAACATCGGCAACAGCTGCTGACCAAGATTTACCTTGTTCGTAAACAATAACTTTAGCTAAAGCATCTTTGTTGGCTTTTAATAATTCAATATATTTGAAAACCATTTCATTTCTTCTAACAATTGGAACTTTTGAGAAAGTTTTGAAAGTATCTTCAGCAGTTTGAATAGCTAAATCTAATTCAGCATCAGTTGATTGAGGAACTTTAGCGATAACAACATCGGTAGCTGGATCTCTAACTTCAAACCATTCGTTAGAATCAGATTTTAAATGTTTGTTGTTGATGTAAGTGGTAATAGTGTATGGTTCAGTACCTTCTTTAGCATGACCAGTTGGAATTGGTGGTAATGAGATGGTTGATAAGAAAGCTTTGTTTCTTAAAACATATGATGATCTTAAAGATCTGACTATTGAAGTTCTTTGTAATCTAAGCATTTTAATATATGATTCTAATCTAGCTTTGAAGAAAAATCGATACTGACAATATGGCATATATAAAGGAGTACATTCTCCAGATATTTATATGATTCAGGACCCCGTATGAAATCAGTCGATTATTAACAATACTTCTTCTTCTTCCTTCGAACCATTTGGAAACATACATCCTGAGGTCATTGATCATTCTCTTTCCATTAACTTAGTAAATTTTTTTCAGGCCTCAAGAGACCTTTATGATCTAATCTCCAGAATCAACATACAGTCGCATTTTCAATTTAATCATGAACCATTAGAGTTAGAATATGGCATTGTGTTCAAAGTTTTTAACTAAACAGTGTAGAGCTACTTCTCCATCTCCTTATGTCTTTGCAGTGCACTTTGGCAGCTTTCACACCCTTATTTTTAAGTCTTTAACCTATACATCAACAGTCTTCTAATCGCATCCCGGTTTTTCAGCCTTATAAGAAACAGATCAGAACTTTAACAGCTTGAATTTCTACACGGTATCTTCCAGAGTTCGTGAACTCCAGACTCCAGAGCATAAAGAACCCAGTTATGTAGTTATAATTGTCGCTACTTGGCCAATAAACTCACTTCCACGGTATAGGAATCTTACTTTCATCCTTCGAACTGATGATCAGCTCATTGATGAAAGAACACCAAAATCCGACAATTAGCTCTCCTTTAACCCTTCGAGACAAGATTTTGGAAATAAAAATGCCATTTGTTAAATTTTCTAAACAGATATGCAGGCGATACAATGTAGAAAGGAGCTAAAGACCGTGTGTTTATACAAGTGAATTTTTCAAAACGGTATAAATTGTTAGGACTTAACCGATGCTAATAACTTGTTTAAACTGTACGTATTACGTAGTTCACACTTCACAGTCATAGGAAAAGCAAAGCGAGTATAAGATGACAATATAAAACTAAATAGAATAAGAAAGGAAAGGTCTGTCCTGTATTTTACAATCTTTAAAGAAAGAAAAGGTGAACAAATACTTAACCACAAAAATAGGATGAGCTCAAAATCAATAACTGAAATATTCACTCATTTTGTAAACTATTGGACTCCTTCTCAGCGCATTGTGTACCCTGTTTCTTCCTTTATGTGAAATGTGATCCATATGTTTTATGTTTTAGATGGTCAATAGTTATACATATGTTCTAAGTACATACAGTACATAGTTACTTTACTAATGCTCATTGCTGATTGGTTTTAGTGTAGTTCTTAACTCCAGAGTTCAGATAAGTAATCGTAGATTTAAGTTATAAAATCAGGTTACAAATTGATATGTTGAGTTTATTCTAATTTATGGGGTAATTAAGCGGCTTGAGAACATTTTTGAGTCAACAACAAGTCAATGGATTACAATTAAACTGTTTGAGAATTTAATGTGATTATTTCGATAACTAGACTCTGGAGTCTGGACTCTGGACACCTTCAATATTCCGAGATGAAGCCAATGAATAATATTATTCTTTTCAGAGAACATCTGCAATGTGCGTTCGATACTCAATTTATTCCAGCTTTTTGGACCAATCGGTAAATGGAGGTAAACCACTCTTCTTTGGTTCCCTCAAATTTTAACCATCTAATTTGCGTTGTACATATCCATATCTTGTCACCAAAACACCTAATTCTCAAATACAAACAATGGAATTCGAACCCTATAAACTCACACACTATTAAGAAATACTGCTGTGCTCTAATCTCTCTGCAGTTACTCTGTATGATGCAATCGAAAGATTAACTTAACCTCTTGACTTTCAACTTTCAAGTTAGCGGATATTGACGGATTTAGTTGACACATAGAAGGAGATAAAAGACAAAGCACAAATGGTTTTTTATAATAAAAACATTAAAAGGAAATCAAAAATGAGTCTTGGTTATCCATACTCTTCAGAGTCATATATCTATGTCAAGTAACTGGAATAATCATTGCGTATATCAAGTTTCTAAAAGGTTTTATAGAGAAATTGAAGCTTAGTTGAATACTTTTTTGAGTCATTTTATTCTATTATAATATACAGATGAAGAACTTGATATAATAAATTCAAGTAGTCCATAGTCTAGCGGTACCATCAGCACCTGCACTAAACAACCAAGCTTCTTTTGGATGCCAAATGGTATCTAAGACACCTAAACTATTAACAATTTTATGACCAGTTAATTTCTTTAATGGGACTAATAATGGATTTGTTAAGAAATCATCGTATACTGTTTGATGGAAAATATGAATTGTACCATCATCTGAAGCTGATGAAAATAATGGTAAGTTTTTATGGAAATTGATTGATCTAACTGCTTTTTCATGGAATCTTAAAGTTTTATAAGGTGTTGCACCTAGATCCAAATCATGCCATAAGACTCTTTTATCGAACGAAGCAGCAATCAAATGGTCCCCTCTTGGATGAATATCAATCTTACTTAGCCATCTTGCACCTGGTAATAACTTCTTGATTAAAGTTTGTTGACTTAAATCATAAATTCTAACATAACGTTGAGATGCAACAAAAATTTGTGGTTTGAATGGATGGAATTTAACATCCATTATTATACCTTTTGATTTTTTGAATGGTGATTGTGATGAATGTTTTGAGATTTGATGGATTAAAACAGCTGAGTTTGCTCCATCTGGGGAAACAGTGACAAAATAATCACCTTTTCTATGCCATGCTAAACTTTTGATAGTTTTTTTACATTCAATTTTGATGATTATACCATTCGACACTAATTCTTCTGATGGTTTCAACCAATGTGCAAAAACTTGTTTTTTAACAGTACCTTCTTCAGCATCTGAATCTTCATTAACATTCATGTCTGTTTTCTTAACGTTTCCAAATGTAGCATAACCATAACCTGATTCAACTTTAATTCTACCTTGATTCTCGATATCAAAACCGAATATTGGTGGAGATAATAAATAGATAATTTCACCTGCTGTTATAGCTAAGATACCTAATGATGGATCTGGGTTCCAATCAACACATTCAATATGATCTTCAGTATTATCAGTTTCAAGGATTTTAACGGAGTAAACTTCTCTACCTGTTAAAATTTCCCAAATTTTGACAGTACCGTCATCAGAACCAGTAGCTAGCCACAAACCAGTTGGATCGATTGATAAAGTTCTGATTTTAGCTTGATGACCTTGATAAATAGTTGAAGTACGAATTGGGAATGGTCTCAAATCTTTTGGTGAAGGTAATTCAGGAATCAAACTTTCTGGATCAATGTTTAATTTATTGTGACGAACTCTTGGGGCCAAATATAAATCTAAACTTCTTTCGAATTTTTCTCTTAAACCATCTTCATAACCTGGAACTTTTCTTAATGAGTTATATTTCTTTGGAATGAATTTTCTTTCATTTTCTTCTAGTTCCTTTTCTGTCAATAGATATTCTTCAGGTGGATTATAACTTTGTTCATTAGTTGGTGGTGGTAATTTAGGAGCTCTTAATGTCATGATATGATCTTTACTTTCAGTTTCACCATCTGCCCAAAGATCGAAATTGAGTTCTTCATCTTCTTCATTTTTTGGTAATTTATCCTTTGGGATAATTCTACCTTGTCTAATAGCTCTAACAATTTTCATGATTCTTTTAGCTTCGTGTTTAGAAGGAACAAATCTTCTTTTTGGTTCAGGAGTGGCCATTAATGGCATGACTTCGGTTTGTGATGTAAACCATTCAATTGTTGGTTCATATGGGTTAATTGAATCATCAGTTGATCTATTACTTTCTAGCTTACCAATTAATTCTAATTCTTCTTTGGTCAAGTTCAAACTAGCACCTGTATTAGAATCCAATAAACCAGTCCAACCTTCTGGTAATTCAATACTTTCTAGTAATTGATCCAATGCTGAACCAGTGGCTGGTCTCATAATTCTTTTACCATTAATATCATAACCAAGATGTGGCATTTCTTCATAAGCTGATAGTGGAATATTACCGATAGTGTTATAGTTATCATGGTCACTATCATCACTTTCATAAACTGGATCAATTTCTGGTTTAATGATTCTTTCTGTACCATCAGAATATTTTGAGATTTCTTCCTGTTCTTGTAATGAAACTATATGAGTATGTTTTAATCTTTCATTCAGTGATAAGGTATCTGTGCTAGAGTCTTCATCATCGAATTCTTCGTCTTCTTCGTCTTCTTCAGCTGCCATGGCAGCTTCATCTTCAGCTAAGATTCTGTTGAATTCTGCATCTGAATCGAATTCTTCGTCATCTTCAGCAGATTCATCATCAGCGTCTTCTTTTGCTTCTTCTTCGCTTTCTTTTATTTTTTGAGTTTCTTCGTTTTCATCATCACTGACATCTAAAACTCCTTCAAGATCTATCTCATCATCACTTTCCTCATCTTGATCTTCTTTGTCTTCAACATCTTCTTCTGGTTGTTCTTCTATCTTCCTTTTTCTCAAAGAAGTGGTATCCTTTTTGGTTTGAGAAACAGTTTCCTTCTTTGTTGAAGATGGAGCAGCTTTTCTAGCCATGACTTGTATCAATCTGTCTATTATCGTAACTCTTACTATTTTTTTATACATGAAATTTTTTTTTTAATTTTTTCTTCTGAAAAATCTCATCGGGTATGGGCAGCATTAAAATGCGAAGAAGTTACCCTCTTCTAAGATAGTGTCTATACACTTTTACATTGAATTGTTCTATAATCGTTATCGTTTATCATTAAAGTGTATCACTGTGTACTCTTCAGAATTTACTTAGTTTCATACCAACACAACAGTATCTGGAAACGGTGTAACAAGCAACAGCACCGGCCATTAAGAAACTAACATAAATGATATAGTTGTTGTAATCTTTGATAGTTGAATCTCCAATAATGGCACCCCCGATTGGAATGGTTGCTAAAGAACTGAATGAAACAATTAAATACATAGTACTGTATCTTTTACCAAATTCTTCTGTTCTTGAAATTTGACCAATACACACAGGTGTAAGCGATAAGATAGAACCTGAAAAAAATCCATAAATTGAGGCATAAGCATAAAGCACATTCAAATTCTTACCAAATGGTAACCATAATGCAAAATTAGCAATTGTGCAAAAAACTAGAGTAATAATTGCAATGTTAAATCTTCCAATGAATTTATCAGCTAAATAACCTGGAATATAACGACCTAAGATCCCAGTTGTATTGATTACTGTGATTAATAAGAATGCTGTATGATCTTCAAATCCTCTTTTAATAACATAGGATGGAAAGTAAATAGATGCGACTATCAAAGAACCTTCAGCAAGAGAAACACCCAATGCACACCATATAAATTTACCTTCTTTCAAAGCCTTGTAATCGAAAATATTGAAAACATAAGTGACAAAAAACTCATTCATTGTACTAATCTTCTTTTGATCAGTTTTAAACCTTTCTTTAGCAAAAATGATTGAAAAGAATAAGCAAAATAAACTGAAAAAGGCTAAGATTCTAATGGCCCAAACGAAACCAAGAGTTGGGTATAATCCTCTCAACATCAATGGTATGACAATACCACCAACAGAACCACCAGTGGTTGCAATTGATAGTGCAGTTGCTCTATTCTTATGGAAATAATGAGAAACAACTCCACATAAGGGACTAAACAAAATTCCATTACCAACACCCACAATTGATAAAGTAATTATAAATTGCCATAAATTAGTGGCATTGGCAGTTGCAAATAATCCGGCACAGAAGAGGATAGTACCTGATAGTAACGGACCAAGACTACCATTTCTATCGAATAAAGCACCAGAGAATATAACAGATGCAAATGTGACAAAGGTATTAATTGTGAAAATCCACGAAATTGTGGAAGCTGAAACATCAGCTAATTGATTTTCAGAGATATAAGATTGGATAGCACCGATAGAGTTGATTAAACCAAAACATGGGATCAACCCCATAAAACAACCGAAAACTGCACCATAAGCTTTCAACCCACCTTCTGGAAATTCGACACCAGCATCAAGATCAGTGAATTCTGAAGAATTTGATTCAAACTCATGAATGTTGTTGTTATTGTTATTGTCATTGAAATCAAGTGTTGGATAAGATCCAGAGTCTAAATTGAAACCAGATGTTAAATTTTCCAACTCCACAGTTTTTTCTTTTGTTGAATCTTTACGTTTGAAAAGGGAAGAAGCAGCTTTCTTAGGGACTTCCAAAGTCATTCTTCTGAGAGGATTAACTTCTATGATATTAGTCATTATACTCAGATATCAACACTTTCTTAGTAAAATAAACTTGATAAAAGATGAATGAACCTCTGTTTTTTTTATGATCCTCGATTAAAATCTTTTATTGATAAGTGATTTGTGACGGAACACGAACTCCGCAAAGATATTGGTGATTATGTAAAATTTATTTGGTATTTTAAACAAAGTAAACTGAATAAATTGTTTAATGCTCACTTTCTGATTGGCAATGGCTTTTAAAAGCGAGGATTTGAAACCAGTGACAGATTTAACAAATGACATCACAACTGAACTGAGCAGCTCTATCAAAAAAGTAGATAAAATTACAGAATTGTTGAAGAAAATAGCATTTATAGAGGGTATTGATTTTGAAAACAGTTCAAAGTCACTAGTTGATGTTCAAAATGGAAATAAAGAAAGTTCAGTTGAAGAGTCTAATATTGAGAGGATTAAAAGAGAAAATTTACAGCTTATTATGGATATCCAAAGAGAAGAATATCTTGGTAGGAAATGGAAGAAAGTACTTGAACAGAATCAAGATATATTTAATTCTTTAACTGATTGGGTCAAGTTGAATTTAGAAAACAAGAAAATTGATGATTTAGAAAATGATGCATTACAGCATTTGAATGCCTTGAAAGGAAGTAAAAATCAACTGAGATACGATATACAATTAAGTGAACAGAAGATTAGCAAAATGTTGATGATAATTAATGATTTTCACAGTATTATAAATGAAGTCTAGGAATGAAAGATTGATTAATTATATGCTATAAATATTTATTAATTGGTGGTATGCGTATTATTATGATTATTAGTATTATTGTTATTTTTTTTTTCTTTATTATCTTGATTCTCAACTCTCATCAGTGGTATCATCATTCTTTTGTTTTTTCCAACCGTGCATTATTCCCAGAATAATAAGTTTGTAGCCATTTGAACACTGACATTTTTTCTATTCTTTCCAATAGTTTCATAACTATTCCATCTTTTCTCGTTAAACTTTGAAACCAAACCTGTTCAAAATCTGTACGGCTGCCACTATGTAACAACTCTTGGTTGATTGAAGTTTCTAAAGCTTGAACTTTATTGACAAAATTATTAACACTTTCTTCACTATCACGAACTTTGTTTTGCAATAATCTGATTTCATATTCTAATCTTGCTCCAATGGACTGAATGTCTTGAATTTTGGTTGATATTCTTTCATCTTCTTGTTTTAACAGTTCGAATCTGTAAATATCTGGAGTTATTTGATGTTTCAATCTTTTAACTTGTTGAGACTTTTTATTTATTTTCAGTCTATGATTATTAAATGATTGAGTTCGATCTAAATCTTTGGAAAGTTTGATCTTTCTTTCAATTGATGAAAACTTATTTGATAAAAACAATGGGCTGGGTGTTTCAATTTCAAATTTCAAAATAGAGTCTTCAACAAACGAAAAACTCTTGTTTCTTTTCAAGAGCATAGCTTGCTCTTTACTCTGAATCAATGGTATTACGTGATTTTGATAGTTTATCTGTGCAGTACCTATCTCTCTATTCAAATATGGATACGATGATCTTCTTTGAAGTTGAAGGAAAACATCTTCACAATTGAATGTTCTTTTATTATTGACAAGCTCATTCTTAGCACTTGCCCGACATTGCTTTTCACTAGCTGAATGATGATTTATAATTGGGCTTGAAGAACAATTTGATTCATCTCCAGTTGTTATTTCGTCTTCAGAATATTCAAAATCTGTATGATTTGATGATTCTGCCAAAAATATTCTATCTTTCTTCTTTGCTGATGGTTCATCTTGTAATTTCTTTGGTAGATTCCTTATCTTACCAACACCTGATCTAAATGTGGATGTTGGTAAATTCACTTCATGATGTTCTTTAACTGAATAATTGAACCTTTTAATGTTATTAACATCACCTTTGCCATGCCATAAATACTCTAATCTTGCACTACAATTGAAGTATCTGATCACTTTTTCTAAATCTGTGGTCAGAACTTCTTGTGCTGACTGAATATTACCAACTCTTCCTTGGAAATCATGAACGGTATATTTAACGACTTTTTTCAATCTTGATATTTCAGCTTTTTTATCCGTCACTTTAAATAGTTTTTCAACTGTTAGTGGATCCAAATACCATGTCTTCTGTAAACTATATTGTTTCTGAAATTTACCTGCGTTAACTCTAAAACTAAAATAATTGAATGGCTCTTTTGGAATATCGCAACCAGCGATGTTTAATCTAAACGTACAACTTATAACAAAGCCTAAAATTGCTGCAACAGTTGTTGGTCCCAACTTACCATCTTTTGGTTGTGAAACACCAATGAACTTTTTACCATACAATGACCACCATTGTGTTATGCTTATCTCAGTCAAGTTACAAAATAAACCATCAACAAATATGGGATCTAAAAGTTTGAAATCAACAAGACAAATTTGAACCAATTTGACTAGTTCTTCAACTGAGTACATTATATCAACTTTTGGATGAGTTTTGTAAATCTGACGAAATTTATCTTCTGAAGCATCAGCTGGAGCACATAAAATAATTGCTGATCTACCACCACAATTCAACTTTCTTAGATTTAAATTAACTTTAAATGAGTCCCAAACATCTAATAAACAACCATTGACCACAGGAACAAGATTCAAATTTGAAGGAAATTTACTTAAGTTGTAGATGAATAAAGTCCCTTGTTCTGTTAACTTTGGTTTACCACCATTCAATTGAATTTCTTTGAAGAATTGGTTGGTTTTATCACTTCTCTTTGTCAAATCCGTGGGCAATGTGATTTTACCAACTTTGATTTCGTGATCACTATCACCAGTATATGAAGTTATCACTGTAGAGTACTTTCTATCTGTTACCCATTGTTCGACAATATAGATTTCAAATCCAGTGATTCTAACAACTTCATACTGCTGATCCTCCTCGCAGATCACATCTAATGCTTTTGTATCTGGTATTAAATAGGAGATCTCGTTACTCTTCGTCCTCCTGGATCTCTCTTCCTTTTGTGAAGCTCCCAGACTCATCTTGGAGAGCAGCTCAGTCTCAATACAGAACCCTTTATAGTAATGTCCCACTCTCTTTCTATTTATAAGCCACTCTTCACTGTAAACGCTCGTAATCTTTCCCAAAGTTGCTAATTGATCCGGACACCCAAATTACGTACTTTTCCACCGAAAAAAAGTGTTACAATCTTTGTATGTGTTGACTAAACGAGATCAAGTATCTTACACTCAAAATGAGCACTGAAGAAGCCATTTTCCGTAAGTTTTGATATCTTAGTTGATTTTTTATTACCATAGATACCCCATATACTCTCTTTTTTAGACTAAGTTGTCTCAATGGATCAACAAAGGAAGATTGATTTATGATAGGTGTTATGTTATACTGATTTCAAACTCGATCACATCAAAATTTGTGAACATCGCTAACCGTTTTAATATCAGGCTCTGCGGAGATGTCTTACGTTCAGTTATATATTCCTACAGATCTAAGTAGAGACGTGGTGCTGTCCCTTGGTGAATTGGGAAATATTCAATTCATAGATCTGAATAAGAACGTTAGTACATTTCAAAGAACTTTTGTTAAAGAGATTAGAAAACTAGACAACGTTGAACGTCAACTAAGATATTTGAGATCTGTTATAGAAAATCAGCATAATTTGGCTATCGCACATAATCCTTTGTTACATTTAGGCTCAAACACAGTGTCGAATATTGAAACTCTGGTATTAGATGTCGATACTTTAGATAAGAGAGTTTCACAATTAGAAACTTCATATGATGATCTTAAACAAAGACAATCAAAATTATTGGAGCACAGGGCTGTTTTGAATGGTTCAAGAATCTTTTTTGAAAGTAAATATCAAGAGGAAGCTCATAGAATAAGTATAGATGCTGTTGACAATGCTCCTTTATTACTAGAACAAGAAAGTTTAGAAGCTGGGATTCAACTATCAAGTCTAGGTGACTTAGCTCTAAATTTTATAGTTGGTTCAATTCCTAGAAATAAAATTGAAATCTTAAATAAAATATTATGGAGAACTTTAAGAGGTAACTTATATTTTAATCATGAACCAATTGAAGAGCCAATCATCGAGCTTTTATCTGGTGAAAGTATCGAAAAAGACGTTTTCATTGTTTATACCCATGGTAAATTATTGATTCAAAAGGTTAAAAAAATCATTGATTCTTTAGATGGTAAAATTTTTGAAGTTGATTCGAACCATGAATACTACCAACAATCATTAGCTGAGATTAATATTCAAATTAATGACCTAGATCAAGTGTTAGAAAGTACACATCAACAATTACATACTGAATTATTTGTCATTGCTGATCAATTAGAAACATGGCAAGCAATCATAAAAAGAGAAAAATTGGTCTATTCAACTTTAAATCAGTTCAGAACAGGTTCTCATGGTCTAGTTGCCGAAGGTTGGACACCAACTGCAGACTTGGATGTTTTAAAAAATGTGCTAAGAGATGTGGAAGGCTCTCAAGCTCCAATTTTATCGCTAATAAGTACAAACAAAGCACCACCAACTTTCCATAGAACAAATAAATTTACAGAAGCATTTCAATCAATTGTCGACGCATATGGTGTTGCTACATATCAAGAAGTAAATCCTGGTTTAGCTACAATTGTCACATTCCCTTTCATGTTTGCCATCATGTTTGGTGATATAGGACATGGTTTTATAGTCACTTTGATTGCATTGGTTTTGGTTTTAAATGAAAAAAAATTAGCGCTAAAGCAAAAAGATGAAATCTTTGATATGGCTTATACAGGTCGTTACATTTTATTATTAATGGGTGTTTTTTCGATGTATACAGGTTTGTTATATAATGATATTTTTTCAAAGTCTTTAACATTGTTTAAATCAGGTTGGAAATGGCCAGAAGACTTTCAAAAAGGAGAAACCATTGTTGCTACTTTTGTTAACACTTATCCTCTTGGTTTAGATTGGGCATGGCATGGAACTGAGAATAACCTAATCTTCACTAATTCCTATAAAATGAAACTATCAATCTTAATGGGCTATTTTCATATGACTTACAGTTTTTTCTTTTCCTTAGTGAATTATCGTCATAAACATTCAAAAATTGATATTGTGGGTAATTTTATCCCAGGTTTGGTCTTCATGCAATCTATCTTTGGTTATTTATCTCTGATGATTATCTATAAATGGACCGTTGATTGGATTGCAATTGAACAACCTGCTCCCGGTTTACTAAATATGCTAATTAATATGTTTTTAGCACCAGGTAAAGTTGATGAAAAATTATATTCAATCCAAAGTTTTGTTCAAGTTATACTGATTTTAGCAGCTGCAATTTGTGTTCCAATTCTATTACTATATAAACCGTTAAAATTGAAATACAAAAACGAACATGCAATACAGGCAGGATATCTAAATTTGCATGATCAAACACATAGTGGTACAATCGAGGAAGAAGAAGAAAATGCAGGTGATGATTTCCTAATCTCTCACCATGATCCACCTGAAGAATTTGAATTTAGTGAAGTCATGATTCATCAAGTTATTCACACCATTGAATTCTGTTTGAATTGTGTTTCCCATACTGCATCTTATTTAAGATTATGGGCTTTGTCTTTAGCTCATGCTCAATTATCTTCAGTGTTATGGTCAATGACAATTGCTAATGCATTTTCATCTGAAAATCCAGGATCGGCAGCTTCTGTAGCAAAAGTCGTTATTTTATTCGGTATGTGGTTTGTTCTAACAGTTTGTATTTTAGTTCTTATGGAAGGTACATCAGCGATGTTGCATTCTCTAAGATTACATTGGGTTGAAGCGATGTCTAAATTCTTTGAAGGTGAAGGATATGCTTATGAACCATTTAGTTTTAAACATTTAAATGATATAACGCCAAATTAAAAATTGAAAAGAAACAATTCACAACTCATGATTATTTTTTTATTCTTTATGATGAATTTTTGTTCTCATATATGCATTTTTTGTTTTATTCTTATTCCTTTATATTACATTTTCCTTGGATGATTTATATTCAAAGATTCTAGAGTAAAGACAAAAGTTCTTTCTGGTATGATATAAATGTTCCCTTGTGTTTTATTAGCTGTAATAATTTGTAGATTCAGGAAGATTTGTTATAGAGATCGTATTGATCCTTATTTCCCCCGATCGTTCTGATTTCTCAAACATCAAAAATAAGATAAATGTTGTCAAATAGTATACTTTGATTTTTATTCACATTTGAATTTTATCACTTAATATCCATTTCTAGTTTACTACATTATACACATTATAGTTCAAGAATAAAATAATTTACATTTTTTATAGTTTAATTAGTGAACTTCATCAGCACTCTCCTTTTCATTAGTGATTTTAGTATCTGTTTTTTCGTTAATTTCTGTTTCTTTAGTTTCTGATTCTTCAACTTCTGTATCTTTAATTTCTGCGTTTGTTTCTGGTATTGCTGTATCTTTCATGATATCGCTAGTTTTTTCTTCCTCAACCAATTCCGTTTCCTTTGGATTAACTTCATCAGTTTCAGTTGTGATTTGGTTGTTTTGTTCTTTTTCAAACTTTTTTTTGTATTGAATCAAGTTTTGCATTTCTTTTTCAATTCTTTCATCATCTAATCTTTGATTGAAAACATCTAAAATCTTAACAAAAATTTCATCATCAATAGCACCACCATTTGATCTAAAGAAATGTAAGTAAACTTTTGAAATCAATTTGAGAATTTCTAATATTTCAATGTCTTCATTCAGTAATGGGAATAATCCTAATTCGAATATACCCTTTTCTGTAACATCATCTTCATTGACACCTGTTTTAATATTTAATAAAGTTTCTTCTAAAGAACTTAAAGAGTATGAACGAATTTGGAAACATGGATTTAAGCACTGATGAGCTAAAGCCTGAGTTAATGCATAAAATTCTTCTTTTGTAATTTCACTTTTTAATCCAATTAAAGAACTGGTTAGCTTGATACTTTGTAATGAAAGTTGAACAATATCTTGATGTGGGTTCTCCTTGTCTGTAATTTCTTTACCTGCTTTGATCAATGCATCATATTCATGTTCCCATTGTCCTCCAATTGCACCAACTGCAGAAATCTCATCTAAAAGACCTAATAGCCACATGAAATTAGTCTTGTTAATGTTCTCATTAATAGAGTTTTCGGTTATTCTTTCTGTGAATTTGAAAACTTTACGGGTAAAATCTGGGTTGCAGGCAATTAGTCTTAAAATCTTCCAATAGTTTTCATTATCTAAAATTGATTGTCTATATCTTGAGTTTTCATAAAGTTCGGTTAGTGGTTGAATTAGTTGAGATGAATTTTTAGAGTATATTGATTTATCTATAACCACTAATTCCGATAATATTTTTGATAACAATTCTGTTTCTATTTCTTTGTGGTGATTTATTAATAAAATTTGATAAGTTAACAATCTTAGTTTCAAACTTTCATTAAAGTTGTCACTTTCATAATAATGTTGTATCGTTTCGATCAATTCTGAATCCCATTCAGTATTATCCTTCTCAGTTAAAATGAGTGATACACTCAATTCAATAATCATAAATAATTGAGATTCATAATAAACTTTGTTTTCATTAGTCAACTTTTCTGGTAAAAATTCCCATGCTGAATGGATTACAGTATTGGTGTCTAAATTTCTCAAATCCTCAAAGACACTGTAAACATTGGCTGATTTAATGCAATCTAGAGCAGATAAAGTGGATTCAACTTCTTCATCGGTCGGTTCATCTTCACCTTTTAAATAGGATGCGAAAGTTGATAACAAACCTTTTGTAGCAGCAGTTCTGTTTAAAACAACGTCAGGAATAATGCCTGGTAGAGTACCGAAAGAAAATTCTTCCTGAAATTTAAACGTGATGTTTGGATCAATTAAACCATTTCTTAATAAAGTGAATATAATAGTTAAAATATTTTTCCAACTTTTTTCTAGCACAGATTCGTTTCTTTGTAACACCCTAAATAAAACAACAGTCGAAAGCTGTGCTTTGAAATCTGAACCAAAAGCATCAGCAATACTGCTAATGTTAATAGTCTCACCACCTTCTATTCTTATTCTAGTCAGTCTTAGCGGAGTTGCTCTATTTGCACGGTTCAATTCTAATTCTTTAGTTCCATCTAATTTTGTTTCAGATGCTAGATAAGAAATTAAAGAATCAACTGATTTTGTCAATTTGAAAAAACTTGCAATTTGTGCGAGATGATCGATTGTTGTCATCATTTTAGTAATAATCTGATCATCTGATGCGGTATTGAATATTTTAAAGAAAACAGACGATAACTGTTCAAATGTTGCCTGAAAAATGTATTTATTGAATTGTAATAAATCATTTTGGCTAAATTTAGATAATGCTTCTGATGATGGTTTTGGTAATACTAAATTAGTCGAAATCAAGTTGTTCCATAAATCATCGAAGTATAAAGATGAATCATGATGTTCTTCTGGCATAACAATTTCTTTATCATTGATAGAAGTGAATATTTTTTGCAAATACCAATCTGGAAAATCTTTACCAGAGTAAACACCTCTTAAATTTTTTTTATAACCATCAATAGACATATGATCCTTGATCACAGGGTTGTGTAAGTCGGTATTTAGCATGATTATGGAATATGATATAATGAAGACAGCATCAGTATCTGGTTGGACAGATTCTAATCTTTCTTCTGTTTTTTCACCGTCTGTTTTCTTATCTTCAGTACTTTCTTTTTCTTCTTGTTTATACTCTTGACTTTCAACATAACGAGCTGAAAAGACTTCAACGATTCTTTCAATTTGTTGGGATTCACCAGGTAATCTGAAAGTTTTCAATATAATTCTCAAAGCTTCGTCAACTCTTAAACCTTTGAAATTGAATAGATTCATAAACTCTTTAAGAATTTCAGTGTTTTCAGGTTTAGCTAAATACTCTCCCAAAACTTTTTTATTCAATCTACTTGACTGATTATAGAAAAATAATGCCAACTCCTTGATATCACTAGTTGATTTGATGAACCCTTTATCCTGTAAAGCTTTTAGTCCATCTTTTGGTTTTTTATTGAAGATGGCAGTCGCGCTAATGAATTCCTTCTTTTTATCTTTATTGATTATTAAGTCATTTCCATCTAAATTTTCAAAATTTCCAGCTTCTTTAATTTTTTCATTTAAGTTTGAGATAAATGCTAATAAACCTTCTAAACAAGTAGGAGGAACAAAATCTGAAGTGTATAATGCTGATTGTGGTAGTGATAGTTGTAATAAAAATTCGATAAATTGAATTGATAAGTCTTCTCTATGGAAATTACAATCGAAGTCTATGAATAACTGAACAAATAAGTTTGGAGATCTTGACCATAAAATTGAAATTTCTTCAACCATAATTTCTTTAGCAGCATTTGATTTTTGATTTACATCAGGAGTCGATTTACCTGATTTTTGAACTGACTTATCTTTAGATTGCTCTGTTGGTAAAACTAACTTGAAAATGGTTCTCAATGTTAGTTCTATTTGTGGTTGTAAAAAATCACCTAAAGACAATGCCAATGTGGTAAATAATTGTAATGCACCTTGTAGTAATGGTAAGGAATTGGCATTTCTAATCATTTGCAAAGTATTCTTGAAGACGGAATCTGCAAAAAAATTCAATAATGATGGAAATTTAGGGAACTTATCACCAGATAATTCAACTGCTGAACGAATTAGAGAGAATGCAAAAACTTTGGTTGATTCTGTATGATTTAACTGATTCTCTGGAGAAATCATGGAGATCAATAACCCCAAAAACTGTTTAATAGATACTAACCCAAATGGAGCTTCTAAATTCTTTGGGACTTCAACTGATTTTTTATGGGAAAACTCTTCTTCATTTGGGCCCAAATCATCATTTAATTTGGTTTTTGAAAAATCTTGGGTTTCTTCAACGACATGCTCATAATTTTCTGGTTCAATTTCATCAAGTCTTGAAAAGATTTTGTTGGTGATCCCATAAAGAGTTAGTTCAGCTGCTTTTCTCAAGACCTCACTTCTTCTTTTATTACATGCTAAAGATAGAGAAGTTTGAACAACTTCATAAACAACTTCATCAGATAAGATGTTACCTAAATCAGACTCTATCAAAACTTCTAGCAATCTTAAAACTTTCAATAAAACAGCATCATCTGATGATTGTTCAGAGGCCTCAAATCGACAATGAGTTAACGCATGAATGATATGAGTTAGTGTAAAATTAAAATTCTTTGACTCTTTTGAAATTATCTTGAAGTTAATGAATTTGGTGACAGAATCTAATGCTAGTGCAGTAATACTACCAGTTGTTGAGCTGGATTTGATGACTAATAGGAAAGGTTGCAGTAGTGTTAATGAATCAACAGTCGATAAATCTTGTAAACTATTTAGCATTAATCTTAATTGTATGAAACCTGATAGTAACGGATCATTTGATGTGCTAGATGTAGAGCTTGATGAGTTCAATCCAAATTTTCCAAATTCACTCTGATCATTGAACAAGTCAGAGGTATTACCACCAAGTATAGCAGCAACGCCTGATTGTGAGTATTTTGAGACTTTTCTCATTGAAGAAGATAATAGGATACATTCTTTGACAACGATCGTGACTTCATCTATGGCCGTGATTGTTCGATGTGGCTTCCCGATGAGATGCCCGTCAATTGTGGTCATTTCCAAATGTTCCCGTTTATCTGTTGGTTGGGAATTTGTTTTGTGTTTACATTTGCCAAATTTCGCCAAATTTTTGAAAAAAGTCCTTTGTCTCGCGAAAATCTATATGGACAAATCTTCTTACGTCTGAAGACTAGAGACTAGCAAAAAGACTCATAGTCATTTTGTAGAGACTTGCCAGGCCATTATCCATAGGTGGTATCTGGACAGTATAAGCTGAATTTAAACAGTAGAGACTGGCCTGTTGAAAAAAATCTTAGAAAGAAGAACTGAATTCGTTTTTGAACCACTTGAAGATCTCTTTAGATCCAGTTTCAATTCTTTTGATATCTTCCTTATCAACCTAATCAACTTAAGAGTTTATCTCTGATTCTGATCCCTATTGGTTAACTACCCACAATAAAAAAATTTCTAAATTTATTAGTAACTCTATATACATGATATTGAACATATTTATTGTAAAATGCTTTTTGGTAATGCTGGTTTTAGTCCTTGTTTTCTGAAAATGCTGTATCCAAGTAATGTATTTGAAACAATACCTTTCGTTAGTTTCGATCTGTTTTTTTCAAGATTTTCCAATTCTTCTTTTGTTAATGATTTGGCTACGAGTTTATCAAATAACTTGATCTGTGATTGTGTTGGTTCTGTAGTTCTCCATAGTGCAAATTTGGTTACATCTCTTTTTCTATTCCCTGCTAAAAGTGGGAATAAATTCTCAATATAAAGTAATTGATCTGTAATTCTTGATGATATTGGACAACAAAGTTCTCTGTGCCATCTTTCTTCATAAAAATTTTTTCTTTGTTTGAAACCACGACGTTCTGTAAATCTGGTTAACGTATAAAGTTTTTCTTCAATCTTTAACAAGTCTTGCTGAAATGAACAGTGATCTGTATTTGAAATATCTTGTAAAAAATCCTTTTTCAACCCATTTGGATGAATCTGTAATCTGAAATGGGAACTTGAGCCAGGCTTAGGGTCATCTAAGACCCATACGTTTCTAGTAGGCCCTCTTACCCACGGGTATCTTGAAGTTAATATTTGAACAAAATCTGGATCTTTATTGGTTGATGATAATGTCATGAAATCATGAATATTTTCAAAAGTAGTCAGCTCAATTTTATCAACCGAGTACTCAATATTTTCAGACCAAGATAATGCTCTATTTATTCTATCTTGGATTTCATCTAATTTTTCTTCAACTTGTTTTGACTGTGCTAAGCGTTCTTCTTCTTCCTTTTTCTTTTTTTCTATCTCATCTAGTTTATTTTGTTCTTCTAATTTCAATTTCTCTTCATCCATTTGTTTGAATGATAAACCTTTTGCTTCATATCCAGGTGGTAAGCTTCTCAAAGTTGGGACAGTAATAACATTGCTGCTATTTATACCGACAAAATCAACAATATGACAATATTCTTTGGATGCGTGTAATCTTAAACCACGACCAATCATTTGAATTAATAAAGTTTTAGATCTCGTTGGTCTAGCTAATAAAATACAGTCAATATTGGGCATATCTGTTCCTTCAGTGAAAATACCACAGTTCATCAATACAGAGACTTTCCCTGATTTGAATTCTTGGATTGTTTTATCTCGTATATTCTTCTTGGTTTTAGAAGTTACATATTCAGCATTAACACCATTGGTTTTGAAAACTTCACAGAGTGATTCAACGTGTTTGATATCAACACCGAATAACATTGTTGACTTAACATTATGATTATTGGCAAAATTAAGATAAGTTCCCAATATAATGTTATTGTTTTCAATGTTATTGACAGCAGATGATAACCCACTGATTACGAAATCTCCTCTGGCAGATTTAACTTTACTCAAATCAGCTTTTGGTAACGTGACAGTAGTGAATTTAGCATCGACTAAATGTTTATCATAAATCAATTTTTCTAAACTTAAGTGATAGACGATTTTATCAAAAGTTTCATCCAAATTCTTCTCATCTTCTCTTCTTAAAGTCGCTGAAAAGCCAACTAGTGCAACTTTAGACTCACTATCATTTATATTGAAATATCTTAAGACTTCAGTGTATGAATCAGCAGCAGCATGATGACATTCATCAATAACAATCATTTTAAAATCATCTGCATTAAAATTATTATATCTTCCTCTAATTAATGTTTGAACAGATGCGATCACAACATCAGCATTTTCACTTGCTTTGAAATTTCCCATTTCAATTTCAATTAACTTATCAGGATGAGCTTTTTTACAAACTTCAGCTGCTTGTAACGCTAATTCTCTTCTATGTACCAAAATCATCGTTTTATCACCTTGACCATCTTTAGGTTTGACTTGGTCTATCAAATGTGTGAAAATAACAGTCTTACCAGCACCAGTTGGAAGACTCACTGCTATTCTTCTTGATCGTGTGGCTAATTCATCGACACATGAGGTTATACATTCCTGTTGGTATGGTCTTAATTTGAATTTCTGGATTCTCCAAAAAGAAGAACTAGAAAACTGACGTGTCCATGACTTTATAACACCATTAAACAGAGGCTGCATCGGTACTTTAGCACCTCTGAAAAGCATCTAACCTGTCCAATCCAATCACTGTTGACCATCACCATAGAAATTGGTTTCACATATAATTTGTACATTTGGATCGGTCCGGACACCTCCCATCAACACACACAAATTACAAATCTACCATATATACTTAAAGGTCCCACAAAAAATCGTCATTAGTAATGAGATTTAACGTGCTCTTCACTTTGGTGATGGCACTGATTCAAAGTTTTGTGCTCGCTCAAGAGACCGATGGAGCTCAACACAACAACAACTGGGCTGTTTTGGTGTCAACTTCAAGATTTTGGTTCAATTATAGGCATATGGCTAATGTACTAAGTATGTATAGAACAGTTAAAAGATTAGGGATTCCTGATTCACAAATAATATTGATGCTTAGTGATGACGTCGCTTGTAACCCAAGAAATCTATTTGCTGGTTCAGTTTTCAATAACCAAGATAGAGGAATTGATTTATATGGTGATAGTATTGAAGTTGATTATAGAGGTTATGAAGTGACCGTTGAGAATTTCATTAGATTATTAACTGATCGTTGGGGTCCAGATCATCCAAGATCTAAAAGATTGTTAACTGATGAAAATTCAAATATTTTCATTTACATGACAGGTCATGGTGGGAATGAATTTTTAAAATTTCAAGATGCTGAAGAGATAAGTTCTTGGGACATTGCAGATGCATTTGAACAGATGCATGAAAAGAAACGTTATAAAGAGATTTTCTTCATGATTGATACATGTCAAGCCAATACAATGTATTCTAAATTTTATTCGCCAAATATATTAGCAGTTGGATCTTCAAGATTAGATGAATCTTCATATTCTCATCATAGTGACGTTGATATTGGTGTTGCGGTTATCGATAGATTCACATATTATAATTTAGAATTTTTAGAATCAAACATTTATAAAAATTCAACTGCTTCATTACAAGATTTATTTGATTTTTATACGTTTGAAAACATTCATTCCAATGCAGGTATTAGAACAGATTTATATCAAAGAGATCCCAAAGATGTATTAATCACTGAATTTTTTGGAAATGTTCAAAATGTTGTGAATGATGAAATTGAAGATGATTTATTATATCTCTTAACTCATCCTTCAAAAGAGAAAGAAAGTGATCTTAATATAAAACATGCTAAGACTGTTAATAATTCAATTTTGAATTCATTTAATACTAATGTCATCAAAATTAAGAATGAAAATGATACAGTGAGTTCATTGAAGTATTATGGGGGTATTGCATTCATTCTAATCACTGGTGTTACGTTCCTTCTGAAATGAGCTTTCTGAGAGAGTTGGGGAAAAAAAATATATAGAAAATGTGAACCTTTTTATTATCATAACTACATGTAGAAGTCAATGGAAGTGTAATATATATTTTCCAACATCTAAAAATGATTTTCTTTATAATCTAAAAAGAAAACATTTCCCTAAAAAAATTTAAAAAAAAATAAAATGAAATACACAATATTAAAACAGAATGATAATAAATAACATTCATGAAAAAAAAGGATAGTAAAAAAAAATTCGTAAACACATCAAAAATTTATCCCTTAAACATGAGGTTTAGAATTCCTCGTTTAAAGAGAAAAAACTTATAACTAAAAAATGTATAAAAAAAAATGAAAAATGTAAAAATGAAAAACCCACAAAAACAGAATTAAAAAGTGGAAAAAAGCTCAAAATATGAATTTGATATCCTTCTAAGTTTTAACAGCACTATTGATATTATGATTCTTTTTCAGATGATTTGCTTTAGATTCATAACCTTCACTAAATTCTTTAATAACACCATTAGATTTACCATGATCAAAATTTGAAAATTTACCAACTCTTGATGCAAATTTTTGATATAAATCATTTTCAATATCATCATCTAAAAATCCATCTTCACCAACAACTTCATAATCATCTTCTTCAAAAGTACGATCTAAATTATTAGTGAACCCATTGTTATTGTTTTTATTCCCATAGTTAAACCATGTTGATTTATTATTAGTAGGAACAGAACTTGAAATAACATCATCTGGTCTTAATGCAGGAACACTATGTCTTCTACCATTATGATGATGATGATGGTGATGACGAATGTTACCACCATTTCTCTTAACGTTGTTGTTGTTATGAGTATCATGTTTTTGTTTATAATTTTGGTTAAAATTATTCCACATTGAAGTGTTCCAATGAGATTGGAAATTTTCTCTATGATGAGGTGGTACATAAACTTTCTTACCATTACTTGAATTTGAATTGACTGAATTGCGACGTTGAAATTTATTTGATCTATCATTTCTTAAACTTGTTTCATTACTTAATTTAGATGAAACTCTTGTCTCATTCATATTAACTGGTGGCATTAATGATGGAGTAGATGACGATGAATCACTATATTCATCTTCAAGGTTAATATTAGCAACTGAATGATTCAATTTGGTGATATCATTACTTTTCGTTAATAAATCACTATTTTCCATAACAAATAAATCATCATCTACAGTTGACGAGGTTTCATTTTCGTCATCTTCTTCGAAAACTGCTTCATCAACAACAGCACTTGACAAAAATTTTGAATGATTTGGAAAAATTGATTGATTTGGAGAAGATCTTAAATTTGGTGGAATATATTTACCTGAAGTAATGGTATGATTGGAAAATGAGTTGAAAGATCTTCTTTGTCTGCCATTAACTTTATTAGTTGGTTGAATCAAATGATTAGCAGATTTTGGAGTTGAAGGTCTTTGATGAGGTGGTTGATAAACTCCTGATTTTCTTGAATTTCCATAATTATGTAAATATTGGGAACCATCAGAAGGAGGAGTGAAATAATCTTTTCTATTGAAAAATTGTTTCTTGAAATTTTGGAAATGATCAGCGATATGAGTGTTTGGGGTTTGAGTTTCAAATACTTTTTCCTTTGGATTCAAATGACGAGAAGATGGTTTTTCGATATCCATTGGTTTTGTTGGGGAAACTTCATCATCATTTTCAATAAGTTCTAAATCATCATCAATTGTTAAACTTTGAACGTTTAATAAGTCATTCTTCATTTTACCTAAATCTCTATTATCAGGATCGATTGCTAAAGAATGACGTAAAACAGTAAATAAATCATAAGACATTGTTGAAAAAATATCAAATAAAGCTTCTCTATTACAAGCAAAATAAGTGAAAGATTTATCCTTTTCATTTGCTTTTGTAAATGGAGACTTTCTGAAAACTAAATTCAACAAACAAATACCAATTGACCAAACGTCACATTTTGCTGCGTCATAAATTTGTAAATTAATCTCATCAAATAGTTCAGGTGCCATATACCTTTCACTACCAACACCAAAATCATTGCAATATCTTGATTGAGAAGCTAACCCCCAATCAGATAGTCTAATTGTCCAATCATCAGCAATTAGAATATTTTCAGGTTTAATATCACGATGATAAATGTTTTTGGAATGAGCAAATTCAACAGCACTAATCAATTGTAACATGACGTTAACGATATCTCTTGTTGAAGAAGGACCTAAATCAGCATGGATAGCTTCATATAAATCACCTCTTGAACAATACTCAAGAATAATGAAACTGTTGAAACAATCAAGTAATTCAATGATATATTTATGACTACCTAATTTTTCATGGATTGCAATTTCATGTAAAGCCTCTTCACAAACTTCAGAATCCATTTTTTTAACAGATTTTGAGAAATTTTCATAATCTTTCTTTTTAGGAGCACCTTCATCATCTAATTTAAAGATGTATTTAACTGCAACTAATTTTGAAGCAGTTATATCTTTGGCGAGTGAAACGATACCATAAGCACCTTTAGAAATATCTTCTAATTTTTGATATCTGTTGTTTAACAACCCACCTTCTTTATAAAGTTCGTATTCTGTAGCCATGATGGATTGGTATAATTTTGGTGATTTGTTGATGTCGTTTTTTTTGTTTTTAATATGAGGAATAAAAAATCAAATGCAGTTAAAATGTAAATGTAGTAAAGTAAATGTAAATGTAGTGATGATGATATGTAAAGGGTTGTATAAAAACAAACAAAAAAAATTGTAAAGACGTATGAACACACAAGTAGATAAAAAACTGAAATTGAATTTGGTTATAAATGTATTTTTAATATATGCTGGGATAAATCTAAAATCATGAACCGACTATATGAAGGATGATGCAATTTGCTATAAATGTGAGATAATAAAAATGTAAGTAAAAATATCAGTTTTTTTAGTGTTTTTTTAAACCTTGTTGTAATGAGAAGGTTTTCAATGTAAGACCGTTTATGAGGAAGACCGACAGTCCTTTGTATATATGTGTTGAAAGAGTAAAGTGAATTAACGTAAATATGATGATATAAATGATGAAGATTCTTTATTCTCTTATATCTTTCTTTCTAAAATCTTTCTAATAGACAGTGAGTATGGAACCAACTGAATCAGTAGTGCTTTTGAAGTAATCAAGATTTGATTTCTAGAATATTCTAAATTAATTCTGGCACAATAAAAAAAAATGTGATGAGGTATAATTTGCCAGCGGGGGGCGTAAGATATGAATGAGACAAACACTGATATTGTCTCTCAGAGACGTTTTAAGATCCGATCCAGGTCTCTATGCAATGAGATATATCACTGAATTTCTCTGAGGGAACTTGGGCGAATGTCAAGATCCTGTTTAGGTGTAGTGTGACTAATAATAACTCTATAGGGAAATTTATCTTTTTTCAAGTAGAACTCCCGCTGAGATGTGTGAAAAGAGCTTTTTCCTTGTTGAATCTCTTCCTGTTGATGCGAGTGGTTGAGTGAGTCCTGAACGAGCAGATTGTACCGAGTTGAAAGTGTTTATGAGTTTCTTAATGGCAAATTTACTGTATTTATTTTTGGGGATGAAACAAATTTTAAGGCGAAATCTGGGAAAGTTCCGGGGGAAATTCAGAGAAAGTCTCGAGGGTAAATATTTTGACACAAAAATTTATTTTATTACTATTACTATTACTACTATTGTTATTATTATAATTATTGTATATCTCTATCGATTGTTTATTTCAGTTCTCTACCTTCACAGCCTGCTCATTAAATGCTGAGGATTCTGGCGTTGGTAATGAATTATTAACTTCATCTTCATCAACTTCAGATTCATCATCTTCGGGCACTGGAGTAACTTCTTCATTCTCAACTTTTATCTTAACGTTCCCCTTCTGTAATGTCTTATTCAATTTCGAACTGCTTGAATTAGTCTTTTTCGAATCATTATTTTTACCAACTTTCCCCTTGACTGACTTTGATGGGAATTTACTCTTTCTACTTGATTTAGGTGGATTCATCGCTTCAAAAGATGGGAAATACTTGGTGAATGGTGATACCATTCTCATGAGATTTCCACCAGCGGTTCCAGGGACTTGATAAAACTGACCAGGTTGAAGAGGAGGAGGATATCCAACATCATATGAATCATTACCAATTTCAGATTCTTGAATTTGGTATAAATATTGTGGATTAATCACTTGTGATGAATAAGGATCGTTATAAATTTGATTCATCATTGAAACTGAATGTTGTTGAACAGGTAAATTACCATAAAACGCAGGTGGTAAGAAATTTTGTTGAGGTGAAAGTTGTTGAATATAATCATCTGGATAATTTGTTAAATCTATTGGTTCTCCAGATAGTTGACTATCATAATATTGAGCATTTGTTATTTGAGGATAAGTTTTTTGGACGTATTGTTGTTGATTTAAGAAATGTGTATTTCTTGCAGATTGTGGTTGATTTGGGAAAATTCCTTGTTGTTGTAAATAATAAGGAACTGAAGCAATTGGAGATGCTAAGAAATCACCATAATCTTCATTGTTATTTTTATTGCTTTGATTACCTTTATCACCAAAAGTTTCTCTGAATGGAGTCTTTGTATAAGTTTGGTCAATTAATAAAGAATCATCAAAGTTATCATTTGGAGGATTGAAGAACACTTGGGGATCAAATGATAGAGCATCATCTTGAGGGAAATAATCTAGAGGGAAATCATCATCGAAATTAGATGCTTCAACAACGGGAGTATTATTTTCTTCTTTGATGATAAAAGTACTTGGTTTTTTATTATTTATTGGTAAATAATCTTCTTCTTGAGTTTCATTACCATCTAAAGTTGAAGTAGAGATATCATTAACTTCATTGATCTTTGTTTGTTCTTCAACCAAAGCGTTGAGCTGATCATTTAAAGAGATTTTATCATTGTAAGTGAAGGATAAAGATGGTTCATATTTAGCCTTTGTTGTACCAGTACCACCACTTGCTTCTTTCTTCAAATCTCTTTCTAAAGCATCAGCGAATAAAGTGTCATGTGGGACACTGTACCAATAAAAGACTTTTTGTTTCTTTTGAGTTCTTAAACATGAATTTTTATAAAGGAAATTCAAGAATGGAGATTTTGAATCTTCTAATATGGCATTAGAACCACATTTTAAAGTTCTTAAATCTGAAAAAATACCTTCTTCAAATTTTTTCCTATCTAAGATTTCACGACCAAGTAATTGGAATTTATAAACAATACATCTAACTATATCTGTTCCCGTTATGAAGTACAAATTCTTCCAAAACACACAAGAAACGAACCCTTCATCATGGTTCAAGTAATAACGTCTGATGATTTGGTTTTTTTGCCAGTTCGTAGGAGCCGTGGCTAAGAAGAACTTGACATCTTCTATCAATCTTATATTCTCAGCAACTTTCTCTGGAGACAGCTTATCGGTTGTGATGTTCTGTGAGATTACTGGATTCATTTATGATACTGACACAATGAGTAGTTTATAAAAGGAGTGGATAGAGTGAAAATGATTTCTCTGTGTTGAATTTCACTTGAAACAGAATCAAGATGGATTTGAAGGAAGTTTTAAAGCTTTCAGAATTGAGTCTTTCGGTTGTTTTAGAATTGTTTCATGTTGAATTTTTGAAACGAGTTTCGGGGGGGAAAAAAGATTTTGAGGCAACGGAGAATTTTAAGTGTTACGTAATTTATTATGTAATGTTTATTGTATGTCGTATCCAACGAGTAAGCACACTTTGAGCACCGATTGGGCGTGTGTGGCCAGTGCAGGGTACTGCGAGAGCACAGGGAATACCTCGAGGTGCTTGAAGAACTTGCCAGCAAGTATCAAATAACTGGCAATCTTGACATCGAGTAATCCCGGCCCATCATCACCTCTGAAGAATGTAGTTCCCTTTTCAGTTAATATAGTATTCAGATCTTCAATGGCCCTAGTGAACTCTATCAATATTCTATTCTTCTCTTTACTGATCGCATCCTTGGACACACTGTTAGGGATCATTGACTGGAAATGTTTGGTCACATTAGGATTTCTGAAATTGAATCCATTTCTGAGACATAAATTAGTTAATAACGAATGTAATGATAATCTGTTTGTCAATTTGGAACCCTCTGATCCATCAGTGAACTGGTAGATCTCTGATTGTTGTGCAGGTGTCAAATCTAACAAAACCGTACAAGTCCACCAATCGTATAACACACAATCACATAATGTAATCAACATCAATTCAGTACTTGATTCAACTTTGGAACAATACAGCTCGTTTAAGGATTGGTGATCCCTGACCATCCTCTTTGATTTGGATGTTTCTTCTTCTATGTAGATAGGTAACTGGCCCTGTTTGTTTGAATTATGAGATAGAAGGAACAATGAATTGTTTGAAATATGATGATTATTGTTGAATTTGGGTAGTTTGATATCGTGTTGCAAGGACAATGCTAGTTCAGCAGTCAAACATAGTGGATCAGTGGCAATGTAAGTGGATTGATCGGTCTGTGTGACGTTGTAAACACCTAACTTGAAATGAGATGAGGAAGTGGAAGTGTTTGTGTTTGTGGACGAATACGAGAATAGTCTGTTTTCAATGTGCAGTTTCTCCTCAGAGGATTGTTGTGGAACTGCTGGGTGCGTCTTTAGCGGGAAAGTGTCGAACAGGTACTTGATAGGCCCTGGAACTTGCATTGTTTGTTTCCTAGAATATAATTAACTGGTGATGGAATTTTTTTATAAAGGGAAAAAATCATTTCATTATAAGCAATAGAAGACAATACAAGGACCAAATGACAATGTCACGCACTGCAGACTACGCTGATGCCCCAGGCAGTCCACTCCACCCAGAAGGAGACGCAGAGATGAAGGACGTCCCTTCAGAGCCAATCGACACTGACGAATTGGACTTTCTTGAACTGAATCCAGAGATAAAGAAAGAGACTGATGACACTGTGAAGCCATTGACAAAAGCTCAACAGGCGAGATTCATTGCATACGTGGAAGAGCAACAGCTCCAGATACAACGGAGACTCGTGCAGTCCTCTTTGAACACGCTGGCTTACTCGACTCTGGCACCAGCTCTTGAGGATATACGGAAACTGATCAACTTCATCTGGTTGTCTATTGGTGATGATGAGACTCATGGTGGGAGTGACTCTAAGCTGTTTGGCCAGATTGACTTGCTGCTCGCTGTCGCTGTTTTGCCACTCGATGCACTGCTGCGGGTCCCACTGACACAACCAGAGGCTCCACTGCTGCTTTCCCTCTTAGAGACTCTTGATGAGAAGTTCTCAAGGCTCATCGATGGCAGAATATGTGCTAAAGGCAAGGCTTCCGGTACAGAAAAAGTCAGAATTGGCAGCATTGCGCACCAGACCAGAGTGCTTTTAGGAGAAGAGTTCAGTGGGAAGAACATTGAGGGTCTCGACGGGGAGTTGTCGCTGGTTTACGAGAAAGTCCTGGAGAGAACAGGCGTACTGTGATATAGTGGGACATGATTGTATTTAATCCCCGGATAGTTTTTTTTTTTAATTTCATGATAATTCTCTTTGAAAGATGAGATTGTAAGATTTAGCCATGAATCAAGAGTACAAGAAGCTGCCTGGAGACCACGCTGTACCGAATGCCTCTTCCACACAGGACGACGACTTCGAACTGGACAATTTCAGTGATTTAGACTCTCTTGACTACGAAGTCCAACCACAAATACAAGAATTAGACTATCAACAAGAACCGTTCAGTTTCAACGATATCAGTGATATAACGAACAAATCCAACTTGAAGATGGCCTTCATGAACATGGCCAACTCTATCCTCGGGGCAGGAGCCATTGGAACTCCTTTTGCAATGAGTAATTGTGGGTTGATTGGAGGTGCTTTCGGGTTGTTGTTACTGACTGTCTTGGTTGATTTCACAATAAGATTGATTGTTATAAATTTGAAAATATCTGGAAAGGAAACTTATCAAGACACTGTTGATCATTGTTTTGGTAAAAAGGGGAAATTTATAATCATTTTAACTCAAGCTTTATTCGCATTTGGTGGTGCTATTGGATTTTGTATCATCATTGGTGATACTATTCCTCATATATTAAGATCTTTCTTTGACGATTATCAAGATAATTCATTTTTAAGATTCATACTTTCAAGGAATTTCATTATCGTGTTTGTCACTTTAACCATATCATTACCTTTATCGTTAAGTAAAGATATTTCAAATTTAGCAAAAGCAAGTGCATTAGCACTATTAAGTATGGCTATCATAATCATTATAGTGCTGATAAGAGGTCCCCAATTACCCTCTGAGTATAGAGGTGCTTTCACCCTTTCATCGATAATAATAACACCAAGGTTTTTCCAAGGGATTAGTGTCATTTCATTTGCTTTAGTTTGTCATCATAATACAAGTTTTATATTTCATTCATTAAAGAATCCAAGTTTGAATAATTTCAATAAATTAACTCATGCTTCTTGTTTTGTTTCAATGTTGGCTATAGGAACGATTGGATTTGGTGGGTTTATAATATTCAAGGATAAAACAAAAGGTAATATTCTTAATAATTTCCCAAGTGATGATGGATTAGTTAACGTTGCAAGATTTTGCTTTGGTTTCAATATGTTAACAACATTCCCATTAGAAATATTTGTTCTAAGAGACGTTTTAAGAGATTTATATTATATAAATCAACCAGTTTCATTAGAATTATCAAAGAAAAATCACATCATTTTAACGTTGTCATTAGTTTCTATAACGATGGGGATTTCATTAACAACATGTAATTTAGGTGCATTATTTGAATTGATTGGTTCAACAACAGCATCTATTATGGCATATATTTTACCACCATTGTGTAATTTGAAATTAACTGGTGGTTCTAAATCAACTTTAAAGAAATTACCATATTGGGGTTGTATTTTATTTGGATTTTTAATCTTGATAATTTCTTCAACTCAAACTATCATTAATGCAATTGATGGAAGTGATGAGTCTCATTGTATTGTTTAATTTACATTTTTAGATATATTTATACATTAATTTTAACGGTAAGATCTATTTAATCTATATAATTTGAACCAATTTTTTATTCATCATTTTCATCATCACTGAATACGACCTTTGAACGTTTTTTAATTTGAATTTGTTCTTCATTATCTTCTTCGTCGTCTTCTCCTTCTTCTTCTTCTTCTTCTTCTTCTTCTCCTTCTTCTTCTCCTTCTTCTTCTTCTTTATCTTCTGATTCCTCTTCTTCTTCTTTACCTTTATCTCCTGACTCTATGACTTTCTTATTCTCTTCATTGAAATCATCATCACTGAATTCAACATCGTTACCATCAATTAACCCATCTTTAATTATTTCTTCTTCATTATCAGTCAATGGAGTATGTGATTTCAAAACTTGAGAATTTCGTTCATCATCATCATCATCAGATTTATCATAATCATCATCTTCATCAATGATTCTTTGCCTTTTATGATTTGAAGATTCCATAATTTCACCATTTCTTTTACTACTAACTTCATCAACATTCCGATCACTTGATACAACATCATTATTATCACGATTATTATTTCTTAAAAATTCATTCAACTTCTCATTAGTTAAAACTCCTGAATTTCCTTCAATGAAAGCACGTAATCTCTGTTCTTTTTCAAAAAATAATCGATCTGATTCTTCATCACTTTCATCATCTGAATCAACGACATATTTAGAAGATACATAGCCCATCACTTGTTTCTTCTTAACTGTATTACTATCTTCTTCCACATCAGACACATCATGCATTGGAACAGCACCATATCTGTTTGCTCTTTTCTTTTTAGTACTTGAATTAGATTTCCTTTTACGTTGACTTTCAATTCCATGACTTTTACCTTTCTTTAAATTTTTCTTTTTAGCAACACCTTTTTGAGAATTTGAAACGTTTGATTCATCCCATGCTTCAACTAAATCATTATCACCAAACACGTTCTCTTCATCGCTATCTAATTCTTCACCATGAGAAACAAATTCATCCATTGAATCATATTGAAATGGATCATTAAAATCATCATTTTGATCACGATGAAATTCATGATCTATTGTTCTAATGACGATGAAATCACTAGCAACTTTCCCATCTGGTAATTCGGTAGGTGTGATTAATGCACGTTTAATGATATCATTAATCTCTTTCAAATCATTAACAGAGGAAGTTATTGGGAAAACACAATCTTTTGTTGAATCTTGAGGTAATTTAAATTGTGAAAGTTTTAAAATATATCTTAATTTAGGTTCTGTTATTAAAGATTTCATGAATTTTTCATCATCTGATTTGATTATAACTGGTCTCAATTCATTGGTATTTTGTTGATTTGGGAAATTTGGATCTATTGGTGATTCCATTAATATTCTTGATTCAATGACTTTATCATATTCATAACTTAACCATGAGATATATTCTAATTTATCATCATCAATCAATGAGGCAACTAAGATTTGAATGGTTGTTTCCAAGGAGAAATCTTCTTTAATTTCAATTGTTTTAGTAACTCTTGAGATTTTAGAAGTTTTTTCTAATCTCGTTCCATTTTCTAGATAATAATTATAATCTGAAAATGATTTTAAAGGTTTTGGGAATAAAACTTCAGTGAATAAACTGTTTGATTTGGTTAAATGTTTCTTGAATTGTTTCATGAATTTATTTAAGAACTGTTGGAAATGATTTCTGATGCTTGAAGTTCTTGATAATCCATCATCTTCTGATAATAAAGTATGTAATAAATTTAAAAAATCTAATCTGTATAATAAGGAATAATTTTTGGACTTGAAAAAAACTCTGTGTAAATACTTCAATGCTTTTTTCAATGATTTATCAGGAAGATCCTTATATGCTTTCAAATATAGAATGAAAGTTTCCACTAAATTAGATGAAATGAATTTGTTTTGTAATTTTTCGAATAAAACTTCTCTATGATTTGTTAAAGTTTCTGATAGATCATCAAGATCTGAAATTTCTTTAATCGTTAATGATTCGATCAATTCAGGCTTGAAATTATCGATTAGTTCAGATTCTAATGATATAATTTTTTTATAATTTCTTGATTTTTTTGCAATTATAACTGATTTTGTATCTTCATTTGAATAATTTTCAAATAAATTCAATAGATTATCTAATAATTCAACAACTGTTTCAATGAATTGAAAATTTCGCTTATGAGAATTTTGAATTAAATGTTTTATTGAATTTAATATCTCTTGTTTATGGAAATATCTTTCTTTTAAATTCGTTGAAATGTCTTTATATTCTAAATTGATTGAATTTGACATTGATGTGATTAAATGGAAAAGTTCATTATATGCAATTATTGAAGAATGAATCAATAAAAAATTCTTCAATTCTTCACTTTGAATTAAAAATTTCGAAAGTAAGATTAATGATTCTTCACTTATTAAATTACCAATTAAACCAAAATTACCATCTTTATCATCACTGTTTCTTGATCTATGAAATTTCAGAAACCATGCAAAAATCATTAAATATTGGAATTTAAATTCAATTGATGAATTAGATTCTTTTAACGATGATTCATCAGATGTTAATCTTCTTAAAATGACTTTAACTAAAGGGTTTAAAGCACCATCTATGAAATCATTTATAAATTCATTGAAGATTTGTTTAGAAGTGTTTGAAATTGAAGATTCTGGAAATATAACTTCTTCATCTAGATAATAATTAAATTTTTTAGGTTTTTTCCAAGTTTTATGTTTTTCAAACTCTTTTATTTTATTTTTATTTGAACTTATTAAATTCCCAACATTTGACATCGTTAATCTATCAACTTCTGAAGTCTTTATTGATAATAATGTACCGAATCTTCCATGTCTACTCGATATCTGTTTCTGGAATTGAACTTTCATATCATCTTCTTTTAATAGTAAAGATTTCAAATCATTAGTAGATGAAGTAGTAGAGCCACTTGAATCCCCTTTCAATATGGTTTCAGGTCTTAGATTTTTAGTCAAGATGTAAATGATATCTAATAATAATTCACTTAAAATATCACTTTCGAATTCTTCATTAACTGTTGATGATAGTGTTAAGATGAAAGGAAAAACTAAATTTCGTTCAAAACATTTTATACATGAATCGATATCAATATCTGATGATTTCAAACCTTTTGGTAAATTCTCAGAAATTTCAACGGCTTTAGTGATTTGCCTCTGTTGTTTTAAATTTTCCATTGGTTCAATTTTCAAAAAATTTCTAATAAACAAAATAACTAACCTCATTAACCCATGCTCTGTTTTCTTTCTATGTTGACTAGTGATTGATAAGACAGGTAATGCAAGTTTTATGACAACTTTGAACACAAGACCATCTCTGTAAGAGATCAATAGTTTCTTATAGTTCAATTCATGTTTTTTCAATGTATAATAATTACTTAGCTGATTTTTAAATATTTTTGATTGTTTTAATTCAATCGGTCTTAATAAAAATTCCAGGATCTTTAAACATCCATTAGCTATCTTTCTATCATAATCTTTACTTATTTTAGAGAAAGATTCGTTTAATTCAGAATAATCTTCCCACATGCATAAGATTCTAACTAGATCATTGACTAACCCACTTTCAGCACAAGCAACAGCGACATCCCATGATTTGGATCGAGCATCGTACGTCCTTAGCCATTTCATGATATCTTGAAGACATAATAAAGCTTCATCACCAAGCTTATAAGGAGGTGGTTGTAAATCTGAAGTGTGATCGATACCACCTAGAGCAGAAGTTAGAATTGCGATATATGATTTGATTTGTTCATTGTTGAACATTTTCTCTTGTTTTGGAGCATCGTCATAATGAGTACTGATGACTTCATCGGTGATATCCTCAGCGAGTTCCTCTTCCAAAGACATCTATTATAGTAGATCCTTTTAATAGTGGTTAAGTAGTGTGAATGATTTCGCGTTTTTTGTTTTGTTTTTGTTCGTGTTTCTTATGTAATATTTAAGTAGATAGTAGATAGTGGATAGTAAATACTACTAGTAACTAATACTAGTAACTAACACTCACCTCCAGTCTCTTATGAATATATTAAAATCTCATTTTTACAAACTTATTAAAATAATTTCAATATTTCATAGATTTATCTTATTAACAGTTTCCCTTTCTCTGAGAATCAATCTTTAATTATAACTTTTGATTTATTATTCATCAACAATCTCTGGTATTAGATATGACCTCAATCATTAGTTGATGGTTTAATCATAACCAAAAACCCATGATTTTATCTCAATATAAAGAGCATATTGATCATATAAAATAATCACTCTTCAATGACTTCAACGAGAACACTTGCATTTTTCAAACCAGCATCATTGATACTTTGACCTAATTTAGAGATCAAATTCTCTCTTTGTGAAGATAAAACGAAAAACAAATCTTTGTTCTCGATATTCAATTCATTAATCAAATGATTCTTGATAAATGAGTATAATTCATTAACATCATCATCTAATTTGAATTCCCTTATGATTCTTTTACCATCACTTAACCTTATTTGAATTCTTGTTGTTTCTCCATCAGTTGGTTCTTCTTTCATTGATGGTTTAATGTTTTTGATTATTTGTGCATCTGTTAATTCTTTCAATTCTTCAACTTCTTCTACAGATTGATAATCATCTTCTTCTATATCAGAATCTAAATCAATTGGATCATTTGAATTACCAGTTTTGGAGTTGTTTTTTTTATTTAGAGATTCTTGAATTGCATATTCTAATTGTTTTTCTTCACTTAAAGAGTTGATATCAACTTTATTAACATTTTTAACAACAGGATTTGCCACTGATGGATCTAATGAGAATTCATTCATGAAATCATAGATTTCATTGATCCAATTAGTTACATTTGGAACTTTTTCCCAAATTTTCAATCTTTCTCCTGTAATGGGATCTAAAATTGCAATATGAGGATAATCATCAACTGGATAAAATTGAGAATATTGTTCTCCTAATCTTGATTCTTTATGATATTGTAAAAAAATGAAATATTCTAAAACTAATTCCTTAACAGATGAATTTGACCAAAAATCTCTATTCAATACTTGACATTGGAAATTTGAAGTATCTTGAATATTGATCAATACCCATTTAGATTCATTTCTTGCTTTAACTTTAGCGGAATTCAAGTCAATTCTTTCAATTAGATCAAATGGTGGTTTGAATAATCTTGCTAATTTCTTTTCAGTTGATTGTTGTTGAGAATCTTCATCTGATGAATCTTCATCATTTAATGGAATTATACCACCATCATCATCGATATCAACTTGATTGAAAACTCCTCTTCTTGCATTTCCAAAGATTTCATTATGTATGTTATTGTTGCGATATTGATTGTTCAAAAGTGATGAGAATAATCCATTGTCATTGACTAAAGTCTCGTGATGAGCTTCTAATGGAGCTCTTTGTTCTTCTTCCATAGGTTTATATGATTCGTTTTGTAATCTTTGTGCCATTTGTTCATCTGTTTCGAAATCTTCATCCATGTTGTAATCATTGTTGTTGTTGTTATCAGTGGTGGGTGTATCTCTTGCTGTTGTTGCACCATGTTCAAAGTATAATGAAATTGCCACATCAAGATTATCATTGGACATTTCTAAGAAATTTTGCGCAGTTGTTGCATCTGTTGATCCAGTGATAGCAAGGAATGTGTCTAGTAACTGTGACATGATGAGGATTGAGATTGTGTGATTCTTTGATGGGATATTTATTTGGTGATGTTTTTGTTTGTTGATGGAAACATTTTAATGATTAATGATGAGAGGATTATGTAAAAAAAATTATTGAAACAGTAATTGTGTCAAGTAGGAGTTCCCATTATAATTGGATAATTGGAAGGAATAAATTAAGTGATTGAAAAGAGAAAGAATCTTTAAATTCGCAACAATTTGTTGTTAGATTTATTTGTAGTATTTTATTGTGTAGAGTCAGAGATTAATAGAATAATTAGTAGAGGTAAATAAATTTAGTAAATTTATTGTAGAGATTGTGATTATTTATAACTATTTAAACTAAATGACATTCATTCATCCATTATATAGCTAGTTAGTATATTTAATATATTACTGCACTATTGTAAAATCATTTTTATTTCAATCTTTATTTATTCAAAATAATTTATATTACACAATGAAAGTCAAATAAAAAAAAATTGTGTCCGACGGAATGAAATCATGATCCAATGATCAGTTCAGTATTTGCGCTAGTTGTACACTAATTATACATCAAGATGGGAGCTATATATTGTTCTAGTAACATGATATAATCCCTCAATATAATATTCCCCATATTTCATTCTAGAAGTGTTGCCTCTGTGTGTTGTTTTCTGAATAAACTGAATAAATTCGATAACAAAAGAGGTTCAACAAATTTTAATGTCAAATACATTTTGACCTTTGAGCTGTCTCTTACTCCTCAAACAGTTCCATATTATAAGTCATTAAATCACTTAAACAAATATTGGACTCAATATTGTTCTTTTAGTTTTATGTTAGAGACAAAATCATTTTATGTATCAATGACAATTTGTGAGACTTTAAGCTTTCAATCTTGATAGACTTTCCAATTTCTTTAAACATCTGATAATTGAAAGATTATATCAATAGTAGGGATAAAAAATGAGTTTCTGAAATATGAGGTCATATTGGTTTTGCATGCCTACGTTTTTGGCTTTACAAAGAAAATTAAAACTGACAGATGTAGTATGTGGTTTAAAATGGACCCACTTTCTCGAAACACTGTCTATATATTTATTCTATTGAGTAATATTTGAGCTACATTACAAATTTTAGTCAATTCAGATAGGCTTTAAATAAATTTATTGCACTTTTATGTAGTGGTCATATTGACCGTTTATTGCAAAAACCTGGTGTTTTGATATTTGTAGTTGAACGTACTAAACTTGGCCCAACCTCTTCAAAACAATGTATCCTTCAAATAATATCATCTTGTATACGAAACAAGTCTCAAAATCTAATTCATTTGGATTTCAGATTCATGTTTAAAATTACTTTATAGTTTTGAGCCAATTTACTACATAACTAAATTGCAATGAACTGAATTTCAGATAAATTCAGATAAATTAAGCCTATTTATACGATTACTAATTACCGTTTGTCAGGTAAATTTTTCAATATTCCCTTAATGCTACATAGTATGATATCACTCGATAGGTATTAGGCAAAAGCTACTACCTGAAGGTGGATATTCTTAACTGAGCAACTAATTTAATACGGTCTGTGCAACTATCTACAGTACTCGTTCAGTAGTTAAATTTTTTTTTCCAAGTTACAGTATCATCTCAATAGGTAAAACGTTTATTATTCGTATTTAAAGTACTCCATTAATGGTCCACTAATAATTCTTTGTATTAACTATTAATCTGGGTTCTGCTACATAGATCTTTCAATTGTTTTTAACCCGTAAATTATATTGAAATTTGTATTATTAAACAGGTAAACATAGTCTCTAAACACTTACTTTAAACTTACAATGGATCAAATAGGAGTAAAAAAATTAAAATTTCATGTCTGAAATCCGGGTAACCTGCTAGATTTTGGGCTCAAAAAGAATTTGGGACAAGGCAAAATCCTTAAGGGAATTGTCCATGAGTTCTTACATAGTAGTTATCCAATACATTTATATTTGCTGCTTATAGCCTACAGGCTTCAGTATTTAATTGATAATTTTAATCATCAGCACCATCTTTTGGGTCGACACATGGATTGTCAATGCCACCCCATGCGTTTAAGTAAACTTCACCTTTAACAATGTTCTGATATCCAACATACTGGTACTGATTCCCATAACCACCTTTCTCTGCTGAAACACAGTATTTTTCTGAACCGTATTGTTGAATAAATTGTTGCGTTTCAGAAACTACTTCATTACCATCTTCCGGAGTGTTATAATCATTTAACCAATCTTGAGCATACGTCCTATCAGTGTCCTTGTAGTTGAAAGAAATCCAAGTTACCTCCTCATCCCTTTTAGTGTTGGTTCCATTAGCAACAACTGCATGATATAACTGTTCGTGTGATACAACGCTACCAGAAACAATCATATGATTACCTAGATCACTCTCAGCATAAAGACCAGGTAATGTAATATTATTTGAAGTCATTGTATAGTTTGCTAATGCTAGGACTTGAAGACCGTGTAACAAATCTCTTTTGAATATATTGTTAAAAAAAGGTACCCACTGGTTGAAATATGATTTCAGCTTCGGGAGTAGTAACTGTCACAATCTCATTTGTTTCCTGTTCTAGCAAGGTACTGAAGTTCCCTGAAACGTAATTAATCAAATCACGTTTAGCTTCACTAACATCTCCACTGGCAGTACCACTAGTAATAATTAAACCCACAACACCACTAACAGCAAACATTATCAGTGAAGCAGCACAGACAGGATTAGGAACATGTGTACAAGTTGCAGCAGCAATTATGGCCCAGCCACTTATGATTGAGATAACTACACTGGCATTAGCTCTGCTATTCAGCAAACCCCAGAATCTTCTTTTAGAAAATCTAAGATACTTAGTTGAATGTGTACCAAAAGTGTACCCAAAAACAACCAACCCTGATATCAATAGCAATCCGGAAGAAATAAACAAGTTCTTCAAAGCATATTTTGTTTTAAACATAGTTTTATATTGTGTAAGTATTAAATGGTGTAACTCATACCAAAAGAATGGATGATATTGGGGAGTCTGCTGTGCTTTTATAGTTTTACTGGAGCTAAAGAAAAATAAAATGGCACAAGGCACTTAGTATATTTCTAAATGCAACTTCTGGGTTGACTGCAACTCTAAGATTTGCTATTAATTGTTTATACGCAAATTGTTAATTGAAAGTTGAAATTGTTCGAAGACAGGTTCCAATTCCTTGCAAATCTCATACATATATTCAACGCCTGTGTGTTTAAAATATCCCGTAGGAGGCAGTCCAATCGGTTCACCCAAATATGAATCAATCAAATTGTCTTTAAAGACACAGATTATCATCAAGGTACTCTCGGGAGTCGGATGGTATCTTTAATAGATGTCATCGATGATATCGAAAAATCATTTTTAATAATACTTTGTATTATATTTTGGAGTTTTGCATGCCAACAAATGTTTTATGCCACATTTACTTGAATTGATGCAAAATAATGCATGAATATTATGTCAAATTTCAATATATATTGATATGTTTGTATACGTCTGCCGATCTTATGATTTTTAAGCTATAATTTCCTGTGTTCAACTCAAGATCATTAATTTATAGGCAAAACAGTGCAAAATGTGAAACCTATATATACATCCAATTATATATATATATAAGTGACTCGATTCAATGTTACGTGTTAACTTATGGCTGCAGATTCTTCGGCTCAATTAAAAAATTATTTGAATATATACAATAATCACATGAATCAGTATTAAGCTTACTCTCGAGTCTCTGCGTGTGATTGATTAAAATATTTTACATCTACGGTCACCTATATTGACTCCTCTGAATTACCTGCACCTATATATATGAATTTTGAAAAATTGATCAGCTAAAATTTTATCACCAGCTTGGATGGACTAGGATATGTGACAAAGCTAGCTCCGTGTTCCACAAAATTTACACCAGAACTGTCAAGTTTCAACCAAAAAAAAATTGATGTGTGTATTCCCATAATTTATACATTTCACCAAACCAGTTTTAGCTTTATCCAAATATGTCATCACAAACAGATTCTAACTCAGATGAAATTCTATCAAGAATAATCGTTGGGATTATGATCGCAGGTTCTTTTGCCATTTCTATTGGAGTAATTCTAATCAACTACTATTTCGTACAATTAGAGAAATTTCAAAATTCCCACCCTTGTAAAGGCTGAGTTGAAACGGTGCTAGAAACTGTATTACATTAGAGGTAAACTCACCATATTATGATATATTCAATAGCTGATTAATATATCATTAGCTGTATACCATCAGTTTTTGTGATTGGATAATGTTAAATCTTCATTTATAGGGTGTCATATATGAACTTTTCAATTATTTTAAGTACCTCAGGAAGAATGTATACAAGTTCTTATTTCTGTTAAATTCACATCAGAAGTGTAGTTATTCTAATAGTAAATACATTTCAAGAAGTCCTTTGAATGAATTACTCAGCTCAAAGAAGTTAAACGTTTAGTTTGTAATTAATCTAACTAACTGGTTTCTCTCGAAAAGGTACATTTATCTATCAGTTTATGGCACTTGTTTCATTTGATTCATTTGTAACTGCCTATTCAATATGTATTCACCAATGGTTTGTCCACCCATGCGTATTAAGTGCATTACCCTCAAAAATGGTCTCCAGACAGACATATATAATTTTCATTAAAATTGAAAGAATAGAAAACAAGCTCTCAATAGTCTTTATTAAATCAAACATACAATGAATAATACACTAAACACAATGACACGTGAACTTGAAACTGATATTTTTTATCAAAGAATGATCATAGGACTAATGATTGTACTGATGTTTACAAGTTCATTCATTCTGTTTGTTGGAAGGCTTCTAATAGATCATTTCTTTACTCAATTGCAAAATATCAAGCTGCTCAATCCTGAAATTAAAGAGAAATATTGTAAATTTGGATGGTCTAAAGGATCACTGCCATTTACTTTCACGTTCTTCAAAGTTTAGATTGGGAGGATACGTTAATATATATGCTAATCAATAAATTAGATCAAGTTCTTGAAATATATGATCTCTAACATAGGAGATAATCATATATTCTAAATAAAGGTAAACATCACCAATCTCTATTTTCTACTAATTCTTCAATATCAGCATCATTAAATCCATAAGCATCAGCAATGAATTTAAAATCAACGGCAATGCAATCTCTAGCGACAGTTTCTAAATCATAACCTTCTTTATCCACATCAGCTAATTGGTTGAAAGATTCAGTTGCATCATGAGTCAATTCATATAACTCATTTAAAGATTTAGGAATTGTTGATTCTATTTTAATACAAAGATCAATGAGTATTGATTGTCCCTGTGAGACTAATTGTGGAGCATAGTACTGGTCTCGTGCCATCTCCTCTAGGAATTTATGGTTGATTATCTGTGGATTTGTGATGTCTATTGTCATTGTATATAGTGATATAGTGTTATGGGTGTTATGGGTATTATCCGAAGTACTTTTATATAGAATGATACATTGATACATGAATACCATTGATACTACATAAGAATGCATGAATATAGTAATATTAATAGTAATAGAGCAATATGAACATATAAATATCTCATAAACTATACGAAGTGAATCTACTCAAAGCTTCTTTATCTTCATCACGACGTTCACTCTTATGATAAAATATCCCAGTTGATACCCCAGCAAGGTTACTGACACCAGGGACGGTGTTATTATTGGACAAGACGCTCATTCTTCTCATTCGGTCATTATTCATGACATTACTACCATATCCCACTTGTTGTGACATTGACAATACTGGAGAATACTGAGACTGATGGAGTGGTTGATGATATAGATTATTATTCTCATTATGACTGAATTGATTTTGAGTCGATTGTAATTTCTTTAATTTAGCCATTTCGATCTGTTTTCTTCTCTTGTTGAGTGCACGATCTCTTGAACCTTCATCTGTCATTGTGAATTCCACTGGTGCAACGTTCCCACCGTTTTCTAATTGTAAGTTAACGAGATCAGTCATTGTTGGTTTTGATTCTATTGGATGAGATTGTGATGGAGATTGCTTTGATGATTCAATGTATGAATGATCAGCTTGGTTGATGTTGATTTTAACTGGTCTGTTTGAGGATAGTAGAGCCAGGTCTGAAGAGATTTCATTTGTTGATAATGAAGAGATTAAATCATGTTTGATTATTGATTTATTAGTTGAAGAGTGGTTCAAAATGTTTGATTTTGATTTTGATTTCGATTTTCTGACTTCACCAACTTTCTTTGTTGATTTCTTATAACGATTGGATGCTTGAAATGATTTCTGGAACTTGTCGATGTTATTGAAATCGTTGTATAGATCGAATTTCAAATCATTGAGACGTTTTCTCTTAATCTTCTTGTAGTTGATTTTATTCTGGTTGTATCTTTGCCAGATCGTGGTTAGTTGGATCCTTGTGTCGTCCTCGATGAGTTGTGATTCGTAAGCGAACGAGTTGTTGATTATTTGTAGATTGTGATGGAAGTCATTCGATATTGATTGGAATACCTGAGGGAAGAACGATGGGAAAGAGGGTAAAATTGGTGGTTGTGGGAGGGTTGGAGAGTCCTTTGCCGTTGGAGTGTGTGATTGGTGGGCTGCAGATACAGAACGGTAGTTATTATAGTTTCTTTTCAACTTTGACTGGAATTCGTTGATCTTTGAGAGATGAGCATCGATTCTTTTAACTCGAACAGTTGAGAATGATTTGGATAAAAGTTTGTAATCCTGCTGGAGTTTCTTCTGGAGTTGGTCTATCTGTGCTGGCGAGAGGGCTGTGAGCTCGCTGATGATAGCAGGAGTGTGAGAGCGTGGAATTGGCTGTGGGTCCATTGCGTTGTCACTTATGTCTCATTTATGTAACGGATGAAAAATTTATTCTTTTGATACTTGTACACTTGTACTACCACCACTGCTATAACAATATAATATGGACGACAGCAAGGTGATCAAGGAGTACCTGAGAGCACTCCACTCGTCTGCGCAGGGAGTCGAGGCAGAGTTGCAGTCGGTCCTGACGAGACCGTTACTGGAACAGTTGGATGAGAGTGACGGTGAAGAGAGTATCAAGCTGGCTAATGGGTCTGCGTATTTGCTGATCTCGCTGTGTTTCAGCTACTTGAAGTCACTGGGGGTGGACACTAAAGGGCACCCAATCATGAAGGATCTAGGCAGAGTCAGGGCGTACATGAAGAGGTTCCAGGCATTAGAAGACGGTGAGAAGAAGAAGAAAGAGACTGATTTGAAAGCGTTGGAGAGAGCGAATGAGTTTCTACGGACGTCAGCTATTTCGTTTAAGAAGAGTACCACCACTACTACCAATACCACTACCACTACCACTGCTCCCACTACCACTGTTAAGACCACCACTGTAAAGAAAAATAAATACCGGGTAACTAAATAAAACAATTCCCCATCAAATCTTTGTAGATAAAATCAACTACTTAGTAGTATTCACTATATAAGCAATCACGACAATGTTCACCTCTTTGAAAAGATTCATCCGCAACAACAGAAGGAAACTGCTAGTCTCCACGACAATCACAATAGCTGCACTCTTCTTCTCGCTGAGATACCTCCATTCCCTGTTTTTGAACCACCAAAGACGATTGAATGAAGAGAGATTCAACAGAGAACAAATCAGAAGAAGATTCGAACAGACACAGAAAGACGCCCTCTTCACCATCTGGGCCCTGGCACCGGTGCTCGCACTGACCATCAACGACTCGTTCAACGTTGATACAATCACCAACTCCCTTAGAGCTAAAAGATTGAAGAATAATGACTCAATAACAACTGATACGAGTAATGTCAGCAATGATGATATAAACAAGTCTAAAAACCAACTATGGAACGAACTCAAAGTAGAGTCAATTGCGAAGTTGCTAACGTTGCTATATTCAAATGCTTTACTTATCATATTGACAAGATTACAACTAAACATCCTCGCAAGAAGAGAGTACCTTGAAGATGCCATGAAGATTGGACTCAACAAGCATGGACTGAACAACGTATCCACAGGGTCCCATAGTTATACAACAGAACAGGCTTATTTGTCCTTCAGTTGGTGGTTACTAAACCGTGGCTGGTTGGGGTTGAAACAGTTGATCTTATTGAAAGTTGGTGAAGTGTTTGATTCAGTGTCTGTTCGAGATGAACTAACAAGAGATGAGTTTGAACGTTTATTAATCGAGACAATCAATTTGGTCAATACTGAAATAACAATCAGTGACATAACATTACCTTCTAGGGATTCTGAGACGTTTGTCATTGAACAGATATTAGATCATGAATCAGTCTCGAAGATTGAAGGAAACACTGAATTAAGGTTATTGATCGATGAGACGAAACAGTATTTATCATCATCATCGTGTCTTATCGTGTTGAAAAGTCTGTTATCATCAGGTGTTGCTACGTTCATTGCAAACATTGATCCCAAAGGTGGTAAATTGGCTATCTTATTAGCAAATTCTACTAAAAGTTCAAATGAGTTTAAATCTAATGGAGAGTTTAATCAGTATTTGAATGAGATGGACCAAGTGGGAGAATTGGATGAGTTGAGTGCGAGTGTGTATTCCAACTTTGAGTGATTGTATGTTACTATCATTGTATCATTGTATCCACTATCGATGTATCCACTACCATTGTAAATGATTGACCACTATCGATGTAAACCACCATTGTATAAATGTCTGGATGTAAAATCAAGAGGCGAATTACAATTTAATAGAAATCAATACTACAATCACTACAATAATCCACTACATAAAGAGACACAATGCCTCAAGTCACAATCGTCTCATCAGACGGAGAACCATTCAAAGTGGACCAACAGATCGCTGAACGTTCGATTTTGATCAAAAACATGATTTCAGATTTGGCTGACCAGAACGAGGACGATGACGATGAAGACGAATCCTTCTCAATTCCTGTTCCAAACGTTCGTTCCACAGTCCTACAGAAAGTGCTGGACTGGGCCACCCACCACAAGGACACAAACTTCCCTGATGACGAAGACGAGGACTCTAGAAAGTCTGCTCCCGTGGACGATTGGGATAAAGAATTCTTGAAAGTTGATCAAGAGATGCTTTATGAGATCATCTTAGCTGCTAATTATTTGAACATCAGACCTCTGTTGGATGCTGGTTGTAAAGTCGTTGCTGAGATGATTAGAGGGAAGTCTCCTGAGGAAATCAGAAGAACGTTCAATATCGTCAATGATTTCTCTCCGGAAGAGGAAGCTGCCATCAAAAGAGAGAATGAATGGGCTGAAGATCGTTGATGTTACTATTGTATATTATATATATATATATATTACCTATTATATATCATATACCACTATCATCATGTCACTGTATTATATATTTGTATTGTACTTATGTCTCACTTACGAAAAAAAGCAAACTATTCCTTCTATTCCAACCAGCCCACAACAATGAGAAAGAAAGAAGACGGGTCGAAAAGACTTTCACTGATGAACATCATCAGCAAGAAACAATCGTCGTCAAACAATTCAATCAAATCAACAGTCTCACACTCAAATTCTCATTCAAATTCTCATCCAAATACAAAATTACCCAAAATTAAACCAATCAACAAATCAAGAAAGAGTTCAATCAACGCCTCTTCCACTTCCGAATCATTGACGAACGATGACAATAGAACCACCACCAACACCGTGAACTCCCGAGAAGATTCACCCCACGACGGATTATTCTCTTCAATAGTCAATGCTGCTCATCACGCTGCTTCATCTCTAGTGACAACAAAATCAAACGAAGAACTAAAGACACCACCAGACCCGTCGCATGAACCTAGCTTCCTACAGCACTTGGACCTCTTGCTCTCCCATGAAAAGGACAACGTCAATGGCTCAAATGTAACAATCAACCAAACTCTCACTAATAACGATAACAGTTCCATCAATTCAGCAATTCAAGACGTCCAATTCAAACCATTAAGACAGAAACCAATAACTACAATAGGTAAAGGTGCTCTAACGTTACAGGACTTGGGATTTGATTCAAATTTCGAGAGAAATCCTTCAATCAGATCAAATGATAACAATAATAATGACGTCTCTCATACAAACAGTCAAAACAGTATCGATCAAATCCAACAACCAGCAACAACGGGCAACATGACTCCTGAATTAGTTGAAAGACCAAAAAGCTCTGCTTCTTTGACAGAAAGGCCAGGTCCAACGACTTCAAAATCTCAAGATCATTATGAATCATCTTCTTCGACTCCATTGATCTCGTTAAACTCATTGAATCCAATAAATACAATCAACACGATGAACATCAACAACGCATTGAATCCAATCAATTCCCTAAATCCTTCTAAATTGATTAATTTCAAAAATAGAAGAAGTACAATAACTTCCAATAATTCAGATCATTTGGATTTATCATTAACTGAAACGTTATCTAACGACATCCCTAACCCTAAAAAACAATCAGAATTCCACCATTTGTTCAAACATATCCCTGAAAATGAACTACTCCTGGAAGATTTCAGTTGTGCTTTACAAAAAGATATATTAATCCATGGGAAGATGTATCTATCACAACATCATATCAATTTCAATTCAAACATATTAGGTTGGACTACAAACTTATCGATCCCTTTGAAAGAAGTCGTTCAGATTGAAAAAAAGACAACTGCTGGTTTATTCCCTAATGCAATCTTAATAAGAAGTTTACATCAACGATATCTATTTGCAAGTTTATTACAAAGAGATTCAACATTCACTACAATCGTCTCTGTTTGGAGACAACTAGTCAAATCCGATCGTGTTGATGGTTCAATGCATGATTCCAACAATAAAAATAACAATGACGAAGATGATGATGATGAGGTTTTCGATGACGTTTCAGAAGATTCTTCTTATGAATCTGATGAAGAAGTTTCCTTTGACGTTAATTCTCCTGATGATGAATCATTAGAATTTGGACCATTGAAACATAAACCAACAGATTTCGAACATGATACAATTGCTAATGAAACTCAAATCTTGGAAAGATCAGTAGATTTACCAATGGGTAAATCATTCATGAAATTGTTCAATGATGAATCATTCTTGACAAAATCATTAACAAAACAGAAAAATCATACCATATCTTCAATTCCTAAATTCTCATCAATGACTGAAAATCAATCAAGATCTTATTCATACATCAAACCATTAAATTCACCAGTGGGACCAAAAGAAACTTCTTGTCAAGTTGAAGAAACAATCATCCATGTAGATTACAACAATTACATTGAAGTGAATCAAAGAGTTAAAACTCCTGATGTCCCATCTGGAAATTCATTCATCATTAACACAACGTATTATTTCACTTGGACAGTTAAAAATCAATCATTGATTACAATTTTCACTAACGTTGAATGGAATGCTAAAAGTTGGTTGAAATCTGCTGTGGAAAAAGGTACAATCTCAGGTCAAAAAGATTCTTTAAATAAATTGATTGATGATTTAATAGATTCAATAGATGATGCAACTACAATTGATGAGTCTACTCAAGATGATGATTCCATTTCAACATTACCATTGATTGGTCCAAAGACTCATCCTCCAACTTCTCCACCATCAAATAACAAAAAACCATCAGAATCAATCATCATTGAAGATTCAATTCCTTGTCCATTAGGTACTTTTTTCCAATTATTATTCGATGATGATACAAATTTATTCAATTCAATCATTTTAAAACAAAAAAATAACAACGTCTCTACATTAACAGGTTTTAAAGATCAAAAAAGATCTTATGATTACATCAAACCAATTAACAACCCTATAGGTCCAAAGGAAACTAAATGTTTAGTCACTGAAACTATCGAATTCATGGATCTTGAAAATTATATCTTAATCACTCAAACAACAAACACTCCTGACGTTCCTTCTGGAAATTCATTCACCGTGGTTTCATCAATTTATCTATCATGGGGTGAGAATAATTCCACTAACGTTAAAGTGTTAACTGAGGTACAATGGCGTGGAAGAAGTTGGATCAAGGGACCAATTGAGAAAGGTACAGTTGATGGTCAAAAGGAATCATGGGAGATTTTAATCAATGAGGTTAAAGATTACATCTCGAAGAATTCAGGAACGAAGAAGAAGGGTAAAAAATCAAGAATTAGATCAAATACAACAAAATCAATGGAAAAACCATCACCTGATGTTACTGTCGATAATATTAATAATAACAACAGTGTTTTAATGGAAATTATAAAACAATCATTGTCTATTCTGGGAATAGATGCCAATGAGATCAATGGTGTCACAGTTCTATGTTATTTGGTTTCAATTTTGTTGCTTTTCAATACATTATGGTTATTTGGACTATTTGGTAATAATATTAAAATGAATGATAACGATGAATTACAAAAAATTGGGAAAAATTATTATATTATTCCAAATTTTGATAAATTAAATCAAGATAACGAATTCAGAAAATTCAAAGAATTTGAAATTTGGAAATGGATCGATGAAAGAAGTGAATCTCATAAAGTTGATGATATTAATCACAATGATGGTGATGATAAAGGGAAAGTTGACGTGTTTTTAAAAGATCATAAGGATCAGAATCTGAAGTATATGATTGAATTAGCAGAATCTCATTTGAATGCGTTAAAGAAGAGTTTGAATGATTATGAAAAAAGTGATCAAGTGTGATGTTTTAAAAACTTTGATTGTTGATTGATTTGATTTCTTTCAGTGGTGATGTGGGTGATCATGGACTGGTTCTGTGGTTTTTATTTTTGTGTATATTACTATTAGAAAATTAACGTTATGATTTTAGAAGTACAGTTGTATTTGTGTTATCATTCATATATGTACGAGTTGTTAATAAGTAGAAAATCATTCCAAATTTTGTAGAAGGAGCATTGTTTCAATGTAAAATATACTATTCTCTCTTGTCAATTTCTTTACTCTTTACAGATGCTTAGCTCAAATGATCACTTGGTATTTGGTACAGTCAGTAGTTGGATCACTTCTCATTCTGTTCAGGATCTCGAAACCAAGAACCAGTTATTCACTATAGAACTGGAAGATTCTTAAACAAGTTCCGCTACGTAATCAGGACAATTTCCACCTGATATTTGTGTTGATATGGAACTGAAGTTTGAACTAATTGTGTGACTGTTCAAAACTCATTGAGGATGAATCCCACCTAAGATCCAAACTAAATTATATACTTGGTTTCTGGTTTGAAGTTTCAGACATCAACATGAGTTTACTGATTCATTCGATACATTCTCGTGACCCTCATAATAAAATGAATTAGAGCAGGCCAAATGTTGAAGATATTAGTATCGACAATTGTCTGCTCTCTTAGTCAATAACGCACAAGATTCTAAAGACATATAGTTGAATCTGAGATCTATGAAATCTAAAATCAATTAAGAAGCGTGTTCGTTTGCTGTTGAAAATCAAGAAGTATTTCGAAGTTCGAACTATTGATAATGATTCATATCAAGAGGTTATTGATTACCAAAATATCGAAAATTGATACAGTTGAATGAAAGAATTTTAATTTCTTGAAGGTAGTTAGTTTTTTGGAGAAAATTCAACCTATCATGGCTCCTCAGTTTTTGCTTATAACAATTAAAGTAACTTATCCTCTTGGTAGTGGATACTGGTACACATGTATATATAGTTTTTCGTTAAATTGATCAAGCTTTTGTCCGACATGTAGGAGCTGTAATTATGCCTCTACTTAACTGTACCAATGTCTTTAGTTTGTCCCTTTGAAAATCATGAAAGAACCCTTATATATTCGATCGATAAACGTTTTGAAAACAAAATTTGACCTTTCCAAATTGTGTAAAGAAGTGATTTATGTTATGAGCTTAAATAAAATATTTCAAATTGAAAATTTGCTATTTTGTAAATGTTACCATTTTCAATTACTAGTAAACATTGCTCAATTATAACCTGAAGACCTCATATTCATCATTTGAAGATATGTATGAATATTATTTCAGTTGTCAAGCTCTGCATCTGTCTATGTGTCGACTTGCATGAATATGCACCATTTAATGCAAGATTTATATACCCTTTCAGGAATTCGCGTAGACTTGCGGGATCTGATGTGACAAACGTGTTGTAGACATCTTAGAAGTTAGAACTCTATACTGCAGGAAACGAATTGTGATTGGAGATTGTAGTTAGAACTAAGGACTCTCCAAGGTATGGTTTTGGACTAAACATTCAATAAAACAGGTACAATATGAACACACAAGGGTTTAATTTTTATAACCACTTGAGACAGGTGCTCACTTCTGGTATATTTTCCTTGAATGCCCATTCGAATTGAAAGGAACTGGACACAAGTTACAATGCACAAATTTTGTCATTTTAATTAAACTTGTATGACCCAGAAGCTTGATAATGATGGCCATTGGCTCAGGTGAGCAAGTTAGCTAGATTAATTCGAGTTTCACGATTTCCTGAAGTGGACAGAATGAGCTGTTTTTGGAAGTTCTGGGCTGAGATCTGACTCTAATTGATGGAGTAGTTAAGAATTGGATTTAACTTATGATTGCTATTTATAAGTTTATGATTCCCAATTGGTTTGATCCATTCTTCATTTAGAATTTGTAAATAAAACAGTAAGCCATAAGTTGGAACTTGGTATAGCAATATCGATGACATGTTTCCATCAGATAGCAATTGAACATCTGGAATGAATCACTCTTCATTAACAAAGTATTATTAAATCATTACAGTGTTTAATAAGCAGTTCTGTATATTGATACTATACTAGTAGACCTGGGACCAGGCGTACTTATACTTGATACCCTTTCCAAAATGTATTAAGATTGTGTTTGTCTCAGTAAAATGACATCAAAATTTATTACCCCAGTTTCACAAAACTTTAAAAATCTAAGTTTATTTTTCTTTGAAGCTAAAATATGTATGAATGTTCTAAATATAAAGTATGATGTTATATTAGAAAAAGTATATATAGAATGCAAAATCTTCTTGTTGAAGTTGATTAATGTCTCTAAAGGATTATAACTTCATACAAATAAAATGGTTGCTATCACTCGTTTATTATCCACTGTTGGTGCTGTCTCAATGATGGCTACCAAAGTCAATGCTGTCGCTTTAGGTTTAGAAACCCATGAACTATTAAGAAGAGAGGAATCTTCTGATGACCCTGCATCTTCTGATGAACCAGTCTCCTCTGACGAACCAGCTTCTTCTGACGAACCAGTCTCCTCTGACGAACCAGCCTCTTCTGATGAGCCAGCTTCTTCTGACGAACCAGCTTCTTCTGATGAACCAGCTTCTTCTGACGAACCAGCTTCTTCTGATGAACCAGCCTCTTCTGATGAACCAACATCTTCTGACGAACCAGCTTCTTCTGACGAACCAACCTCATCAGACGAACCAACTTCATCTGATGAACCAACATCTTCTGATGAACCAGCTTCTTCTGACGAACCAACCTCATCTGATGTTCCAACTTCATCTGATGAACCAACCTCATCTGATGTTCCAACTTCATCTGATGAACCAACTTCCTCTTCATCTGAAATTCCAACTCCAACTGGTCCAACTATTGGTGGTTCTATTGTTGATGGTTACCCACAATGGACCATTGAATTACCTGGTTCATTAGGTCCATGGACAGAATTAGACTTAGAGTTAAGCTCTACTGGTCCATTCATCTACACTAATGCTGGTGCTGCAGTTGATGGTGTTGAAGCCACCAATGCCGTTGTTGATGTTGCTCCAACTACTATCAGTTTATCTTTGGTTCAATACATTGATGTTGATCAATTAGTTACTTTATCATTTGGTGGTGCTTTCACTGGTCCAGGTGAAGCTACTGCTGTCGGTACTATCTACATCAATGTTCCAGATGTCCAAAAGCGTGCTATCATTTCATTCCCAATTTCGTTTGTCATTTCATCAAATGATGAAACTATCTTTACTGATATCTCTTCATCTTCCTCTGAGGAACCATCCTCCACAGAATCATCTACCTCTGGCTCTGAATCATCTACCATTGAATCTTCTACTACTGAATCTGAATCATCAATCTCCTCTGAATCTTCTTACACAATTACTAGCAGTTCCAGTTATGCTTCTGGAAATATCACCTCTACTGAAACTGAAACTGAAACTGATATCTCAACAACTGTGATCACTGTTACTTCTTGTGATGAAGAGAAATGTTCTGAAGGTCCTGTTACCACCGGTGTTACTGTCGTCACTACCACTGTCCATGGTGTTGTTACTTCATACACTACTTACTGTCCTCTTCCAACTGATGAACCAAAAACCACTACTGTTACTATCACCTCTTGTGAAGAAGACAAATGTCATGTTATTACTACTACATGTTTGGTTGATGTTGAAACAGTTACTAAAACTCATGGCGACAAATTCACCACTTACACTACTACTAAAACCTACCCAATTAAACCAACTGACACTCATGCTCCAGTTAAACCAACTGAGACTCATGCTCCAGTTAAACCAACTGAGACCCACAATCCAGTTAAACCAACTACCGTTGTCCCAGTTCAACCAACTGTTGCTCCAGCTCCTCCAGGTACTTCAACCGCTCCTCCAACCATCCATACTACTTTCACTGGTGCTGCTAACAGAGTTGCTGCTGGTACTTCATTTGCTGCCCTCGTTGTCGGTTTATTATTTATTTAAGTTAATTGAGTTAACTTATTTATTGCATTCTTAAGTTCTGTTATTTTAGGGGATTTGATGAAATCGTTATGGTTTCGTTCAAGACCTTTTTCTATACCACCATATTATGCTTCGTTATGAGTGGATTTTTCCTGTACACACAACCGGTTTTGTTATAATACTAATTAATTAATTAATCTCTTCTGAATTCAGAAGCGAAATAGTTTATATTGATGTAGGCTATAACGTGATACAAAATTTTCTGTTCATAACTACCTCAAAAATAATTAGTGTATAGGTAAAAGCGGAATTAGAGTCTAGACTTAATTTTGCTCGATAAGTATTAACTTTTAAGGACTGAACATTTGCTATTAGAAATTAATTACTAACAATAGTTTCCTTGTTTGAGGTACCTTTGTGTGATGAGTAGATCTTCAATGTGAATGATGATATATATTACATATAACAACAGGTACAATATCCAATTAAGTTACATATGACATATGAGTCATGACGTTATCACTAATCAATCCAAAGAGGGTAGTAATTTTATATGAATTAATTCAAATTTGAACCTTTGAACTTAGAAAAAAATTTAGAATTGGCTTATAGTATAGAGACTTGAGCATTGCTAGAGAATGTGAAAATTGGTGTTTGGTTTCAAATTTCAACTACAAAATTTAATTGACCTGTTGATCAGCCACTAATACAAGCTAAACAGAGCTAGAGTTTAAAAGAGTGTATAGATAAAAAGTTAATGAACAATCATCTTTAGAAAAAAAAACAAAAAGTTATAAACCTCATATTTATTATTAACAGGTATGTGATATCTAAAATCTACCAGCCTGAATGGAAAATCAGTATTCAAATGGTCCTACTTGAGCCTGTATATTATATATTTAATAGAGCTTTGATCATTGTGTGAGTACCCAGTGATGATATTTTATTACATTTTGGTTGATATCTTGCAGAATTAGGTAGACTTTAACAAACAAACTTACCAATCAACTATGCTAGGTTAATGATCATGAACTAGAAATTTGAGAGTTTCGATTATGACTTAAAAATTAAAAAGTCCAACTTCAAAGTTCACAGTACATGGACATCAGAAGACGAATTCGCGAAGACCCTTATTACTTTTGACATCATTTGTGTCTTAGACTCTTAGATCTCATTGAATCTAAACAAAAGAAAAAAATCGGGTAACTTTTGGAGCGAATATGGCCATTAGCGGATACATAATGATGTGTATAGTAACTGCTAACGTTACTTTAGAACCTTGTTACTGTGATAATTACATTATGTTAGTTGCTTACAAGCTTATGCGAGATGAATGCTGTTAATGGGCTGAAAAAGATCCTGCATCAAATCTAACCATGTATAGAACGCGCATTTGATTCTCTATTCTTTATTCTTGATATATAAATGAAAACTTACAAAAAGACCAAAAAGAGGTAGCATCACATCCAGAAAAAGATGACAATGCAGTTACACTATCAAATTAAGAAATTGAGAAGCAAAGAGCCTTTCATACGTTCAAAAAGTCATATATAGGATAGAAATTCACATGAGATTTCAAGTTTTAAATTAGTTGTTTCATTATTGTCTACTAAACACGCCCAAACTGCTCTCCAAAAATTGCTTATTTCATACCATTGATTCACTCTCTTTGAGTGCTTTCAAGTTTTCAAGCTCGAGGTCCTATTTAGACCAGAATAACAATAAACCTAGCTAAAAGGGTTGATAATGCATCAAACTATTTGTTTTCCACTTCAACGCCAATCAACACAGAATCTACTACTCGTATCAACACTGATGATACTTTTGGTACCTCAACTCAAACCACCTTCTTTAAATCTGTCACTGGGCCACTTATTGAGGAGTCGGCTAATAATAATAAATACAGATAATGGACTAGTAGGTTACCAGGACCGACTTAGGAATGAAATTGGCTACGACGTTGGTCCATTTATTTACATTGACACTGCTTCATTGAATCATTCATTGAAGATGACTCCCGAGAACCTGAAGAAGTTGAAATTGATCCACCTACTATCGCCTAACCAAAACATGTGTTCCATTCATTAGCTCAGGGTCAAGCTACCGCCCCATGGGCAATGAGGTAACATTTACAATACAAGCCTAGACTTCAAAAACGGAACTACTGTATTTCATTCCATTACTTTTTCATCTCTGTTTTCACAACGTCTACTACAGGTGCCTCAGGACCTTCAACTTTTATTCATACTGGTATTTCAACAATTGCTCTCACAGATACCCGTTGTGACAGATATTCTGAAGGTTCTGTTAATACTGGTATTACTGTTGTATTTACTATTTTCACTTTCTATGGTGGAATCACCTCATACAATACCTGCCTCCCTATTACAACTGATGAGCAAAAACTCACCTAAAAACGATTCATGAAGTCATTTTTTCTGGTGTCATTAGATCCAACATCAATTGGTACTAATTTTGATTCCATAATTATTTACATTATTACCAAATCCGTTACTTCAAGGTCTACAAATGCGACTCTCTCGATCCTGACTTCTCCTCTACCTTTAAACATATGGCACTCATTATAGGCGACAAACATGAGACAATGGTTCTTTAATAATTATGGCACAAAAGGTTTTACAGTTTTGATGTGGATATATCAAAATAACTGTAAAATTGACTTCTTTAAAGGTAAATTGAATGCATTTTATTATTTAGTTGAAACTTTATGAAATCTAATTATAGCGATTTTGTGAATATCTGAATCGTCATTGGGCCATCATATGATGATTTTCTTAACGAGAACTTAGAAGTTATTTAGTACTTTCTTCACATGGGGTAGTTGTGTGGACCTCTAAGTTGAGTGGGGACTCGCCGGAGTGGTTGACTACTGACTGTAAAGTTTCGGATCTGTCAAAAGATTTCAATATGTAAAATAAATCATACTAGATACTTGAAAGGAAATACCAACTGGCAACTGGAGATGATTTGGATTTAGACCTACTATATACTAACTGAAAGTCTTCACAAGAAGTAACAACTTTTGAATATTTTATAATCAAATCATGTGGTTTTCTAATATAAATTGGTTCATTGTTAATCGACAAGATCAGATCCTTAATTTTACAGTTGAGTGAACCAAAAACTTTAAATGAAATCAGAATTTTACGATCCAATTTAATAACGAATATATTCCATTGTTCCAATATATCATGACAATTTATAGTGGATTGAATCAGCGATTTGAAAGATATCAACTGAGAACCTCTATTAAGATTGGAAACAACCACATAGAAGTAATATGCTAAAATTTCCAATAAAATTAACCCTAGATATTATGTAAAAAAAATGTACAAATTTAAAACTTGTAAAAAAATTCACCACTTTTACTATAAAGATAAAAGATAAAATTAAATTACAAATGATTTCTTATGAGACTCAGCGGTTAATCCAGAAAAAGTATATAAGGGATGGGAAAATTCTTAAAATTTGACTGAATCATTCTAATATTGTTCTACAAAATCTTCATAGCGTTCTAGTTTCTATTATGGTCTCAGTCACTCGCTTTTTAACTACAATCGGTGCTGTCTCTATGATGGCTACCAAAGTTAATGCTGTCGCTTTAGGATTAGAAACCAATGAATTATTAAGAAGAGATGAATCAGCATCTTCTGACGAACCAGTCGCCTCCTCTGATGAACCAGAAGCTTCTTCTGATGAACCAGTTGTCTCCTCTGATGAGCCAGAAGCTTCTTCTGATGAACCAGTTGTCTCCTCTGATGAGCCAGAAGCTTCTTCTGATGAACCGGTCGTCTCCTCTGACGTATCAGTCTCCTCTGACGAACCAGCTTCTTCTGATGAACCAGCCTCTTCTGATGAACCAACATCTTCTGACGAACCAGCTTCTTCTGACGAACCAACCTCATCTGACGAACCAACCTCATCTGACGAACCAACTTCATCTGATGAACCAACATCTTCTGATGAACCAGCTTCTTCTGATGTTCCAACTTCATCTGACGAACCAACCTCATCTGATGCTCCAACTTCATCTGATGAACCAACTTCCTCTTCATCTGAAATTCCAACTCCAACTGGTCCAACTATTGGTGGTTCTATTGTTGATGGTTACCCACAATGGACCATTGAATTACCTGGTTCATTAGGTCCATGGACAGAATTAGACTTAGAGTTAAGCTCTACTGGTCCATTCATCTACACTAATGCTGGTGCTGCAGTTGATGGTGTTGAAGCCACCAATGCCGTTGTTGATGTTGCTCCAACTACTATCAGTTTATCTTTGGTTCAATACATTGATGTTGATCAATTAGTTACTTTATCATTTGGTGGTGCTTTCACTGGTCCAGGTGAAGCTACTGCTGTCGGTACTATCTACATCAATGTTCCAGACTCTCAAAAGCGTGCTATTATTTCATTCCCAATTTCATTTGTCATTTCATCAAATGATGAAACTATCTTCACTGATATCTCTTCATCTTCCGCTGAGGAACCATCAATTGAATCATCTTCGAGTGAATCGTCAGTTGAATCATCAGTTGAATCATCTTCTAGTGAACCATCCTCAGTTGAGTCATCTTCGATTGATTCATCTTCAGTTGAACCATCTTCAATCGAACCATCCTCAATCGAGTCATCCTCAGCTGAACCATCGTCAGTTGAATCATCAAGCGAAAGTTATTCGATATCATCAATTGTTAATCGTACAATTACTTCAACTGAAGAAGATATTTCCACCACAATTGTTACAATCACTTCATGTGACGAAGAAAAATGTACTGGTATTCCAATTGTCACAGGTGTTACAGTTGTTACTACAACAGTTCATGGTGTTGTTACTTCTTACACTACCTATTGTCCATTACCAACTGATGAACCTGATGTTATCGTTGTTACCACAACTGGAAGTGAAGTTATCACTACCATAATTAGTGGTTCCACAGTTGTTTACACCACCACTAGAGTTTATGAAACCATTATTCCAGGTTATACTACAGTTATTCCAGGTTATACATCAGTTATTCCAGGATACACTACAGTTATTCCAGGTGGTGCTACAACAATTATTCCAGGTTACACTACAATCGTTCCAGGTTATACAACTGTTGTTCCAGGTAATATTTTACAAGTATCATCTCCTTCAGTTGCAACGTACAGTGGTGCTGCTGGTAGAGTAACAGTTGGTTCAGTTGTTGCATTAATTGCTGGTATACTTTTCATTTGAATGAATTCATCAGATTTTTTTTTGATTTTAGTTCTTGCTCAGTTTATTTAATATTCAATTCTTTCTTATAATTTCATTTCCATTTTGTGGGAAGATCAGATTTCTGATTTTTCTGATTTAGTTTTAACTCTTCGTTTTTTTGAAATAGGTTCTTGATGAACCTGATTTTTGATAAATATCTGATTTCGGATTGTTAATAAACACTTTTCAGACTGTTACTATAATGCAATGTAAAGTAGAGTTAGAAGAAGTAGATGATGAAAGGAAATGTGGTAAAGAAGCTTTATGGATTCCCATAAGTACTGATTTCTTTTCAACTATTTCAAATAATGAGATTTGAAATCTGAAAATTTGAACCCTGTAATCATTCTGAAATGTTCATTCAGATATGAAGTTGGTATAACTAGCTTACTAACAACCAACACAAACACTCTCAAGATCGTGTCATTAACACACCAACTACAGTTGGAGTTGTAACTTGTAGTATATTCCGACCCAAAGATAGTCGGATTTTACCGTTTCAGGCATGTCATCTCAAAAATTTTATATGAAAAAGAAATATACAAAGAGTTACTCTAAACTGTTATACGAGAGTGTGGATATATAAACTCACCATGGCCAGAACGAACAGGGAGATTCTTACGGCTGGTAAGAAGTACTCCACGAAGCAATCAAAGAAACATGCAGTTGCAGAAGTTGTTTTTGATAAGGATTCAAGAGAGTGAGTATATTTAAAGATCATATATGGAAGAGTTTTAATGTACTGATGATTTTTACAATTTAGAGAATATTTGACTGGGTTTCATAAGAGGAAAGTGGAGAGACAGAAGAAAGCTAAGGCATTTCAAGAAGAACAAGCTCGATTAGCTAAAATTGAAGAACGTAAAAAAATTAAACTACAAAGAGAAGAAGAGATGCTTGCACAGATGAAGAAATATAAGACTAATTTAAAAGAATTGAGTGGTATCATTGAAGATAGTGATGAAGAAGATGATAAAGAAGAAAAGAAAGAAGAAGAAGAAGAAGAAGAAGAAGAAGGAAAAGTTATGGAACAAGAATATGAAGATTGGGGAGGATTTGATGATGAAAAACCAAGAGGGATTCTTAAAAGACATAAATTTAGTAATAATGAAGATGAAACTGAAGTTGTTATTGAAGATATTGGACATCAAACCATTGAAGAGATTGCTAAAGCTAATTATGTGAATCTTGCTAAATCTCAAGAAGTTTTAGAGAAGAGTATACAGAGGGCTAAACAATATGCACAATTTGAAGCAACGATGGCAAAGAAGAGAAAAAAGAAATTTAGATATTTGACTAAAGGTGAACGTCAACGTAATAACAGTAAAAGAAGATGAATTTAGATAGGAAAAAAAGTATATAAAGAGTAATAAAATATTTATTCATGACATTGTTATATATAAGAATACAAAAAACTTTTCTTTTGATGAAGGGATTCAACTTTCATGATATGATGATAATTCAACATCATTAAATTTCCCAAAATCAACGTCTAATTTCAATAAAATCCATAAAAATCTTCTAAATAATTCTAAAGTTTGTAAAGTGAACAACCCAATTTCTAAATTCAAGAATCGAAAGTCTAGGTACCTTAATATCCAATTGAATCTAATTAAGAAATTGGTTAAAATTATAGCGTAATAGAAATTGATATTTGAGAAAACCAATAGATTTGATCTTAATGGATGATTTTTATAACTTCTAAAATAAATATTCTTTAACAAGTTAAATTCCCAATCGATTGTCAGATCCCAGATGAATGAATAAACAGAACTTAATAATTGAATAGGGATTAAAAAAATTGGTTGTTCAGTGATTAAAGAAATCAATATTATTAAAGCATTAGTTGAATATTTCCCCAAATTCCATAATTGAGTCTTATTATCGTTAATTCTATATTCATAAAAACATTGCAACATTCTGATGATTACAGGGTATAACAACACTAGATGTCCTAAATTGAAAAAATCACCAAATGATCTGTTAATCATTATTTTGTTATCGATTTGATAAGTTGTTTGTAAATTAAATAGATGTAACAAATAAATTAAAAAATCCACAGATATTTTAGAATATGATAATAACGAATCACTCAACAAAATATCATTAGTTCTGTTTGTAAGGTCTATTTTCCCAGTGAGGATTCTTTTAAAAGTTTTTTTAAAACGATTTGATAAACACCAAAAGATGAATAAAATTGTTAATAATGGGATGAAATCCACGACACCGATAGATTCATTTGATGTATTGAAGATAGCAAATATCAAGTATGATAAGATCGAACCGATTGAGATGTATTCTATTGTAGTTTCATGAGATTTGATGAATGATTGTTGTTGGAAATTTAATAACGTTGATATATCTAAATGAGCTCTTTCTAATAACACTAGTATGAAATACCAAAACCAACAACCAAAGTTTAATAGAAGGATGACTCTGAATGGTAAGGGCAGGAGTCTGTCGAATGTTTCATCTGAGATGATCATGGGGATTAGTTCTTACGAATGTTTTAAGACAATAATGTAAAAATATACAGAGTGAAAAAATAAAAATTAACAACAAATGGTAGCAACGCGTAAAGAAAGTAAGGAAGTATGTGTATGAGATTATCGTATCAATCAGTGTTATTTATACCAATTTCATTGAATACAACACAAGTTTTTTCACCTCTTTGATCTGCAATCAATTGAATCAATTGTAAAGCAGTATCTCTTAATTCGTTATACTCTTTTAATTTTTGGATATGATCATGAAGGATCAAATCGTAATTGAAATCGACATCCAATTGATTGAGGATTGATGATAATTCGGTTTGTTTTTGTTTAATTTGGTTCATTATAAAATCTACATATAAATTGTTAAAAGAAATATTCATTTAAATCAAAAAAAAAAAATTCATTTTTACTATTTCCAAATCTCAGAATTTTCAGTGTTTGGCGAAGTCGAGTTCAATCATGATAAAAAAACGATATCTGCTTGGGGCGACGTTGTTCATCAGTGAAATGGAAGTGTAAATATGAAGAATTTGATTTTTAATCTGATAAAATAAACTTATTTTAGAGAGATTAAATTTACTTTGAGAAGAAAGGAAAGACTAAAATTGTTTGTGAAGAAAAGAAAGAAGAAAAGAAGTGAAAGAATTTTTTTGTTTTTTAAATGATTTCAGTTGGTGTCTGGATTAGTATTGAGTAATTATTATGTAATATAGTATTGCAATGGTAGTGATACATGTATTGATCATGTACTGATAGTAATCACAACAATGACACGTAATAAGCAACAGCAACAGGATCACTGACATTCCTCAACTCCTGACGTATATAACTATTAGTAACCTCTCCCACTTTATACCTATACAAATGGAAATCCTCTTTCAAATCTTCCAACAACAATTCATCACTGAATCTCAATCCAACTAATTTCAAATACTCATTTGTGGCATTAGCAAAATTCCCATTAGAAACTGCTTCTTCATACTTCAATAAAGTATTACTAACGTATCCATTACTTTCCTCAACTGTGAAAAATTGGACTCGTTCATATCCACACTCGTCTAACAATCTGAAACTGTCACATAATGACACATTAACATCAACGATAGTTGGTTTATTATGTGTTTCAATTGATGAAACTAATGGAATTGATAATAGAAGAGCGATGATGGATAAAGATCTCATTGTGTGAAGAGTGGAAAGTGAGGAGGAATGTAATTGAAATTTGTGTTCATATTTATATACTCTTCTCAAGATGAACAGATCGAAACACTGAGAAGAGATCTAAAATAATAATACTAATAAGGTTGGTTTTGATATTAAATAATATCTGAGTGTAGAAAGTTCTTACACTAGTTGTAAATATCCTCTTCTGTTTCTTTATAAGTATCTCTATTCGTACACTCTTCTCTCGGATCTAAGTGGATTTAACCGGACAGAAATAATTGTGACAATTTTTTTGACTTCACCATATAAAACAATATCAAAGCTAATCATGGTGTGCAGAGTGCCCATACAGATCAAGAACTCTCAATTCACAGTAAAAGATCTAACACAATTCCTTCACCCAACTGACTCCTACAATTCCAAACTTTCAGTGATCGGACACATTGATTGTAATTGTTTTTTTGCACAAGTTGAAAGAAATAGACTGGGACTATCCATCGAAGACCCCATTGTCTGTGTACAATGGCACTCGATCATCGCTGTATCATATTCAGCAAGGGAGTATGGGATATCAAGAATGGATAAATTAGTCGATGCCAAATTGAAATGTCCAACGTTGAAACCAGTTCATACTGCTGTTTTCAAAAAAGATAACGATTATTGGGAATATTTAGACAATCAACCGTTTCCTAATGCTGCTGATCATAAAGTTTCATTAGATCCTTACAGGAGAGCCAGTTTTAAAATTTTGAGGTTTTTAAAAGGAATTACTAAAAATATAGAAAAAGCAAGTGTTGATGAATGGTTTCTTAATTTAAATGAATTGATTTATCTTAAACTTATGGAATTGATTCCAACCTTTAACGTTGATGGGTTGAATAAAGATGATTTCTTACCTGATTTGGAATCAGTTTTACAAATGGAAGGATTATTATATGATTTTAATGAAGATGTTGATAAAGTTACAGATTACGATGATTTGTTTATCGTGTTGGGTGGAATCATAACTAATGAGATACGTGCTAAATTGTATGATCAGCTACAGTATCATACCTCGTGTGGAGTTTCTAATAACAAGAAAATGGCTAAATTATTATCAAATTTCAAGAAACCTAATCAACAAACTATTTTATTGAATTATAAAATACCGATTTTTTTAGAGAATTTCAAATTAGATGATATAAATTCATTTGGTGGTAAAGTTGGAGCTGAATTGATGTCTAATATATTTGGAAATCAATCAATTTCATCAATTCAAAAACAATTCGATTTTAATAAGATTCAAAAATCAGTTAAAGATGAAAAATTATCTTTAAAAATTTATGAAATCATTAACGGGAAATATAAAGAACCTTTCAATTCAAATAAAGATTTAATTAAATCAATGAATTCAAGTAAAAATTTATTAAATGGTAAAAATGGTGAATGTTTCCAAGATTGTAAACAATGGATCAAGATATTTGCCATTGATTTGAAACAAAGATTGATTGAATATAATAATGAATTAGATAAAATTTATTTAAAACCAAAGAATTTAACTCTAAGGGCAAGACCTAAAGGAGATTACAGTCAAACACCAATTTCAAAAACGATGCAAATTAAACTTCAAGTTGGAAATGAAATGAATGAAGTCTTTTATAATAAAGGATTGATGTTATTAGAAGAATTGGAAAAACAATATAATTTCACATATCCTTTGGTTAATATAAGTTTAACCATCTCTAATTTTGATTCAATTTCCAAGGAAGAAAATGATATTTTAGAAATGTTTAAAAATGTGGAAACCCCTGATGTTGATAAACTACCAATGAAATTCAGTACAGATGTTGGTAAGATCATTGAACCTAAAAAGATCAATAAAGAGAAAGAAAGTAATACAATAGATATAGTGAATTTATTCAAATCTAATCAGAAACAGATAAAACATGTAAGAGACATTGATGTTGAAGATAATAGTGAAGTTTTAGATAATACAACTTTAGATGATACATCAAAAGATGAAGAAGAGATAATGGATAATTACAAATACGTCAATTCTCAAATCACATGCTTGAGGTGTAACACTTCAGTGGATGATATAATAGAACATAATGATTATCATTTTGCAATGAAATTGAATGAAGAGATCAATGAGTCTAATGGTGGTTTAAATGATAGGAATAATTCCATTAAAAAAAATGGCAAAAAACGGAATAAAAGAAGAAAACAAGATAATCAATCAAGACTCCCATTTTGATGTTTATTTATTCTATTTATTTATGAACTTTTTGTAGTTATTTTAATGTGTATTTATTACTCACTACATATCACTTTGATTACCTAAAATTCAATAAAAAATATCTCCACAAACCAATCCTTTTAATCAACAATCCCAATTACAGAACAATGTTCAAACTAACCACCGGCAGACTCCCACTCAGATCCCATTCACTACACAACATCATCACCACAACCACCAACTGTGCCCGATTCTCCACGACAAAACCCATTTCCAACTCTCATCGTGAACAAACTGACCCTGAAGAACATTTCAAAGACAATCCAAATCTTTTATTCTTTCTCATTGCTTTCCCCATCGCAGGGATCGTACTGTATGCTGATTCCAATTATAGATCCAATCATGATGGAACATCCTTGTTTGCTAAATTAATCCAATTTGAACCAAAAGATGTGATTGATGATGAACAATTGAAATATATGACGAGAATTGAAAAAGATAAGGAATTTCATGAAGTTTTATTTATGAATGAACCAAAGGATCCATTTGGAAGAGTAGGTGGTGTGGCTATGGTTCCTAGAGGTTCTCCATTCAATGCTATTCCTGGAGATTCTCCAATTGATGTTGATAATATGGCACCAAGAAGAAATCAAAGAAGTATCTTTGATTGATTTACAGTATTATATATCTTATTTATTTATTTATTGATTTATTTATTGACTTATTTATTATTTATTTATATACACTTATTGATTTTATACAGCTATTCAATCTGGATTTAAATATAATTCTCATTTGATTCTCATTACACACAAAAAAAATTATCAATGAATTAGTTACAATTTATTTCCAATTTGAGAAGCACACGAGAAGAGTTAAATTATGATAAATATTCAAACTTCCACCTCTTTTCTGTTCCTCTATATAGATATTGATCATCGTTTAGTAAACAAGTAAACGATGGGATCAAATTTCAAATTTTTCCATGGTTTACTAACGTTGCATTCCAATGTAAACCTTCCAGAACGATTCAAAGAGACTTTAAAGACTTTTGATTCAGATGGAAATCAAACGATGGTGAAGAAAGAGAAAGATGATGATAATATTAGTTCCGTCATCAGTTACTATTTAGAGAATGAAGTGATTCCTGATGAATTCATCGATGATAATTTACAAACAGGTGTAGATGAGAATGGAATTAAACGTTATGGATCCAGAGAAGTTGGATTGGAGAGTCAATATGTGTTTCTTCGTGATTTTAGTATTGCTGATTTGGTGGAAGAAGAAGAAGATGAAGAAGAACAAAAAAGTCAAGAGGATGTGAAGGAAGTGAATATTTGTCTATCACAAGAATCCATCAAATCTTTAGAATTAGAACTGATTGAATCTCAAGGTGATGATTATCAGATTACTGAGTTAGTGGAAGAAGTTAACGAAGTCTCAGTTGAAGAATCTCGTCATTCTTTCAAGAATTTGTTCAAATTTCACAAGAGGTAGTAAAATGTGGTAATTATTATTATTCTAAGTCATTGTACAACTAATACTAATACATTGTTGTAGTTGTGAATGGTTGTGAGGTGATATGTTTAATATAGAATAAAATGTTACTTAGTACTTAATACTTAATATACTGTATATATATCACCATATACTATATAGTAAAGCTGATTTTGGAAGTTATAGTTCACGTTAATCATATCATCATTTTTTTTGTTGTGTACTATTATGTGTGTGTATAAGACGAATTAAAAAATATATTCACAGGATATTTTATGTGTAGAAGGGCATCTTCTGGTATCTGAAAATTGCAATCCGTTTAGGATTTTTGTCACTAGGAGCAACTTCTTCATGGCTGAACTGTAACTGTCACTGTTAAGTGGTTATGTCCTCAGAAGTAATGTATAAAACCTTCATAAAAGTAACAAATCGAGAGATATTTGATAAGAACAAGGGTACTTTGTAGAGTTATGCATGAATCATCTCTAGATTCTACACAATTACATCATGAGTATTGGAATGAATATAGTCATCTTGAGTAACAATTAGTACACCCAAATTAAATAATAAAAGACTATTCTTACTCTCCTTAAATATTGTAAAACCAATTCTTAAAAGATCTTATAATGAGAACTTGGATTTGCCTTTTAGCACTTCATTGTGTCTTGATCACTGCTATAACGAATTTAGAGTCATATGTCTTTCTCATTTCAGTTATTAATGGTACAGATGAACTCAATCAGACACCAGAATTGATGATTCGGAATAGTGACAACGAGTATATCCCCTTAGGAACTTATAATTTGATTTCTAGGGAAGTGGTATTGACAGATCCAGATGACTTGATGATTGATCAGTTGAACTGATTGGGACTCACTTACACTCCAACCAATAACTACGTGAGAGTTTATCATGGATTGAGGTTCCCACAGGGAAGTGTAAGCCAAGAAGTTCAATTGACATACGAAGATGCACGTAATTTAGCTCGTGATGGTTCATTTTTGGGTATCCCAAATCGTTCAACGTCTTCTTCAACGGTTGAGGTGCTTTACTCGACTTTGATCTCAGATGATGGTCTATTTGAAACTTTTGGTGTGAATGCTGGTACAGAAGATACTAATCCCTGTTCTGTGTATATTGATTCGTTATCATCTGATGAGAGAAATATGATCAATTTTACTTATAGTGTTTTGAATCAGTTGATTAGAGATCATATATCAATGTATAAGAATTCTTTAACCAATGTACGAAGTATCATCTATGTTTTTATAGATTTATATTATAACAAAATTAGTTGTGAAACCTACCAATGGACCCATAAATTGGATAGTAGAATTCACCCATTTTTGTGAGTCAAATCTAGAAAACAGTTCTGTAACTTGTTTAGATGGAATAAATCAAGTTATATGGAATTCCTTATTTTTATGGATCTTGATTCTCTACTTTCATATCATATATATAAATGGAAATCCATATCAGAGTTTTAGATTGATACACATTAAAATAGACTAATCACTATATTCAACTTCATTGAATTCACTCATGAGTGTTTTCACAGTCATATCATATAGTGTATACTGTATAGGTATAAGATACATCACTTAATATTACCATTGATCTTTATCTCTTTATAACCCCACGAAATTATATGAAAAATTCCCCCAAATAAAATTCAAAAATCATAATTCTCAACAATGAAACCAACTAGATTTCTTCTAAACTCCTTCATTAAATCGTCTAAAATGGTTGAATGGTGTGCTATTATCTACGACAAACCAAACGTCGACAGACTTCAATTCAGAGCTCAACATTTGAGTGCAGTCTCCACTAATTTCCAAAATGGATCCATCGTCAGTGCTGGTGCTTTATTTAATCAAGTTCCTAAAGATGGTGAAAAATTAGACTTTGCTGGTTCTGTTGTCAATGTCATTGCTGACACTAAAGAAGAAGCAATTGCTATCTTACATAAAGACATTTACGCCACTGAAGGTGTTTGGGATTTAAATAATATCTTAATCTACCCAGTTGCCATTGCTGCTCGTCAAGGTAAAGAATTTCCTAAATAGATCAAATATAAAATAGAATGTATTATTATTATTATTATTATTATTACAACTCTTCATAGTTAACGTCTCTCCAATATGGGAAATCTATAGGTAATGAATCAGGTGTCAATGATGGATAATATAAAGAGATTTGTAATTTCAATTCATCATAGATTAATTTATAGGCAACACCAGTGAAATGCACACCATCAGTCAATAATTCCTTGTGAATGTCATTGGTTTTTGGTACATACTCATCGAATAATTTAAAAGTATCAACTAATGGTAATGATTTAGATCTTGCAATATCTTTCAAAGCATCTGCGTATTTCTTATTCAATTCGATACTTCTGTTATCACATATCGGTTCATCTGGTCTTGATTCAATCCATTGTTTTTGATTGTAATGACCAGGAGTGATAATGATTACATTTATTCCATTTTTTTGTAATGATCCAATGATCTCAAGTACATTATTTTTAAATTCATCAAATTCCACATGTTGAGGTCCATAAGACACACAATCATTCGTTCCAAAGAAAAAAGTTGCTAGTTTATATCTTTATACTCTTCAAGGATCTTTGGTAATAATTTCAATGCCCATTTCGTATTGTACCCTGCAAATCCTTTATTGATAACGTCTAATTTTCTGATATAATCATTGATCAAAGCTGCGTTTAAAGAGAATGAAAGTTGTGGATCTGCTGAGAACTCAGTGATTGAGTCTCCGAAAAGAATGAATTTGGGCATGTTGTGGTGATTTGTGATTATTGTGTGTTTGTAATTGAGTATTTGTATTGGAAAACTTTCCACAGTTTACATGTCCGATAAATAGAAAACAATCATTATGAATTATATCTGGAATATATCGTAAATAGGTATCACTCCAGGTCAATTCTTATCATTATCATGATCTTTATCAATTTTCTTCTCTCTAATCTCTTGAATTCCTTTTTCCACCAGTTCATTTACTCTACATAACCCAATAGTAAGCACATCTACACTCCCACACACACACAAACTCCCGCAACACACATGTATGTATTATATCATGAATTAACTAAATATATTGTATAGATCACATCACACACAAAAGTATAACACGTCCTGTATAACATGATTTCTAATAACCAACAGAGATCAAATAATCAGCAAGTTTCTCCAAGACGGTAGTTGCTTCACCAGCTTGAACACCAGCTGGGTAATGACCGATCAAGATTGTTTGTTTTGTTCTGACTGCTAAAATCCCTTCACCTTCGTGTTTCCCATAAATGGAACGATCATCTGCTCTTAAAAGGAAATATTTCTGGTTTTGAACATGAAGACCATTGGCTTGTAATGCTGATGGATTGTCATATCCTTGAGCTAATTCAGTGATCTCTGGTTGTGATAAAGTTAATCCTTGAGATTGAGCCCAAACTGCATCTCCTGCTCTTGAATAAATTGCAGCCTTGTCTAGTTTACCTGATCCAACTAAGTTTTCGGTGTACTCTGTTCCCACAATGTTAGTCTCACTAATTCCACTCTCCACTTCTAATTGACTCTTCTAAAACTCACCTTGCCAGGACATCTCTTTCGTTTATAAATAAATTCTGTTTCTTTTGTTTAAATTTAAGAGACAAATCGAAAATTTCGAATATATTTTACATAATCAGGATGAAAAGAGAGGGTAATCAGTTAATACACATTCTTTATTCATCATCTTCATCATCTGAAATCACTCTTCTCTTCTTTCTAGAATTGTTCTCGTTGTAATTTTCAGCTCCGTCTTGCTTGATTTGTCTCAATCTTTCAATTGCAGATTCGTCTTCATCTTCGTCTTCTCCGTCTTCTTCATCTTCATCACCATCATCTCCAACATCTTCATCGTCATCATCAATGAATCCGTCTTCATCTTCATACTCCTCAGGAAATATCTCCCTGGAATATCTAGTATTGCTACTGTTAGCTGTAGTAGGACCAACAGAACCTAGTCTTTCTTGCTCCTTTTCATTCTTTAATTCCAATCTTCTCTTCTCTCTCAACTTAGCTTCTGCTTCTTTTTCCAACTCCCTTGCAATTCTTTCAGGGTCAGAATCAACAAACACTGATTGAGCTTGTGGCTTGTACTGTTGTTTTGATTGAATTGCATTAGTTAATCTTTTATGGATTTTAGAATTCGTTGAAGTTGGAACAAATTTCATACTTTTAGAAATCACTCCATTGACTAGATGAATTATAGTGTTATCACTAGTCACATTTTGAGTAGTTAAATATGTATCCTTGACATCATTGGACAACACGTCGAATATTTCATCTCCTAGTTTCAATGAAAATGAACCGTCTTCCCATTCGATGATTTGAGCATTAGATTCAGCTTGTAATGTCTTACTCGATTCTTGCTTCGTGAATCTCCAACGGATCGTATTCTCATCAATCAACATTTGTAGAGAATCTCTTTCTTTATCTTCATTTGATTTATTATTTAACTGTTCTTTATTTAACGTTTCTAAGTATTCATTACCATCGAATCTAGTTGGATTGATTCTGAAAAATTTAGGAATTTTAGCATCATATATCTCATTTTTGCCTTCTTGTAGTGTATTGAATTTGGGAGGATGACGAATCACATCTTCATTACCTATTTTCAATTCTTTGGGTTCTGGGGATTTAGGTACTGTAAACTGACCATCTTCGTCTTCATCATCTTGATCTTCATTATTATTTTCTCCGTTACTTTGTATGTCATTAGGTTCTTCTATATCTTCATCATCACCAAACAAGTCATCAATTTGTTCTTCTTTATCATCATCACCTTGTTGTTGTTCCTCTTCTTTTGGTTTTTCAATTTCTACCGATTTGGACTCGTTTTGTACGGTTTCTTCGCCCTGTGACTCCTCTTCATCGTCTCCAATTACAACTTTCCTTCTCTTACTCTCCAAGCTCTCTATTTCTGACATATTTCCCAATAATCTTCAACTAAAAATCTTTTAAAATTGTTTTCGTTTTTCAGTTTTGTCGAGGAAACCAAAAAGCAGCGAAAATTACTTCATTCGGCCTGACAGAGTTGATTTTTACCAACAAATTGATGGAATTGTGAAGATTGTTTGTAGTGACTGGGATGGCGATGGAATGATGGAATGGGTTTTATTGAAAAATTTGCGTTGCTGAGGTTTGTCAGGTTTTAAAATTATTTTTGTGGTTTTTCAATTCAGTTTTGTGGTTCAGTTCTTTACCACAAAAATTGTCCAAAAGATTCTGTGTATCGAGTGTTTGATGTTTGGTGTCAATGATCTTCAAGAAACCAGCCAGACACAACCATAGGCGAACTCATCAGCCTACCAGAATTTGCGTCTATTATCCTAATTGGAATATTTATCATAAGAAACAGACACCACAAAACATCCCCAATCTTAACCATATCACCAACTTATTTTATTCTTTCTTTGCTATTCAAGACGATGGAACTGTTAAACCCAGTGATGAATGGTGTGATTTAGAGATGCCAATACGTGCTGAAGGAGTCTCAGAAAGTTCAAAACGTCAGTTGTCTGGGTTGTTGGCCAAATGTTTTGAATTGAAAACAAGTCATAGAAATATTCAAATCTCAATGTCAATTGGTGGTTGGTCATTCAGAGATCAATTCACCAATTCAATGGAAACAAACGATAAATTAAAAATTTTTGTCAAATCTTCAATTGAATTGATGATGGAATATGGATTTGATGGAATCGATTTAGATTGGGAATATCCTTCAACAACAAATGAAATTTCTCAATACTTGAAATTGATTCAACTTCTACGTCATGAATTTAACAATTTAGAAACTAAAAATGGATTACAAAAAGGTTCTTTTTTACTAACAATGGCAACACCTGCAACATTGGATAAATTACAATGTTGGCCAATCGTTGAAATGGATAAATGTTTATCATTTTGGAATTTAATGACTTATGATTTCAGTGGTTCTTGGTCTGATGTTGTTTCATATCATTGTAATCTATATTCTGATCCTCCAATAAGCCCATTTTCAATCAACACTACAGTTCAATTTTTCACCTCACAGAACATTGATCGAAAGAGGTTAATCATTGGTATGGCAGGATATGGAAGATCTTTCACAAATACTGAAGGATACGGTCACAGTTTCAATGGTGTTGGGAAAGGTCCAGATGTCGATGATGATGAAGGTGTTTGGCATTATAATAATCTACCAATAAAGGGTACAATTGAACAGTATGATTCTAAAGCAAGTATTGCATGGTGTTATGACTCGAAAAATAAAATATTTGTGAGTTATGATAATGCAAAAAGTTGTTTCCAGAAAGGTGAATATGTTAAAACAATGGGATTAGGTGGAGGAATGTGGTGGGAAAGTTCTGGATTGATTAAAAATTCTGAATGTGGATTGATTGAATCTTTTATTGATGGTGTTGGAAATGATCAAAGATGGGAGGATGTGAATTTACTTGATTGTTTCCATGAGAGTCATTTTTTACTAAGTAATGGGTTCAAATTTTGAGTATATACTTTATGAAGTTTCCAGAAATGAATGAAGAAAATTACATGATTGTTAAAAAAATCAACACCATAAAACTAAATGTACTATACATATATGAAATTATTTTGCATGAATCTAAGTACCAAAGGGTCATCATATATTTCTATTTTTGTAACAAAAACTCTAAATACTTTGAATAGGCTCATAAAATTGAATCCATCTTGGAGAAAACTGATAAAACACCAGCTATCACTTCCAATTGTAATTTAAAATCAGGATTTTTTTCTAATTCATTATTTACTTCCTCAACGAAATTGATACCAACACCTAAAGAACTTGATTTAATTTCAAATGGATAATTTGAAAATTGTGCTAATAACTCATCAGCTCTTGAAAATGCTCGATCTCTTTGATCATAACCTAATGACACTAAAACGTTTTCTAAAACGTTAGCAGAATAAGCAGCACATACTAACGCAATTGATCTTAGATATTTGAATCTAGTATCTTCTGGAAATTTATCATTTGTTGGTAATATGATTGTTCTTGAATTCAATAATGATAAAATTCTTTTAACAACTGAATCTTTGGTTAATGTGTCACTTAAAGGATGTGTTGGCATATCAAAGATTAAAAAATTTTTACGTTCTGTTCTTAATATCCCTTTATCGACTAAACCTTTAGCTAATCTTTCACGAACTTGTTTTAATTGATAATTGATCTTCATTAAATTCCATGTTTCACCACTTAATAAATCAATCCATTGTCCAATACTTAAATTATCTTTATCATTCTTCATTAAATTTAATGCTTCATCTAATAAAACTTCACCTGTTTTACTATCGTCAATAACGTGAATCAATCTTTCAGATAATTCGAATCTTTGTCTGACTGATTCATTTACAACTGCAATTTTACCACGGAATGCTAATTCTAATAAGATACATCCACGTAATGAATAAGAAATATTATCATTCCAAAATGATAGATATCCTTCTTTATCTTTGATTCCAAGTAAAATGACTTCTTCCATTAATGTTAAGAATGGTTCTTTATTTTCTTGTGCTTTGATGGAGTTTTCAGCTGGATCATAACCGATCTTATGTGTATTAGTTTCATTGTTATTATCATTTGAAGAATAAGATTCAGTTGTGGAGTTATCAACTTGTTTGACTCTTCGACGTTGTAAACCAGACATTGTATATAGGTGGGATGTTTTATTTTTTTATGATTGAAAGAAGAGTTGTGTATTAAATTGACCAGCAATGAGGATATATGAGTGATTGAATGTCTTGAAAAGTCCTTTTAAAGTATTAATTAACACCTGTATAATTCCAAAAAAAACAAACAGATTTCAGTACAAAATGAGCAATGAGGACTTCTTTCTGTAAAGTGCTCTAATTAAGATGAACAAACCAAACAATTCTCACGATGAACTCGATTAATTTCAATTTCCGCTGTGGGAGTTTCACTTTAAACAACAAAACTTTTTTCCTTTTCGTCCATTGGAAAACTTCATAACTTCATTGTTTGTTACGTAATATTTACATAATCATCATACATTAAACATTAAACATTAAACATTAAAATCTCTATCATTAAACGATTTAAATAAGTTGTCTTTGCCATTAAGAAGCAGATCTCGAGTCACAGTGGTGGTTATAATATCTGTATTCTATAAAAAACGTTAAATTGTTAATAAGAATAGAGAACTGTAAAAGATTCACAATTTCACAGAATAAATACTTAATATCAAAAAGGTAAAAAAAATAAGGACTGCGCCAGCCCGGAGTCGAACCGGGGGCTCAAAGATGGCAACTTTGAATTTTACCGCTAAACCACTGGCGCCTGCTTGATGTCTGCTTGTCTCTGCCGTTTTATCGGCTATGCACAAGCGGGATGTGGTGTCTGGATGTAGAAATATAAGTAAATTCAGAGAAAAAAAAAATATAATCATTTTTTTTATGTGTCAATCTCAATTACTTTAATCTGTTTATATCAATTAAAAAGACCATACTTTTATTCAGCTAAATTAAGATTTAAAAACTATTTTTCTTCAGCTGGTCTCAACTCAAGTTTAAACTTCACACACTACTTTATATATGATGAGTCGAGTCATCAGAAACAATATGTAACTTTCTTTGAATATTAATGGAACATAATGAAATTTTCCTTACTACTGGAACTGTACTAATATCAATAATATCATCTTTATCTTCTTTTTCGTCATGGTCCTCTTTTTGAAGGCATAAGCGCAAAATATCTTCCTGATTCAGACAACGTACTAGACTCCAAAACCCAACATACACCTAATATATTAAATGTCCGTAACTTTCTTATCGAACTCATCACATTCTAAATCTCTTCATGAATTTAACAGCAAGTCAGTAATCAGGACCACTGAATAAAATAGATGTGTACAATAGTTAGTTCAATGACGGATACTAAAACGCCTCTGTAATGAATGAACCGATCTTTTAGATCATTGATTTATTAAACTGCGATGTTGATTGAGAAGTGTCCATCATGGAATCGATTCTTTTTTTAGTACGTATTACAACCGTTAAAATCACGATTTATTTATAATGCAAAAAACAGCTTGTATATTAATTAAAATCTCACGCTCACTTCGATTCATTCAAAACTCTGCAAAGTGGTTCAATTTGATCTTCAAATCCATGTTTGACGTATCCCAAAAAATAAGGCGTTGCAGTGTTTCCATCATCAAAATTAAACACTTCATTTCTAGTAACTTCACTGACTATCTCATCGTTGTATTTTCTATAAATATCTGATTTTTGATCCTTGATGTAAATCCAATAATGACCATAATTTGCTTCTCCTCTATGGATGAAAATAGCAAAGATTGAGTAACCATGTTCTTTGAAATCATCGAATTGATGATCAATTTTCATTTGTAATGATTCAATTTCATTGTAAATTGAGATGAGTTCGTTGTCTAATTTAACAATTTGATCATTTAAAACACTGATAGTTTCTGGTTTACCTAATTGATTTAATTCTAACCAGTTTTTCAAATTTTTCAAAGAATCTTTGAATGAAACTCCATTAGAATCTTTAGACAATAATTGTTCTCTTCTTTGCTTTAATTTGGAAATTTCCAATTTGAATTCATCAACTTGAGTTCTTTTTTCTATGATTTCAGGGTTAGTTGTATCAAAATATCTATCCATGTATAAATTTTCAGGAAACGATAACTGCTCAATTGATTTATAAGGAGCTAATCTAACTCTATCAAAATAAACTCTCTGAATTTGAATTTGTAAGATTATTGGTAAGTTGATTATTCTCTCAGATCTATTGAAAACACCAGAATCCATCGTTAATTGTTCTGTTTTAAAATTTGAATCAAATGCTTCATAAATATTTCTTGGTTTATCTAAAATTGAAACAAATAAATTCGTAAATCTATCAATCTTATCTCTTTTAATAGATTCATCATTAACGTCATTTAAATGTTGAACAGTTTTACCAAAAAATAATCTTTTAACTAAATCAACTTGTTCATTATCTAAATCATCAAAACCTTCTGGTTTTAAAGCAGCTTCAATTTGAGATAACACATTACCAATACATTCAGTGACATCTTGTTGACGACCTATTTCATAAGCTGTTTCCATTTCAGTTTCTTTGATTCTTGCAACTGTTGGAGATTTAGAAACGAATTTTTTGACTGGGGTTTTCTTATCATTTATTTTCAAGTTTTCAACTTTTTTAGTTGGACTTGTTTCTAATACCATGATATCTTCATCTTCATTGAAATTTTCCTTATTAATTATAACTAAGTCATCGTTATTTGGTTTTTGTTCATCAATAAGTATTAAATCATCATCTTTAGTATCATTATTAATGTGATTATTTTTAGTTCCAGATTCACTCACAGAGACATTATTTTCTAATTCGATTAAATCAAAATCTTGATCTTGATTCACATTATTAACATCACTGAACGGATTACGACTCCCTTGATCAAAAGAATCAACGTCATCAATTTCACTCACACTTCCAACTTGAAAATCTTTGATTGGATTTTTATTTTCTTGATCTTCATCGTCATAATCCTCTTCATTTTCAAATTCAACAGCAGTTATACTTGGTAGAAATGCAAGATATGCTAATTCCTTGAGTGGAGTAATACATCTCAAATTTGAATGAATTTGATTATAAAATAAATCTCTTAAATGATATGTGAATTGAAATGATCTTTCAATTTCATCATCACCAACCAATCTACCATCAATTCTTCTATTTTGATAGATTTCTTCATGGTTGTATACATCATCAAACCCTAAAATTTCATCTCTTAATGGTTTAATACAAAAATAATATTGAAGCAATGAATTCAAATAACAAGTGTTTCCTATATTATTCAAACCAACAGGCCAATTGGAAGCTGGAAGTAAATTATGATCAATCATACCTGTTTCTAAAAATGATTTCAACAATTTAGAATTTCTATGTGTGGAGATTGTTGTTAATGCATTACGTGATTTTAAAATATCAGTATGTTCAATTGTTTGGAAAATTGTTATTGTTTGAATATCATCAGTTGAATCATTTATACCCAAGATTTGATATGCTTCTTCTAAAGTTAGAGGATCATAAATATCAGGAAATTTAGACTCCATTTGTGTTAATAATTTGAAACTTTTTCTAGATGTGGCTATTGTTATAAAAGCACGATTCAATGGTTCAATGTTACTTGGTTCATCTGTGATTTTGATCATTAAAGCAGTTAAAACGATATCATCATCCATATTAGGATCTATCTGTAAAAATTCATAGGCGGTGTTGACGTTATGAAAAGTGGAATATTTTAAAAATTTTAAAATCTTGAATGATACTTTAGAAGCTGCAATAATTTTAAGATTCTGATATAGATTTGATTCATTTTCTGGATTTTTCAAAAGTGCTTCATTATACATGAATATCAACACCGAATCATCGATTATCATTTTCTCTTGTGGTGTTATTCCTAGTGATTTATAAGCTTCATCTAATTGAGTTTGACGAATAAAACCAGCTTTGGATAATTTCGATGTATAGTTTGATAGTTTATAAGATGGTTTCAATTTAGAAATTTCAAATAATGAATCAAGATATAATGGGAGGTTATCACGATCTAACTTAATCATGTTTTCATAACATAAAATGATTAATTCATCACTATAGAATGGATATGCTGATATATCTATAAAAGGTTTCAATTTCAAATACTCATGTTTAAAAATTGAACCATTATCATTCAACTGATGGAAGATTGTATTAAGATCTTTAGCAAATGAAATTTTATTACTGAATGGATTTTCTTGATTACCAGAGTATGATTTTAAACCTAAGAGGGAAATCTCATGAATTTTTCTAATTAGTGAATCTCTAATAATATTTGAATCTTGATTTGTGGAATAATCTGTAACATTTGGTGGATTAAATGAGTTGTTGGTCACTTTGAAACCTAAATTATCAACTAAGATGTTAGGATTGATTTTGGAGTTTAAGACTTTATGATGACATTCAATTGATTTGGGTTCATCTTCTGGTTTAGCAATTAGTGGACCTTTTATTGCGTTAAATAAAGTGTTCAAACATTGGGCAGGGGATGGAATGTTTGGGTTTAGATCTGGATAATTTTTCAATGCCTTGTTATAACGGACATTGATTGGACCTATTTCGAATTCGTTCAAATCTGAATGATCAAATTCAGGTAATGAGATCTCAATTCTTATTATTTTTTTAGTTCTAGAACATATGAAGTTTGCAGAATCAATAATTTTAGGTAGATGAAGTTGAAGTGTATCTGAAGATTGAATTAAATCGACTTCATCATCTGAATTCAAAGAGTTTATTAAATAATACTGACTTTTAAAAGTTGATAAATTCCTAAATTCATCTTTGATTTTTATTATGAATTTAACATGGTAAACTTTCGATCTTGCAAGAGAAGCTTCTGATGTGTTAAATAGCAGCGATCTTATAATTGTTATCTTGTCATTTGGGTTTGATTTTGAAGTGGTATGTTCAATAGATGGGGCGTATGGGAGTTCTTGATTCATTGTGTATATATCATAAGAGTTGTGCTTGAAAGAGGATAGTAGCGTAGAATATTTTATAGGAAACTCTTTCAAGATCCCGTTATGGAAATCTGGAGTGGATGAGTTCAAAATGAATAATAAATCAGCTTTTATATCATCTAACAATCTGTTTGAGGTTTTGAATAGTGTATCTAGCTCGTATTCTGGTGTCTTGACAGGGGATTCTTCCTGTGTAGTGGTATCCCGCTGTTCTATATGAACTGGCACAGACTTTCCGTCTGAATTGATGTCAATGAGCATTGTGAGTCGATTATACAACTTGTTATTAATGTTATTGTTATTGTTATAATTAGTGATAATTAGTGTTAATTTGGAGTTTTAAAAACCTGAGACCAGTGGAACAAACCATGTGATCCGAGCCGATGTGAAATTAATAGAAGGTGAATTTTTCACTCTTTTAACTAACAAATATTAAGCCATTCAAACAGAAAAATGAGTGAAGATCCGTTGGCTTCAACCACACCGGCCACTCCAACTCCAAAACGTCCATCGCCTCCTCAGATTGACTTCTCCAAATTGAAAGAATCTCCAGACATTTCATCGATGGCTTCCAGCATGTTTGAACAAGTCGTTTTAAGTAATCCATATTTCGCAGCTGGTGGTGGTTTAATGCTACTAGGGACAGGGCTAGCACTAGCAAGACAAGGTGTCATGAGAGCTTCTGGATTCATGTATCGTCAATTATTGGTTGATCTGGAAATCCCTTCAAAGGATAAGTCATACATGTGGTTTCTTGAATGGATGTCTAAATATAAAAACAGATCATCTAGACATCTCAGTGTCGAAACAAATTTTGTTCAACACGATAACGGATCAGTCAGCACCACATTCTCACTGGTTCCAGGACCAGGTAATCATTTGATCAAGTATAAAGGTGCATTTATGTTAATCAAAAGGGAAAGATCTGGAAAACTATTGGATATGACAAGTGGAACACCATTTGAAACTGTCACTCTAACAACTTTATATCGTGATCGAGGATTATTCAGTGAACTATTAACAGAGGCCAAAACAATGGCTTTGAAAGCACAAGAAGGTAAAACTGTTATATTTACATCGTGGGGACCAGAATGGAGACCATTTGGACAACCAAAGAAGAAAAGAACTATTGGTTCAGTTATATTAGATGGGAATATCAAAGAAGATATCGTTAATGATGTTAAAGATTTCTTGAAAAGTGGTAAATGGTATTTTGATAGAGGTATTCCATACAGAAGAGGTTATTTATTGTATGGGCCACCTGGGAGTGGTAAAACAAGTTTCATTCAAGCATTAGCAGGTGAATTAGATTACAACATTTGTATTTTGAACTTGAGTGAAGCAAACCTAACAGATGATAGATTAAACCATTTAATGAATCACATTCCTGAAAGATCTTTATTATTATTAGAAGATATTGATGCAGCTTTCAATAAAAGAAAACAAAGTGATGAAAATGGTTTCCATTCCGGTGTCACATTCAGCGGGCTATTAAACGCACTAGACGGTGTTGCCTCATCAGAAGAAACAATCACATTCATGACCACTAATCATCCAGAGAAATTAGATCCTGCTATTTTAAGACCAGGTAGAATCGATTATAGGATGTTGATAGATAATGCATCAGAGATTCAGATTAAAGAAATGTTTTTAAGATTTTATGAAGGTGAAGAACAACTAAGTGATGAATTTGTTAAAAAAGCCATGGATTTAGGTGTTAAAATAAGTACTGCTCAATTGCAAGGTTTGTTTGTATATAATAAGAATGATCCAAAGGGAGCACTTAAGATGGTTGAAACGTTAAAGACACCAAATCATGTATTCTGAATTGTAAATATCATATAGCATAAAGTACATAGTAATGAAAATATAATAAATAGATCAATATAATATCAACCTCTGAACCTTTTCAGTAATTTAATTCTTGCTAGTTTTATATGAGAAGGTAGTATTTCACTTGATGCTGAACTGATCGCGTATCTCTCAGCTTCTATCAGCACTTCCTTAACAAACAAGTTATAATTCAAGGCTATCTGTATTACATGTTAGGGTTGGGTTCCAATATTGAAGTGATATGAATACATACTAGAACGTCAGAAGTGTCATTTGATATTTTCAGTTTAGTTTTCTTTGCTGTTATTCTGCGTGCCCACTGTTTCGATATGAGTGCCATTATCTTATGATTAAGTGTGTCTGTGTGTGTTTTAAGTGATTCTTATTGTTTTGTTATTGTTTTTATTTCGGAGAAACAATCAAAATGAAAGAGATATGAGCAAAGAGAGTACTACTATCTATATATAGTCTACACTGTGCGATTTGAGCTCAAACGTTTAGACCGAGCACAGTATGTGAGGATCATGATCATCATCCATTATAAATACACCATTCCTGGTCCTATACGCTAAATTTATGATTTTTTTTACTATTTGATCCACAAGGGCAAGTTATATTACACTACAACAGTTTTCGGCTCCATAATTATATCTCAGATAGTTGCCAGAAAAGCAAAAAAGCTCACCAAATCCAATTAAGAGCTCACCTTTATTAATAAATAGTAAATACCAACTTATTGTTCATCTTTTTCACATTCAAAATTTGCTCACAACTTTTTACTTCATGCATGAGTTTTATGAATGAGCAAATAAAATAGGAAACTCCACTCAAATCAGCTGAAGAACTTCAATTAAAAGAGCTGGTATGCATCAAATCGACATGGATAATGGAGCATGACGACAATTCCAACCAATAGTTCTCTTTGAAAACCAAATGCATCTGATTATTTAGAATTATATGAAAAGGTATCTGGAGGATCTTTGAGATGTTAAAAATTTTTTGTATAAATATTAAAGATTTGAAGTGCTTCCAAGAATCCAATTTCTATACACTTTTCTTGACATTGCTAAGCTTTTTATTGATTACATTTATTTTTTTTAAACAATATGACTAGATCCTATAAAGGGCTGGATTGTCTTGCAGATTCAGGCTTGGAGATTTATGCAAAATATAAAGCAATTTCTCAAGCGACTGTAAGTTGGGCACATCAAGCAGTTTATGCTCTCTATTGTGTCTATTTTGGGGTTGTTCTTTTATTTTTACTCATCTTGAGAAAAGTAATCTACATTTCAAAAGATTACAATTCAAGGTATTATGATGGGAAATTATCGAAAAGCTCATTCAATAAGATCTTAAATAAGATAACTGCCATTTCAAGATATCTATCTTATAAAAGATTACCTGTTTTATTTTCAAGAATCACTGGGTTACCTCCATCAATAGGAACATTATTTGTTTTCTTTTCAGCAACTTTAGTCACTTTATGTTATTCATTCATTCCTCATTTTTGGTACAGAAGTTGTTCAGGCTTTGGTACACCACCTTTAGCTACAAGAACAGGTATGATAGTCATGGGTATGACTCCATTTTTAATCATCATGTCTGGGAAAACTAATTTCATTAGTGGTGTAACTGGAATCACATATGAAAAATTAAACGTCTTCCATCAAGCTTTAGGTTGGGGTTCATTATTTTTTTCATTAGTTCATACAATTCCATTCTTTTATCAAGATTATCAAGAAGGTGGTGGTGCTTATATTGCACATCGTTGGAAAATTAGACCATTGTATAGAAATGGATTCCCACCTTTAGTGTTTTTATTCCTTATATGCTTTTGCGGTTTAAGATTTGTTAAAAATCGTATGTATGAGATCTTTTGGCACAGTCATTGGTTAATGGGGTTAGCTTATTTTGGTACTTTAGCATGGCATATCTATGGTGCTATGGGTATTGAATATATTTGGGGTACTTTAGGATTTTGGGGAGCTCAAATGATTTATAGGATTATTCTGAAATCAACTTTCAAACCAAATAGTTATGCTTTTAAACATAAAGAAGCTAAAGTTAAAGCATTAACAAATGAATTATTTGAAATCTCAATTCCAATTAAATCACAAAATGAATTTTTTTGGAAACCAGGTCAACATATTTTTATTAGATTTATGTATGGAATTCATAGTTTAGATAATCATCCATTTTCAATATTGACCATTCCTGAATTATCTGGTGAGACTAATTTGAAATTAGTTGTTAAACCACAAAGAGGATTGACAAAGAAAATTCATCAAGATATTTTAAATGAAAAAAGTTTAGAAAAAAAATATAAAGTTTATATCGATGGTGCTTATGGTGGTATGAATCGTGATTCCTTAGCTTTTGAAAAATTGATATTAGTTGCCTCTGGAACTGGTGTTTCTGTTACATTCCCATTCATGCAACATGTTGCTCAAAATTTAAATGATCCTACAAATAACGTCAAATCAGTTGATTTTATTTGGATTATTAGAAATGAAGAATCTTTGGAATGGATTAAAGATCAATTCATTGATCTATTGAACACTATTGCAACTAATGATCCAAATGCTCTTGATTTATTCAGTATTAACGTTTTCATTACAAATTCAAGTGAAGGACAAACTCCAAAAATGATTTCATCAAGATCACAATTAACAATTCTGGAAAGAAATGAATTTGATTCAAATAGTGACACAGATAAAAAATCTGATTCAAACAGTGAGAATGCATATGAAGAGAAATTCATTAATGATTACAATTATAAAGATTATTTAAAGTTGTATCATGGTCAAAAACCATTGATGAAAGAATATATCATGGACACTTCATTACTTGCTAAAAATGCTATAATTGTTAGTGGTACATCTACTTTACAAGTTGATGTTGGTAATGGTGCCTCTGAATTACAGAGGAAAGTTCTTAATGATCAAATTGAAGAAGTTTATTTACACACTGAAAATTTTGGATGGTGAGTATACTGAAATATATTATAGAGTAATTTTAGAATTATACGATTGATTTATTGATTGAGTAAGTTTGTTTTGTAATATCATATCATTTCAATTTCGGTATAATAATTAATTGTACCATAATCTTCCAATCTCTGGTCTCTAGTTGTAAACGTTTATAATTATAGTGACAATGATAAAGTATCGGAATTATGGAACTGTTTTAACACGCACATTTTATCCGATCTGTGGGGGTGAGCTATTATTATTCGGAACTGCTATATATTCTCACATACTCTCATACTATATTGCTGATTGTTCATTAGAATTCGCCCTAAATACTCACATTAGTACACTCCATAACTTCCAGTAGTCTCACCTTCCTACCTGACCAATCATTTCTCTGTAAAACAATTCTAAATTCGATGCCTGGAATGACCGGATTATCGGATTTTTATAATTTCTCCGTCTAAAGGAAAAACTATTATTATTCCAATAGACAAAAACCTATTCAAGAAATGCAACTTATGCGATGATTTGAATGTATAGTACAATGGTAGATTAATTACTACAACATACCACTAATATAATCCTTCTTATCCAAATCTCTCTTCATGTAGAAAAAATTTGTTGTGTTTCTCCTTTAAAAACTGTCCGGATTTTCTTTTATTTTCTTCCACAAGAAAATACACAAAAAAAAAAAAACTTCTTGAATTGCATTCCACTACACTATTATCCACAATAAAAGTACACACTCATACTCATAAAAGCTGCCACAGATAGAGATAAATGTATCTTTCTCCCGCACTCCACATCAACACCCAAACTCCACAGGAGTACACTCAAAGGGCCAGAGATGAAATCAACCGAAAGTTGAAACTAAATTCCACCAATTTAAGACATGGTTCAAGTTCTTTAAAAATTGTCACTAATGCATCTGATACTTCATTGAACAAAATCAATTCAAATGATTCTTTGGACTCTCAATCATCACAGAAATCTAACACATCGAGGAAGAAGTTATTCAATTTCAGTAATAAACTGAAAAATCTAACAAATACTTTATCCCATAATAATCAGTCATCTAATTCTTCTTCATCATCATCAACGTCATTAAAACAACAATTTTATAATTTAACCAAATCAGCATCATCCATAACGTCACATCAAGAGGAACAAGACGTTGAAATGTCAGATGATAGTGACCTAGTATTAAATCCTCTTCATCCAATCCCATCAATAGACTCATATCAATCAAAACTTACAACAAACTCTTACAATTCAAACACATCATATCAATCACAACCATCAGTTGCCACGACAAACTCATTATTCTCAAATCAAAACTCATTGGCTACTCAATTAACACAACCTTCATTTCATTACAATTCATATACTCAAACAGCACAACCTCATAAAGATCTGATAATATCATTGAATCAAGCACTACCAGCAGACTATTCCGACATGTACACTCCTGATTTGTTACAAGATCCATCGACTTTGATTGAAGGAAGACCGTCATTTACTAAAAGAGATTTATTGGATTGGAATTTGAATGATATCAGATCATTATTGATAATTGAATCATTAAGACCAGAATGGAATGGCGTGGTACCTATAATATATTCATCATCAACTACTAACGAGTTTAAATTCACTTTATTACCATTAAATTCGAGTGATGAATTCATTATTGAAACTTTAGTTAATTCAGACATTTATAAAGAATGCAAATTTGATACCAATTTCAGACTACAGACAGCCAAATACACTTTATACACAGCAAGAAAGAGACATGAATTAACGTATCACGACAGCAAGAGTCAAATCCTAACCAAACCGGAATGGAGAAACATCATTGAAAATTATCTTCTAAACCTAGCCGTTGAAGCACAGTGCCGATTCGATTACAAGTCATCGATGCATGAACTGAAGAAACAAAGAAACAACATTGAATTGAAATCTAATTCTTTATTAAAGAAAGCTATATTGAATGATGTTAATAAACTGTCTTCAAATGGTGGAATCACAAAAGAAGAAAAAGCTGAAATTTGGGCAACTGTTCAAGTCAAAGTGTATAGAAGATTGGGACTCGACTGGGCTCCGGATCAAGCATGATTTATTACGATTATATATTCATTGATTATAAGCTGTAGTGTATTATAATAATATAGTACTAATTATAAATCTCCTATCAAGGTAAATTTTCTACGTAAATTAGTAACTTACTTATATATCAAGACATTAAAAATGTTTATCGTCAACAATTTTCCTTTTGTCAAAATATTTCTGTCAAAAATTCTAGTAACTTTAAATAAGGAGCCTTACTAAATATAATAGAGAAAGCAGTCATCTTAATAATGAGTTAAATAATAACACTATTGATAATTTATCTGAACAGATACAAAACAAATTAATCAAAAAAAGAAAAATAATTTCAAGAATATGGATTCCTATTACTTTCATAGGTTTAAAAGCTATTCTAAATAACATTATAAAGACTGTATCACAATTGCAAGAACTTTTGCTCCACCTTCATTATTTTAACATCCACTAATAATCCTTCTTCTCCTTATATAAATCAGAAAACTGCAACAATACAAACTGTTAATGTTTTCTTTGAACATTTAGATACGATAATACATTTTTTAGAAGATAGATATTTTTTTGGAAAATTAAAAGGTTGGTTATTCTTATAAGAATACTGAAACACAGAAAAATTGCACTAAAGAACGAAAATTATTTTAATCCTCAATAAATGATATAGGATCAGCTCCCGCCCACCACCACTAATTCCCTAGCCTCACAATTATTAATTTAAGGTCGAAAATTCCGCCAAACTTGAACTATTCTATACTTTTCGATATTTGATCTTTGATCTGCCTACGTTCCGGCTAAAGCTCTGCCTAAAGATTTTCAAATTTCTGCCTAAAAATAGGTACCTTCAAGTTTTGAAGATTTAGTCTAGAGCTCTACTTAGAAAAGTTTCAATTGTCTTCAGTGGTATCACTCCACATAAACCATTTCACTCATCAGTAAAACTATGGGGTTCCATGGTAAAAGCTCAACTCTAAGTTCATACAATGAACATCATAGAAGAAGAACTACAAGCTAATAAAAAAGGTCAAATACACTTTACCAATTATAAAACCATTAAAGAACTAGGTCTACTTTAAACTTTAAATCCTAGCCTACCTAATGGTGATGGCCAACTTTCATGGGATGTTTTCAAAGATTAGGAAGATGACATCAAAGAAAGTGTCATCAAAATATAACAATAATCTCAAAATGTCTCATAGATAAACTAAACTACTGATGATACTGCATCATTGTGATTTTTCGATAGCAAACAATATTTCATCTGATTATATATTTAATCCACACGATTCAAATTATGAAGCTCACATCAATGAAATTGAGTCTCTAGATTTAATGACTATTATCTATCAATATTATCTTTAGATATAAGCTTAATCTCAAAAAATCCTTTTCAACCAATTGAAACAAATTATAAAATATTTTGTACTCTTTTGGTTAAAGATAGACGATGACACTTTTGTTTTTCCATCAACACTTGATAGCAAGTCTATTTCAGACTTTAAGATTAATAATTTAAATAAAAAATTAATGAAAATAATTTATTTATACTCTATGAGTTATCCTTTGCTGTTAAAAATAATAAATTTTAAGTCATCATTGACTGAAATATATCAAATTGATTAAATTGAATTTGATATATGACAAATTTCTAAACAAGTTAATCACTGATTCATGAATACCAAAAAAAAAACATCCAAATTTTTTATCAGACGTTAATGAATCAATTCAAAATCAAAATATATCTGTTAAAAATGACAATGTTTTCAACAGCTGATAATTTTTAAGATGTCATTATAAACCCATCAAAATACAATGATTCAAATGTTACTATCAATAATGCAATACTTAATTTTGAAAAAAAGCAAGCAGTTATTAGTTTTACCATACTCATGTAAACCAAGCAAATGTAAACACTGTCAAAATAGTACAAATATAACACATTTAGTTTTTTATTATAAAAAGCTCTTTTAAAACATTTGGTTTAATTTCGAACAACACTCTTAGATTATTAAAAGAAAATTAGTATAATGATTTAGTTCAAAATAAATTTCATTGAATTTGTTCATACAAAAGATGATAATGCCCAACAGCAAAACAAATAAGATGTTCAACTATTGGTAAAAACTTCAGTATTCAAATTTAGCTGATAAAATTCTTCATAATATAAAAGGGACAACCTCAATTGCTAACTTTCTGTCAAATCAATGATCAATCAATCATTTACTCAAATCTTTTAGATTTATGTATGGAAATTCATATTATCAAATCCTAATTTAATTTGGACTAAATACTTTAAACAAATGAAAGCTTTTCATGCTACGTATTACCCTAATTAACAATTACATGATTATCAAAAAAGTTTTATTTAACATTAAACACAAATACTTTCAAAAAACAAAAAACTGATTTCTGAAATTGAACAGACTAAAACCACAAAAAAATAATCATTACTTCTCTTTATATAATTTATGATCAGTATTTTATCGATTGACTAAAAATGTACGAACCGAGCTTGCTTGTAGTGTATAGGGTATAGTGTAGATTATCTTACATAATCTTCCTTGAATAAATTTTTCAAAAACACATCAACACTTTCTTTTAACACAGAAAAGTCATCAAAAAATGTCTGAACAAAGAGCGTCTTCCGATGCTGCTGACCTACTGAACTCTTTGTCAATCAGTGCAAAAAGTCAGACCAAGCAAGAACCAAAAAAAATCGCGGAAACTCCTGAAGAAACAACCAAAGAAGAAACTATCCAACCAGAAGAATCCAAAGAAACTAAAGAACCAGAATCTAAATTATTATCATCAACTTATGAAGTTAAAGTGAAATTGGCCGATCTACAAGCCGATCCTAACTCTCCTTTATACTCCATCAAATCTTTTGAAGAATTAGGACTTTCAGATGAGTTATTGAAAGGTTTATATTCAATGAAATACCAAAAACCATCCAAGATTCAAGAAAAGGCATTACCGTTATTGATATCCTCTCCACCTAGAAACATGATTGGTCAGTCACAATCAGGTACTGGTAAAACTGCAGCATTTTCATTGACGATGTTAAGTAGAGTTGATCCTGAATTAAACGAAATTCAAGCAGTTTGTTTATCACCAGCAAGAGAATTGGCTAGACAAACGTTAGACGTGATTCAAACGATGGGTAAATACACCAAAATCACTACAAAGCTGATTGTTCCTAGATCTTTAGAACGTGATGAAAAAGTTAATGCACATATTATTGTTGGTACACCAGGTACTTTATTAGATTTAGTTAGAAGAAAACAAGTCAATCTATCACACGTTAAAGTGTTTGTGTTAGATGAAGCAGATAACATGTTAGATCAACAAGGGTTAGGAGATCAATGTTTCAGAGTTAAAAGATTCTTACCTAAAACAACACAATTGGTTATCTTTTCAGCAACTTTCCCTGATGAAGTTAAAGAATATTCAGCAAGATTTGTTCCTAATGCCAATGAACTATCTTTGAAACATGAAGAATTGAACGTTGATGCGATTAAACAATTATATATGGATTGTGATTCAGAGGCACATAAATTTGAAGTATTAAATGAATTATATGGATTATTAACGATTGGTTCATCAATTATATTTGTTGCTAAAAAGGAAACAGCCAATATTCTATATAAGAAGCTCAAAGACGAAGGGCATTCCATCTCCATTCTACACTCTGATTTAGAACCAAGTGAAAGAGACAGATTAATTGATGATTTTAGAGAAGGTCGCTCGAAAGTTCTAATCACAACGAATGTCTTAGCCAGAGGGATTGATATTCCTAGTGTTTCCATGGTGGTTAACTATGATATGCCTACAGACAAGACAGGTAAGCCAGACCCATCGACGTATTTGCACAGGATTGGTAGAACTGGTAGATTTGGTAGAGTTGGAGTTGCAGTTTCGTTCATTCATGATAAGAAATCGTATGAGAATTTGATGTTCATCAGAAGTTATTTCGGGGACATTGAAATGACGAGAGTTCCGACTGATGACTGGGATCAAGTCGAGAAGATTGTGAAGAAAGTGTTGAAATAGACGTGATTTTTTGTGGTTTTTATACTTGAATTTGTGTTTGTAAAATTGTGTCGATAAAATAAATTCCCGAGAAAGAAAAACAAAAAAAAAACAAAAAATTCAAACCCTTCTCATACATAATCCACTATCTCAACAATTAATCAATAATCACTGAAATGGCTGACTCTACTAAGATCTTAAACATCATCATCGGTAAGTGTTTGTATAAGCATCCGGCCATTGCTACATTAGATACCAGCACTTCCTTGTCTGTTCCAACTCCCATTCTTCTCTCGACATTCGTTTTACCCTTAGGGGTGAACAAAACATTCAAGAGTCTGGGAAGACATATATCATGATATCCACTAAATCAGGTTGGTGAGATAGGCATTGTTATGGGAAGCAATTTAATGGATGGCCTCTTCTACGCACAAATACTAACCATGTCATTAGCTGTTATCCTACCTCCATTAGCTGTCTTTTTAATGAGAGGTGCTGGTAAGGATTTACTTATCAACATCGTCTTATGTAGTAAGTACCAATGTGGTTGTGTCCTTTTGAATGATGGATACTGTGGTCATTGAAGTGTGTACTATATTTCAATGTTTTCATTGTTCAATAATACTTCAATTTATCATGACCCTGGATACATCAAAATAATATCCTCACTAGTGGCTATACATATACTAACACCACACAGTTTTTATTTGGTTCCCAGCTATTTTACATGCCGTTTGGATCGCTTTACAAGAATAAACGAATTGACATTAAAACAAAAAGAACCATTGCCTGTTTTGATTTATCATATCGAGGAAACTTTTGTTATTAAAACATACCTTGTTCGTTATTACTATTAGTTCCTTTGGTTCGGTTTACTCTTTCTTTGTTAACCATGCATTCTGCTGGTGCTTATGATTTATTCTTTTTTTGTATTCAAAATATATTGACATAACATTGTTTTAATATTTTTTTATATCCTAATATATATATACATACATGTCATATCTAGTTTGATGTATTCGATAAACCACTCATCAATACATATAAAAATATTCATTAAATTTATTTACAAACACACATTAAAACTTGACACATTACTTTTAAAACAGATGTTGATACCAATAACATGACACTATACCAATTTTTTTGGCCAAAAAGCGTAAGCCATAGCACTCAAATGACTTATAATTGTGGGGCAATAGATTCGATTAATTCACTTTGAATTAAGGTGACGCCAGCCTATGAAATCAGTTAGTATATAAACGTTAAAAGACATTTTAGTGTATTGAGGACAATTACTCACGATAAATAAACCAACGTTGAAGACGATTGGGAAGACTGGGGAGTTGACGATTTTAGAGTAGTAGGATTCAGAATCAGCAGCCATTGTTTTGTTTTTGATATTAAATTGTAATGAATAGTTTAAGTATTAAAGAGAAATTCGAAATTGTCGTTGGAAAAAAAAAAGGAAAGTCAGAAAGAGGAAATATTCGCGGATTATCTTATGTAATAAACAATGGTAGTATGGTAGTTGGAACTTGGTAGGTACCGGTAGTAGTTAGCAGTTATGATAGTTAGTAGTTAGTAGCTTATATGGTGTATGTAGATATCCGATATGATTCTGTATCAGTTAGAATAAGATATACTACATCAACATAAAGTATCAATATAAAAATTTGGGTATAGAGTCTAGACTAAAATACAAAGATTTCGAAATACATCGTTATCTTATCAGAATAACAAAACTAATGGGGCAACCAACATCAGGAAACCGAATTGGTTTACATTACCAGCACCAGCGTATGTTGAAATCACAGCATTGGTTCCTGTACTTGTTCCAGCACTTGATTTGGTGGTCTCTGTTCTAGTCGTCTCTATATTAGTAACAGTGTTTGTTTGACCAGTCAATGAGTTAACGGTTCTAGTTTCAGCAGTGATTGTAGGTTTACCAACTTGAGTTATCTTGATTGATGTGTTTGGAACAAATCCACTACTTGCTTTTGTAACTCTTGATAGAATTGAAGAATCTAATTGAGTTCGTGTTTTAGTTGATCCTTTACATTTTAAACATGATGTGGTTCCAGTTATTTCAGTTATTTCAGTTTTTGGGTATTTCGGTTTAATTGTCTTTGTAGTTGAAGTAATTGGACAATAGGTTGTATATGAAGTGACCATTTCGTTGATAGTAGTGGTAATTACAGTCAAGCCAGTAGTTATTGGCATTTCGGTACATGAGTTCTCTGAGCATGATGTTATTGTGATGACTGTTGTTGATGGATCTCCTGTCTTGGATGTAGTTGCCTTTGATGTTGAGGAATTTGTAGTTTGTTCAGAGGAAGATGATTCTGCTGTTTGTTCAGTAGAGGAAGTAGTTGAGGAAATTTCAGTTGAAGAGATTTCAGTTGAAGAAATCACACTTGAAGATGATATTTCATTTAACGAAACTGTGTCACTTAGTTGATAGAATAAACTTTCTCTTTTAGCCAATCTTTCATCACCTGTACTAATAGAAACGTTAACATTGATGGTGAATGAGTCTCCACTAACATAACGACCACCAAAATGAGCATCTAATCCATCTTCATCAAATAATTCAGTAGTGAAATTGACACTTCTAATTAATGTGGAATTAACCATATAAGTTGATCCATTAACTGAATATTTAACATCATTGAACAAAAATCCTGAATCTGCTGATCCTACAAATTCAACTGATGACCATGGTCCTAATTCTCCAGGAACATTAACTTCCCATTGTGGATTACCATCAACAATTGATCCTGTTATGGTTGGTTCCAATGATGAACTTGATGAAACTTCTTCAGATGATGAAGATTCAGAATGAGTTGATTGGTTAGATGATGTGGATTCTGTTGAAGTTGATTCTGTTGATTCTGTTGATTCTGTGGATTCCATACTTGATTCCAAACTGGATTGTTCTTCCTCAATAGGTGGAAGTTCTGGGACATCAATTCCATCAGTTAATTCATAAACATCATTCAAAGGATAAAGACTAATATCATCATTCATGTAAAAGGAACGATAACTTCCTGATTCTTTCGTCACTTTAACAGTCATGACGTTGAAAATTCTTTCAAGTCCAATCAATGGAGTGGCGGTGGTATAAAATCTGAAAACTTCATCAGTTTCAATAGGTTTAGTGAAAATCATATCATAAGCACCATCAGTACAAGAAGATGAACCATCCCAAGCTTCAGCGTCTTTGAAAACAGTTGCATTTCTGAAATTATCAAACTCTGAACCAATTGAAGTTTTAAACTCACCACATAAGAAATTGTACTCTTCAGGAAATTCATCTGATGAAATTTCAACTGATGACCAAGGTCCTAAAGTTCCAGGAACATCCAACACCCAAGTTGGATTCAAATTCTCATCAAAGTATGAATATCTATATGGCGCATTAGTTGGTTCTGCAATGAAATTCAATGTGTTCTTGAATTTATAACGTGGAGTATATGAAATAAACTCAATTGAAGCTGGTCCTGTAATTAAAGATTTGATTTCTTCATCCAACAATACATCAATATAAATATCACCACCAAAGTTAACCTTACCATCAGCGAAACCGTTCCATGTCAATGTGAATGTTGATCCATCAATACTAACGTCTGCACATTTTTCACCAAGATATGTACCGATACTTAATAAAGCACTTGGATCTGTGAAAAAACCAGGTAGTACAAACTGACTGACAGTTCCATTTGGAATACCTTCTGGAGCAAAGAATGATAATGTAGCGGTAAACCAATCATTTTTGTATGATTCTGGAACGTAATTGTTTCTATCAACGACATTAATCCCATAAATAAAATCATCACCTGTTGGTTTAGGAATGTTAGCAGTTGGCCAAGTTGATGGTATACCTGTTGGATGTGAATCTGCTGATGTACTTGATGTTGGAGTGGAATCATTTGGATCACCAACTTCAAAAGTTCCAGAAAGGTATAAATCCCAATCAGCTCTATTGTTTCTATCACCAAAGATTCTTAAAGCTCTACTTAAAACCTTGTATTTACCTGGTTGAATATCAGAACCATCTTCATAACAATAGAACCCAATTCTTGCACCATAGTTATCTCTAGAAACGTATTCATAAGGCCATGAATAAATATCACCAAACATATTAGGTTGAGATCTTAAAGATCCATAAAATCCATTCTCACCTTCAACTAAAGGAAATTGATAATTATCTAAATCAAAATCTTCATCAACAAGATCAAAAGATGTGAATTCAGTACCGTAAACATATTTGAAAACAATAAGTGGAGAATCATTTTCTGATGGATTGAATTTTTTGTTAACTGTAGTATCAGATAAATTGAAATACCAACCTGTTTCAGAGTCATATCCTAGAATTAATGGCTCTTCATCGAAAGTGGACCAGCTTTTAGAATCAGTTTGCACACCCATGTATGGAACACTGACAGAATCTCCATTATCACCAACAAATTGAATTTTACCTGAAAAGATAGGTGCTGCTGAAGCATCTGAACCTTCAGGGAATTTAATATTAACGTTGATTTTACCAGTTGAACCAGCACCAATTGTGATTGAGTCACTAGGAAATGAAACGACAGCAGAAAGATCAGTAACTGGTGGGAAATAAACTTCAACTAAAGTAGATGGACTTTTTGAGTTGACAGTGATACCAACGATGTGATTGATTTTATAAGTAACTGAAACAGAATTATCATTTTGAAGAATGATTTCAAAATCCTCAACTCTATTAATAGTATCATTCAACTCTAAGAATGGGAATGATTTGATCTTTGTTCCTTGATCAAGCATTTTAACAGCGTCAATAAAACCAGCACCTTGTTGAACAGATGGTGCAATTTTATTCTTATCAACTGTTGATAAATCACGTCCATCACCAGTGTACTTAAATTTATAAAGATCAATATCAGAAGCACTTCCAACTAAAGCGGCTCTGACTTCCTTTGGAGTTGCATTTGGATTCTCAGATAGATATAATGCAGTTAAACCAGCAACATAAGGACAAGAGAATGAAGTACCACTACCTAAAGCATAAGCTCCACCTGGTGAACAACCAAACACTTTACCACCAGGAGCAGAGACATCAGGGAAGAAATCATTTTCAAAAGTTGGTCCCCATGATGAATATTCACTCATTTTACCAGCATTAACATAAGTGTTATCCATTTCAAATAAACCTTTTCCTGCATCAATTGTTATCTCAACAGTGTTTCCAGCTTCAATTTCCTGGATGACCCATTGTGAAAATTCCCATGTAATTTGACCAATATCAGCCAATGTATTATAATCACTATTGATTTTGAAATAATCAAGGGAAACACCTTCAGAGTTTGGATAAATTAAGGCATTTTTCCAACCATGTTTCTCCATAGTGTTATATAAAGTACCAAAGAAACAATCACCTCTTTGAGCTAAAACAATTTCACCTTCTGAATAATCTTGAGTTGAAGTACATCCATCTTTCTCTAATACAACAGCTTGGAAAGTTCCATTTATATAAAATGGATCACCATAATTACCAACATATCCAAAATCTTTTGAATTTCCACCAGAAGAAATAGCAGAAGCTTTATAAGCGACCATTTGAGAAGCATCAGTTGATCCAACAGCTATAACATCAATACCTGAAGCTCCACTGGATGCCATATATGGACCCATCTCACCACTATTACCAGCAGCATACATGATTGTAATTTCCTGTGCAACTTTTGTTGAAACTTGAGCAATTGGAACAGTGTTATAACCTTGATCTGAACCTAAAGATAATGTGATTAAATCAGGTTTATCTTCATAAGCTTTCAAGATAGCTGCAATGATAATATCATCAGACGTGGTTGATGCGCATCCGAATACCTTATACATCATAACATTAGCTTCTGGTGCAACACCTAGAATCTTATCTGAATTACCAATTATTTGAGAAGTGACAAATGTACCATGTCCTGCACAATCCATTGGATCTGATCCTGGTTTGTTTGGGTTGGTAATGAAATCATAACCACCGATAATTGGATAACCTTCACCAATACCACCACCCAATGCTGGATGAGTATAGTCAACACCTGAATCAATAACGGCAACGGTAATACCTTTACCTTTGATTCCTCTATCATGTAGAGTTTGAACACCTGTCAATCCGTGAGGGTTCCAAACTGGTTCACTAGCTGAATCAATCGTGTCATCAAGTGTCACATATGATGCTTGCCATGCATTCTTCACACCATGAATTGATTTCAATGCTTCAGTAGTTGTATCATTGTCATTGACAATTTGAATGGAAGCACCTTGGAAAACATTTGAGTCATAATGGTTTTTGACATCTGCATCAAATCCATTATCTGATAAAGTTGATTGAATGGAAGATAAAGTTCTTTTAAATTTTGAGTTCTCGTTATTTTCATATTCGATAATAAAACGACCAGGGACCTTTCCTGATTTGAACGGTTTCATGTTCTTAACCTCCTCTATATCATAACTGGTAACGACTGATGCCGTAGCCATCAACCAACCTAATGATTTGAGTAACATTTTGTGATAATATCAGGAGACAAGTTTTGATAGAATTGGATCTTGATGAGGAATAATTTGTGGAGTTCAAAGATCTTTTATAAACAATATCGATCCCATTTCACGATTCAAATGGTCAGCATACGCGTCGAATAAATTGAACTGGATTGTTTGTTTTGAGGTGAATTGTTGACTTGGATGAATGAATGAAACCAATCATAGACCATTGAAAGCTAATGTATGCGCCATTGAAGCCCCCTTTAATATTCTTCTTTTCCAATTTGGGGGTCTTTCTGTACCATTTTAGACATAGTTATCAGGTTACTGGCTGAATTTTGTTCTGAATCAAGATTTGTAGGAAGTTCTCAGGGTGTAAAACTGTAATTATATTTTCTAGATCATAATGAAAAATATTTTTTAAGAACTTCAACGTTCATCGATCATTCCGCACAATAAGGATATTTACTGGTTGTAGTAGTAGTTATATTACTATCGTGTACACTTTTCAGTGTATAGCGTATACCCCAATTCCTATTTTCCAGAGCTATAATCTATAAGATTGATCCTTAATTGTGTTTATTAGTATATCACATTAAACAAGCACCCTTTTTTTTGACGTTGCATTCATTGAAACTCAATATGTTTATTGGTAGAAAACTTCACTGAATTTTATACGTTAAAGCTGGACAATTCCTTCAAACGATTCTATTATATTTCCTCCTTTTACCGTACAGTCTGTTCTTAATTTAACTCAAGAACTTGAAGACCATTGAAGAATCAAACTATGTATACTAGTAGTTATGGAAGTCCAAGGGTTTGAACTTTGATTGTTAAAATTCGATATACATGTATAAATATGTATAATTATGCAAACTAATGTCCGCTTATGCATTAAACGTTATGAGCTTGTCAGCTGGACAGTGTAAATAAACGGACATCAAAAGGGAGGGTTGGCCGAGTGGTCTAAGGCGGTAGACTTAAGATCTACTGGAGGGTTCTCCGCGCGAGTTCGAACCTCGCATCCTTCATTATTTTTTTTTGCATAAAACTTAGTTTTTTGATCTCTTTAGTTATTCAACATAACTATTTGAGCTCAATGTTATATTATAATTAATAATCAAATATGTCAATGTCGACATTCGCTTGCTACAGTATAATTAAGTGAAAGAAATCTCTAATTTATGAGTTACAGTATTAGATAACAGGTAAATACTCGACAGCTTGTTGTTCAAAAGTAGTTTGGTTTTGGAAAGTGTTTATAGAAGACATGTATACGAAATTCGCAATCTCCATCAACTCTAATGTTTAGTCCTTCAAATTTGGATGGAGAATTATATCAGCTAATGTCAATTTCCAATCAAGAGTTTGAACTTTGGTGTAGTTTATAAGTATGTAATGTCAAAACAAGTAGCGAATATATGAATATTCAACTTTGAGCTTGAAATACCAGATCTCTCACAATCAATTTTAAATATCCAGCTGATTCTTTTATTAATCATCATATGAGGTTGTAACTTGTTAGGCTCCATTGCTCCATGGTTCCAAATATATAGTTATAAGATCAGAAGGAAAGAAAAGTCGTTATTAGATTAGTAAACTAATCTTAGAAAACTGCTTGACTGGATTCTGGGGTACTGAGGATTTGAGAAAGTCAGGACTCAAGATTGAAGACTCTCGAGTCACCACTCACAGATATTTAAATAGATCTTTTATATCTAGCTTCTACGTTAACCAATTCCTGGCCGTTTTTGTAATGGCGGATTCTCTCACGGGCAGTTAAGTTGCATATCAACACAGCACTAAAAATTATTACTTAGCACCACTTAATAATGTAAGTTGAAAACAATAATAAAAAAGGTATAATGTAAGAATCAGAAACTATAAAGAAGTTGTGCTCAATTCTTAGTAGTATCGTTTTTATATGAACAAATAATACAGAAGAAACTGATTGCAATTGGTATCACGGATTTAGACATTATCGGGCGCCATCAATGATCATTACTAGTCCACAACTACATCACAGATTTTAGCAATATTTTTTCAACAATATTATTATTGAGTTCTTGGGAGAATTTATATAAACTATAAAGGTCCTTAAAATATGAGTATTTAGTATGAAACAGTCTGAAGATGTTTATTAAAATTTGCTTCAAAATATTATCTTTGAATCTATTTTATTTAGTTTTGTTAAGTGACTATTAAAGAAATCAGGGAATATTATTCAACTATAAGTATTAAGTACTGATATAACACCTATTTGGGTCTATTTAAGCTCACTTTCAAGTATTAATTTCCAATCCTTAAATCGTATCATAAAAAGGACAGTTATTCATTCAATAGTAAAAGAACAATTGGTTCTCAGTAGGTAACTTTTGGGAAACGTCAATTATGAGATTAGGTTAGTGGGAAAAGATCGAGTATACTTATTGCCGTACAGTTGATTCCAATCTCCAGTCATGACTTATACGCTGGCAAAAAATCGTGCCCCTTAGATCTGCCAATGATGGTACTGGTTTAAGTCGCATAATGAAATGGACAAAACAATATAACCAAAAAAACTAACTGAATTAAAATACAAGTGATACCACTAGAAAAGAATGACTTTCCAAGTAATAACATGTAAATCTTATCGCTATAGTCTTCTAAAAGTTAGTTGTAAAGTCTAATCTTTTCTGCCTTGAGACTTTGGCTATTACATAATCGATGAACTTCTAGACTTCAAGATAGCACCGGTGAAATAACTCATAGTGGTTAGACTTGAAATCTCTTGAAAAGTTTAGTTATGTAATGTTACCCAACACCAAACATGAGTTCGTTGAGCTTTTGATGTTTAGAACTGCTTTCCAATTGCAATCAATTTTCAACCTGACTACTTAATTCTAAAATTTCCTCAAAATGAATACATAGTTATTCCTCTACAGTCACAATCCATTTATCACAATTTATCATTGATTTTGTTTAATTTATATCTTCTACTCATTTTTTACCTTTCTTCTTTTTATTTTTTTTACCTGACCCACTATCTTGAGTTTGTGATTGTGGAATTTGTTCTTCTTCATAAACTGGAACATCACAGTTGGCTAATACACTACTGAAACCTCTTACTGGGTGATTTTCTTCACCTTTACTTATTTGAACGTTATGAGGACCTAATGCTATCAATATTTTGGAGAAATCTTTCGATTTTGTTGTGTTAAGCTTATAGAGGTTACCTGAGGAAGGGTTGTAGACCTTGAAAGATACAAATGATCTCTTTTCATCAGAATCTGTTTCTGGTTTTGAGACTTTGGAGTTCTTCTTCTTTGCATCTTTTTTTGATTTTGAACCATATGTTATTGATATATGCGTCTTGTTAAGGTTAGTATTAACAACTGTGCCAACTCTGACTAGGAATACTTACTTCTGCAGGACTTGAGAGCAAAAGATCAAGTGATCTTTCAATAAAAATATCAGCAGACTTTACTAGAGGCATCTTGTATGGTATATTGATATGAATATGGTTATGGCTTTATATCTGTTTAGTCTATATAGTCGAACTTTTTTTCCATTGGGAATGATTGTTTGGGTTCAGGGCTCATTTCATGTTTAGTGAATAATTATTATTATTTCATTATATTACCGATGTGTGCTTAATGTGCTAAACTTGTGTACATATTCAAGTGATATTAGAGTATCAGTTAGTAGATAGCTTCTCACAGGGTCTAGTTGAACTTCTTTGCTTCAAGTTTTATAAAAAAGTGACTCTTCTGGACGTCACAAATCGGATAAAGTGACTTTTCGAAAAAGCTTCAGATATTATTGGGTTCGAGATCTAGAAGAGTGCTCCATTTAGAGAATGGAGGAGTGTGCTCTAGACTGGATCTAATCTTTAAATGCTCTATGATGAATTTAGAAGCTATGGACTCTCTGGGTGCGGTTAAAGCCTGAATTGATATTTAACTACTTGTTAAAATCACATGAAGAAAGAAAAGATACAAAATCTACCAAGTAGTCTCAACTTTCAAGAGTTCAAAGTTCGAAACTTATTTCATTTAGTAGTCCTGACTCCTGAGTCCTGACTCCCCATGGATTGAGCTTGGAACTTGGGAGTCTTATGTTTTAAACCATACATGATACCAGCGTTGAGGACTTTTATCATAATTTCTTCTCAAAGATCAAAGACCGTTACAATGATTTTTGATACAAATACTGGATAATTTCTTATCGGATATATGTAATAAATAGTTGAATAGTTCAGTAAAAAACAGTTTGAATTTTCAGTATAACGTTTTTTGATCTAAAGGCACAGTGATTTAATATATGTTATAACATTGATTAAAATTTAACAGTTTACAAATTATCAATCCAGTAGCCACTTACAACCTACCAGCCTATATTTCTATTTGTATATAAGTACGGTGTGGATCAGTGAAAACATTGAGTCTTGACTCTCATGATTGAACTAATTGGCAAGCAAGATGAATCTCTTTTTTACTAAAAAATGAGGTGTACATAGTGATAAATAGTAATTAGCTTACCTAAACTTTATGTATGTTGTATGTTGTAGGTTGAAGGTTCTAACTTCTGGTTTGTATAGGAAGGAACAAGATCCTGGAGCTGTTCCTCAACAATTACCTGTCCAATACGCTGGTGCAGTTAAATTACAAAAACAGTAAGCTGAATCTTCTCGCAATGAGCTCTGACTTATACCGAATATCAATTTCAGCGGTAAAGACGTGGAAAGTTCACAGTAGTTAATATATATACTTTTACAATCAGTCAACTTTTAACTTTTTACTCAAGTCAATGTATGAATTGAAGAGCTTGTTACAGTTATAAATCCGCAATTCAATTAATTGAGTAATTAGCTAGAACTTAACAATTAATATATGAAGCTTGTATATATACAACTGTATACACTATACAGAAGTCCATAAAAACTGTTTGAGAGGCTGGCCAGTGGAATAATAAAAGGGCATGAATCTCTACATGAAAGTGCATAAATATAACTACAACCAGTAACGCCTGTGGTTGAAATTGGAATTCATGAGATTTGAGGTGCCCTTGTCGCGTTGAATTTGAATACAGGTAACAGGCACAAAACCATAGAAACATATCGGTATAACGCTAGATTGTAAATTTGTTATCACGCTAGAATTTTATCGCTTTAATCTTATAGATTGATCAGATTAAGTGGCAAGTTTCTAGTATATCCCAGAATAAAATTTCAATTTCCTACTGAGTATTTCGACTGATCTGATACATAGTACAATCTGATAGTGTAGAAATAGTCAGCTGGTTGTGAACATCTCATCACAATTCAAAGAAAAATAAATTTGTTTTCTTGAACTCCATTCTCGAAATATTGGGTGTAGAATTAAGTGGCACCTAAATCATAAAAACCGAAATCGTACATCTTGCATCAACAACGAGTTTGTTTACTAATTATTAAATTTACACCTCTTATATACAAATATGACGCGCTCAATCGAATAAACACACACTATGAGTAGTGGATTGGAATTCGCCATGCCCTGTTAAGGAACTATCCGCATTTATTACCTTTGATCTTCTGCAGAGAGTCAAATCATATAAAACCTAACTAGATCCCTCAAAAGTTTACACATCTCTTTACAAATATATTTTATAACTAATTTTAACTTTCATTTAACTTGTTAAAGACATCTTCCATTCATTCATTCGCTTTTTCCTGAAGATTATCTTTTTTTAACTGAAAATGTTTGTTAAAACCACTTCTTTAACGTGGTTGATGGCTTTAGCCTCTACGATATCTGGTCTTTCAATTGATGAAATTGTTAGCAAAGCAAAACCATTTGAGTCAAACCAAGTTCCAGGTCGTTTCATCATTGAATATGAAGATTCTGGATTAACCAAAAGAGATTCAAACTCACTTGTTTCAGCTTTATCTGCAAGTGGGTACGATGCTTCCATTAATTCACAATATGATTCAAGTGTTTTCCAGGGTGCTTCTGTTCAAGTTGTCAATGCTAATGACACTACTGCTGAAGACTTAAAAAACATTGAAGGAATCAAAGACGCATGGCAAGCAACTTACGTTACTCTTGATGATACTGTACAATCGGCTGATACTTCTGTTTGGGATCCACATACTTTAACCGGTGTTCAAGCTTTACACGATAGAGGTCTCACTGGTGAAGGTGTTACTATCGCTGTTGTTGATTCAGGTGTTGATTACAGTCATCCAGCCTTAGGTGGTGGGATTGGTGAAGGATACTCAATTGTTGGTGGTTATGATTTTACTACTGATCCTGAAAACCCAACTAATAACGTAAACGATTGTATTGGTCACGGTACTTTTGTTTCTTCTGTTATTGTTGGTAACTCTGACAAATTGACTGGTGTTGCTCCAGGTGCTAAAATTAAGATGTACAAAGTTTTCCCTTGTACTTCTTTTACAAGTGATGATATTATTTTGGCTGGTTTACTAAAAGCTTATGAAGAGAAACCAACTCTTATTTCATTATCTTTAGGTTCTGATAGAGGTTACAACAGTGCTCCATTATCTACTGTTGCTTCTAAAGTTGCTGAAACAATTACCATTATTTTTGCTGCTGGTAACAGTGGTCAGAGTGGTCCATTTACCGCTTCTGATGGTGGTTCCGGTCATGGTGTTATTGCTGTTGGTTCCGTTCGTGCCACTCAGTTATTAGGTTGGAGAGCAGTTGCCACTTCTTCAAGTAATGCTACTGTAGCATTTGGTTATCTTGGTAATAATGGTGCTAAATTTACTAAAGATGGTACATTCAAAGTTTTAGCTTCAGATGAAAATATTTGTACTTCAAATGCACAAGCTGACGATGACCACAATCTTTACATTGCTAGACGTGGTACATGTTACCTTGGTAGTGTTTACAACAATTTTGGTTTGAATGGTTGGGTTACTGGTTTTGTTTATCCAAATTCTGCAACAGAAGATTTGACTTACCTTTCTCAAGAGACTTACGGTTCTGCAATTCAAAACTTTGGTAGTATTCCATGGGATTTCGCTCAATGGGCTATCAAACAAATTAATGCCGGTCACTCTGTTGAAATCACTATTGACTCAGATTATGGTATTTATACTTTCAATAACACTAATATCAATGCTGGTCAAATGGATTATTTCAGTAGTTGGGGTCCAACTTTTGAAAACAACATGTATCCTCATGTTGCTGCTCCAGGTGGTGCTGTTTTTGGTGCTGCCGTTGGTGGTGGATATTCAGTTGGTTCTGGTACTTCTTTTGCTTGTCCATATGTTGCTGGTTTAGCTGCTTTATTCTATGCTGAAAAATCAGATGCTAATCCAGATTATTTCAGAAGATCCCTTTTAAGTTCTGCTGAAAACCTTGCTTTATACACTAACATCGTTACAAATAATGATGCTGATGTGTCAACTCTTGATCGCTCCAAAATTGCTCCATCCATTCAACAAGGTGCTGGTTTAATTGATGCATTGAAAATGTTTGATCAAAAAACTAAATTAACCTCAAGCCCATATTTGGAATTAAATGACACTGTTAATAGAGTTGAAAATTTCGAAATTACTATCCAAAATGATAACAATGTTGATGTTACTTATGACCTTACTCATGTTGCTGGTACCACCATTGATACTAGAGGTAGTGGTAATGCAGTTAATGCTTATTTCCCTCCAACTTCTGATGATACCGCTGTTGTTACTTTCTCATCATCCTCTATTACTGTCGCTGCTGGTGACAGTGCCACTGTTAACGTTAATATAAAGATTCCTGATAGTGTTGCCACCACTAACGCTCCAAGTTACGGTGGTAAAGTTGTTTTTGTTGGTAACAATGGTGACTCATTGTCAGTTCCATACATGGGTGTTCAAGTCGATACTTATAGTTGGACTACATTTGGAACCAGACCTTTGATTGTTGGTTATGATGAAGCATCTGGGTATTACTATAATGTCACTGAACCTAAATTCAAACATCCTTATATCCCAAGTACATATGACTCCCCACGTATTTTTTACAGTTTAGTTTATGGTTCTGAATTTACCTCATTCGATATTGTTGATGCTGATTATGATTTATCAACTTATGCTTATCCATTAATTGCTGGTGAAAAAGGTTTCAGTGGTTCATTAAAATCACAACCTGATGTTAACGGAAACACCATCTCATGGCCATATGAGTATGTCACTAGAACTGTTAGTTATGTTGAAATTGGTTTCCAATCTTTTGCTAATGGTACTATCATTCCACCTGGTAATTACAGACTATTAAATAGGGCACTTAGAGTTTTTGGTGATAGAAATAACTGGTCAGACTGGGATTTATCTCTTTCTGATCCTTTTTCTGTTGGTAGTGTTAATGGTACCTCAACCGAATCAAGTGGAAGTGACAGTGCTTCTTCATCCTCCACTACTTCTGCTTCTTCAATCAGCGATTCTACTTCTTCAATCAACGATTCTACTTCTTCAGATATCACCTCTACTGCTTCTTCAGCTGAATCAACAGTTTCCCATGATGCTCAAACTACAATTCCAGCTTCTCCATACCCAACTGCTACTGGTATTCCAGTGATTACTGATATCAAAATTATCAACACTAATTCTCAAGGTGAAGATTCTTACCGTCATGACTGGTTTTCAGTTTCAGTTTCAATTTCCAGCGCTGGTCCAATTGAAATAGGTTCTAAAGCACAATTTATCCTTTCTGGTTTCCAAGCTCCTAGTTCATCATATCCACTAAGTTCTACCTCTGGTATGAGTGCTGGTAGAATTGCTATCGATGGTGAAGTTTTCACAATAACTTTTGGAGATTGGGTTTCATGGAATCAAGATATTTATGGTACTTTCTCATTCCAAGTCCATTTAACTGAATCAGCCATGGCATCAATTGACACACCAGGTGAAATTGAATTCCTTTCTTTTGCTCCAGGTAAAACCTTTTCAAATTACTTGAATTTTATTGCTGAACCAACAGATAAACCATACAGAAACTCCTATTTGAATGATGATAATGAACCAATTTGGGTTGTTGATATTCCAGGTACTTTAGGTCCATGGTCATCTCTTTCATTTATTACTTACGCTTCTACTTATGATTACAGTTTCTATTGTGATAAAATCACTAAACAACTCGGTTCTGAACTTGATGTTTTCAGAAATGCTACTGTCTTTTCAGATGTTCCTGATTTAACTATAAGTTGTGAACCAGCTACTGTTACATTTGATTACACTGAAAATATCGAAAGTGATGAAGTTTTAAGAATTGGATTGCAAGCTGAACTACAAAATACAATTAGTTCTTTCACAAGTTCTATGTATGTTTATGTCACCTCTGCTGATGGTACTAAAACTACTTATCTTTTAGATGATACAGTTAACAGAAATCCTGTCACAAATTTCTATGCTTTAGAAGGTAACCGTTATGTTGCTCCAGAACCTTCTTCTTCAGCTTCTTCTGAGGGTGTTTCGTCAGCACCTTCATCAGCTGCTTCTTCTGATGCTGCCTCATCCGTTTCATCAGCTGCTTCCTCCGATGCTGTCTCATCAGTATCATCTGCTGGTGCCTCTTCTGATGCTGCTTCATCTGCTTCATCTACTTCTGCTGCTTCCTCTGATGCTGGCTCATCTGCTGGTCCATCTGCTTCATCAGGTGCTTCTTCAGCCTCTTCAGCAGCTTCATCTGACGCTGCTGCCTCTTCTGATATTACTTCATCTGCTGCTTCATCTGCTGCCTCATCTGCTGCTTCATCTGCTGCCTCATCTGCTGCCTCATCTGCTGCCTCATCTGTTGCCTCATCTGATGCTACTTCATCTGCCTCATCTGCTGTCGGTTCATCTGCTGCTTCATCTGCTGCTTCATCTGGCGCTCCTTCATCTTCAGCTCCTGCTTCAGGTGCTGAATCTTCAACTACCTCTTCTACTTCATCCATTGAAGCATCTTCATCAACAAGTATTCAACCAATTGTTACTGGTAAAGTTGTTAATGGTAATCCAGAATGGGATATCACTATTCCAGGAGAACTAGGTCCATGGAATTCTGTTGATTTTGAAGGAAAAGCAGATGATGGATTCAACTTCGACAATGTCAATTACTCTATTGATGGTAAAGTTTCCACTATATTTAATGCATCATCTAAAGATGTCACTTTCTCAACAGATACTTACAGTGAAGGTGGTATTGTTGCACATTTCGGTGGTGAAAACGTTAATGCTGATTCATTCACATTGAATATTACCATTACTATCACTAGACCAGACACTGAAAGATTAGTCAAGAGAGATGTTCTTGTCTTCAACTTTTCTAGTACTATTTCAACCGCTGGCGCTTCATCTGAATCTTCTAAAGTTGAAACTATTAGCACTGAAGCTTCATCAACTAACTCCAATGGCTCCACTGTTTCCTCAACAGCTTCCTCAACCGCTTCCACAACTAATGAAAGCTCAAAATCATCAATTGTGACTTCTTCATCTGTTGAATCATCTTCAATCGATGGTGCTTCTGCTTCTTCCTCAACTGGATCTGTTACTGAAGGTTCAAATGCCGTTACAGGAACATCAACAGCTACTCAAGAAGACAACTCAACCACTGTTGTTACTATTACATCATGTGAAGAAGATAAATGTTCAGAAACTTCTGTGACCACCGGCTTAACTGTTGTTACAACCACAATTAACAGCCAAGTTACTTCTTACACTACTTACTGTCCATTAACTACAACTGCTGATTCTGCTAAAACTACTGTTATTACCATTACATCATGTAAAGATAATAAATGTTCAGAAGCTCCTGTTACCACCGGTTTAACTGTTATTACAGCCACTATCAACAACGAAGTTACTTCTTACACTACTTACTGTCCATTAACTACATCCGCACATGAAACCACTGTCACCAAGGCCACAGGTTCAACCAAAACTCAACAAACTACAGTTACTAAAGATCATACTAAAGGTGGTATTAATAGTTCTGTTGCTTCAATCATCTCCAAAGCAACCAACGTTGTTCCAAACACTTCAGTTTCTGTTCCTAAAATTGGCCCAACTACTATCAAGCCAGCCACTGAGACTTCTGGTGTTACTACCACTTCAACTGCTCAAGTTACCTCTACTGTTGGATCTGGTACTACTGTTGCTGATGTTAAATCAACTTCTACCTCTAAAGTTACTTCAACTGTTCAAAGTATCACAACATTTGCAGGTTCTGGTAACTCCAACAAGTTACAAGGTTTAGCAGCTTTAGTATTACCTTTGTTATTATTGTTCTGATTATTTAAGTAAAGGCCGTTTTCAAGCCTTGATTTTGTTATGTGTATAGGAAATTTCTTCTATTAATTAAGTTATATTGTTCTATTAAGAAATGTAGTTTCAAAAATTTCTTTTAGAAAGATTCTCTTAAGCATAAAACAACTAAGGACTTATTCTCTTTTCTAGAGAATGAATCTAGAATAAACAAAAGAATCGTTAGAGTACGAGTAGATCTACGTTATATTTTTTTCAATTCAGCATACCAATTAGAGCTATAATTACTATATCCATAAAAGACAGATTATTGAAACTTGTTTGAAACTAGCTAACTATTTATTAGCCTTACCAGAGTTAGAATTACCAGAATTAGCGAACCCTCTTGCATCAGAACGGGTATCAAAACCTTTCATAGCATTGTTTGAATAACCATCAGTGACTTCTCTTGCATGAGAAGCGGATGGAAAAACACCAGTGTTTTTACCTGAGCTAACACCATAAACGTCATAGTTTGAGTTACTGTATCCTTTTGAGTTTGTATTTGGGATATTTTGGGTAACGAATGTAAAAATTCAAGAAGTGGTTCTTTGAGGAATGATGTTGATATTTATATTAGAATTAAGAACAAAGGAATTGAGTAGAACAAAGGAATAAAGTAGGACAAAGGAATAAAGTAGGACAAAGGAGTAAAGTATGGAAAAGAAAAGAAAAATTCGCTCAACAAAGCAAGTTTGGTTCAAATAAACCAATTAGATTTTTGAGTATCACAACAAAGGAAGATGAACAAAGCATTAGAACATTGAGGGGAATTTGGAAATAAATGACAAAGAGATACCATATATTATGCAGATGGTAAAAAGAATCTAAAAGTTAAAGCTCTTTAAAGAAAACCATAGTGATCAGTATTGATTGAAATACAATTATGTGTTTTTGTTGTAAGTTTTTTATTTCATAAGCTATTAGAGAATTAATTAGCTTGTAAAATCATTGGTGTCACGGCCTTGCTACTTTGTTTTTCATTACAGGTCTGAATAGTTTTACTGTGAAGAATTCTCCATACTTGATGTACCTTTTTTTATGTATAATTGAGTTGAATATTGATAGTGTTTTATTTTTCAGCTTGGATAATTAGATCATGAAACATAAATATTAGATTCCATCTTCAAACCATTCAAGAAAAGTATATATATTTTCCTTTTCAGTAGACGTAGTTGTAATATTGATTATTAACTTCACAGCAACGATTGATCTATCCTTCAACAAAGGAAGCAACTGAGGTCCTAATCATAGTAGTATTTAACATCTAGAATTAATGATATATTTCATCTTTGTCTCAACGTTTTTAAAAGTCCCAAACTTTTTATTTAGCTTTATGATCTTTTAGTTTAGCACTTTTTCTAGTTGAACAGTCAGTTTGAGTGTTCTTCTAAGTGTTAGTGGGCTCCTAGGACCTACGTTGATCCAACTCAAATATTCGATTAATTTAGTTTAAGAGGTTTTTGAGTTTTCTTAATGTTGATATCATTCAGTAGTCCAAAGTACATACGTCATTTTAATACACAGTACCTTATATAATAATAGTAGATACTAGATAGTGCGGTACAATAAAGATATTCTTGCTATTCTAGAATTGATTGACACAAAAATGGAGTAAATTGTGGGGACAACTAGGATTACATTTAGGTGGGCCTGTCAAAAGTCTAGACCGGTGGGGCGTCGCTGTTAAAAATCTTAGCGAGGCAGACTCCCCAGGGCCCAGACCCCAGACCCTCTAGGCGGGAATCAATAGAATCAGCCCATCCGGGAGGAACTAAAAATCCACATGCATTCCTGGCTAAAAGGTGAGATCTTATGGAATAAAACACAGTCTGAGATAATGAGAGAATTACAACGATTAAACAAACAATTTGTTTATATAGCCAGTATATATCACGTTTATATAGCAATCCTAGAAACCAAACCAATTCTTACCAAATACAATAAAAAAAACATAGCCAAAAACCCCACCTAAATTCTCACACAACCACCTCCCTTAACCTGTAAGTAAAGGTAGCAAAATAAATATATTAAACCCAGTTCAGTGAGTCACTGAATTCTCATAGATAACTTGTTCACAGCGTTGAACTGTTCTTCTAAATGAGATTCTCCCTGATGCGTTTCTAACGCTTTTAATTCTTTCTAAATTCAATTCGTCCTCGTTCTTCATATCATCAAGCGATGAATCGTTGTCACGCACTTTAGCATTAACTTTGAAGTTCAAGATAGAACACAGTAGAAAAGTGTAGACTTTGTACAACTTCATGATCCTTAAAATATAAAGGGTCAAGTCATACAATAACAGCAAGATGACAGGGAACAGCAGGCAAAAGGCAAGAGCCAGTGAGGTTCTTGACACCGTTTGAACGACAATTCCGCCTATTTTGTGGTTGGAGATGTGACTGAAAACAAGCAAAACCTGATCAAACATTTTGCCCCTGAAGAAATTGAAAGTTTCTGGTGGAATTGAAAGATTTCAAAGATTGAAAAATCAATTTTTTTTTTTTATTTTTTTGTAATTCGCGAATTTTTTTAAAAGTTTTTTATCCGAAAAAATTTTTCTTTGTAGGAAAATTCACATATTTGAACTTTGAACAGTTTGTAGTTACGAATTGAGCAGATTTTTGATGTTTCCAGTGCTTGAATCTGAATCTACATGCTCGGTTTGAGTAAAATGCTTGAAAATTGTGAGTTCCTATGCGTGTTTTATGGATTTAGATGATTTTGGTGGTCTGGACTCTCAACCACCATGATTGGTACCAAGAGTAAGTAACTCAACCACTGAGATGGGACACACTCTTTCTATGATGAACAAATATTTCAATCTTATCTACATTACCTGAATTCATTGTGAAGCGAAATATCATTCTGAGCTGAACTGAGCTGTGATCCAATCAGAGCTGTGTAATTAACAATACTAACGACAATGGCAGTCTTGTGTATCTCATCAGCATTGGAAGGCACTCCACAGAGAGTCCACTCCAGTTCCTCTTAGATACATTTATAGATCTATACAAGCTGTACATCTAGTTAATACCCACTCTGTAGTCGTCTAACTTCTCAATATCTCCCGACCAAAAATGAGCCAATCTTCACGAAACTCACACGTCCCACCAAACAGACCGCGTAGAGTCCAAATCTCCCATCAGAATCACACCATCTCTAACAACTTCACGCTCTATTTCCACACATTCAACTCAATCAGCTCATTTTCTCGATTCGCGCCTCGTTTAAAAAAAAAAATTCAAACTTATACGAAAAAAATACAAACTATTTATCTTAATCTTTCAATCCTTCAACTTCTCCCTCCAAAAGCTCCCCCACCAATGGCTGCTATTCTATCACTGAAGGACTCAGCAGTGGACGCTGTCGTCTACTTGTACGCTATGTTCCTAACGCTGCCAATGTACCAACGCTCATTCATCGTTTTATCCATTCCTTTCATCTACAACATCATCTGGCAATTATTTTACTCTTTGAGAAAAGATCGTGTTCCAATGGTCTTTTACTGGATCCCTTGGGTTGGTTCTGCCGTCTCATATGGTATGCAACCATATGAATTCTTCACGGACTGTCAACGTAAATATGGTGACGTTTTCGCATTCACTTTACTAGGTAAAGTTATGACTGTTTACCTTGGTCCAAAAGGTCATGAATTTATTTTAAATTCTAAACTAGCTGACGTTTCTGCTGAAGAAGCCTACAAACATTTGACTACCCCTGTTTTCGGTAAAGGTGTTATCTATGATTGTTCTAATGCAAGATTAATGGAACAAAAGAAATTCGTTAAAGGTTCTTTAACGAAAGAAGCATTTAGATCTTATGTTCCAATGATTAAAGAAGAAATTTTATCATATTTCAAGAACGCTAAATCTTTCAGATATGGTGAAAAATCTCATGGTGTTGCTAATGTTATGGAAACTCAACCTGAAATCACTATTTTCACAGCTTCAAGAACTTTATTAGGTGATGAAATGAGACAAAAATTAGATGCTTCATTTGCTGGTTTATATTCTGATTTAGATAAAGGTTTTACTGGATTAAATTTTGTTTTCCCAAATTTACCTTTACCTTCTTATAGAAAAAGAGATTTGGCTCAACAAAAAATTTCAAGTACTTATATTGAATTAATCCATAAAAGAAGAAAAGAAAATGATATTAAAGATAGAGATTTGGTGGACGTTTTGATGAAAACTGCTACTTATAAAGATGGTGTTAAAATGACTGATCAAGAAATCGCTAATTTACTAATCGGTGTTTTAATGGGTGGTCAACATACTTCAGCTGCTACTTCAGCTTGGTTTTTATTACATTTAGCTGAAAATCCAAATTTACAAGAAGAGTTATATAAAGAAATCATGGACGTTACTAAAGGTGAAGAAATCACTTATGATAATTTACAAGAAATGTCATTAGTTAACAATACAATCAAAGAAACTTTAAGAATGCATATGCCATTACACTCAATCTTTAGAAAAGTTATGAACCCATTACCTGTCCCAGGTACATCATACGTTGTTCCAGTTGGTCATCATGTTTTAGTTTCTCCAGGTTTTGCCATGACTAATGATTTATACTTCCCTCAAGCTGATGTTTATAACCCTCATAGATGGGAAGATTCCCCAATCCAAGGAACTAACGGTTCAAATTCAACAGATACAGTTGATTATGGGTTTGGTGCTGTTTCCAAGGGTGTTTCTTCTCCATATTTACCATTTGGTGGTGGTAGACATCGTTGTATTGGTGAACAATTCGCTTATGTTCAATTAGGTACGATTTTAGCAACTTATGTTAAGACTTTCAAATGGAAATTTCCAAAAGATCAAGGTGTTCCTGATGTTGATTATCAAAGTATGGTTACATTACCATTAGAGCCTGCTTTAATTGAATGGGAATTAAGAAATTAAGAAAAGGGATTTTTTTTTGTCGCTTGGCTACATAGATGTTCTAGGTTTGGTTTTATATATGTTGATCGTGGTATCTGGGCATGCAATTCATTATTTACTGTCAAAAGTTCACTAAAAGAAATAGAAAGGAACTTACAAAAGAAAGAAACACATTAAGAAAATTATTTATTTTATATATTTCGACACTGACTGATATTATCATCATCATCGAATAGTACACAGTTTGTTTTTGTTTTTTTTGATTTAAAATGTACTTGTGTTATGAATAATATATAATATGTACAATATTACTAAAAAGTGCAAAAATGTTTATTTAAATATGTGGAATCATGGAAAGATGAAATACATTGGTAACTTTAAACATCAACTTCATTAAAATCTCCTGAATCAGGTACAATTGATTCTTCAACACTTTTGCTTTTCATACTGTCTTCATTATTCAAACTTTCAACAACACCAACGTTACTAAGAGATGTATTAATATTTTCATCATTTTCAATATTCTTATTATTATTATCAATCTTCCTCTTCTTACGTTCTTCTAACTTTCTTTCTTCTCTTTCCCTTTGTCTTCTTTTTTTGGCTTCAAATTCATGCCATTCACCTGATAAAATTCCATTCAAGGATTCAATCTGTGGAGATTCTTTGAAATAATCATGTTTTAAAGCTTCACTTGCTGTCAATCTTTTAGATGGATCATACTCCAATAATTGAGAACTTAATTTAAAACATTCAGGAGATAATTTATCTTCAAAAAGTTCTTTAAATCTATTTGAATAAAATTTTTTAGGTTTAAGCATTTCAAACCATGGTAAATTATTTAAATTATTCCAATTTGAAAAATTTGGTGTACCTAAGATTTCAAAAATTGATACAATTTGTTGAATCTCATCAGGTGCTTGGAATATTGCCCTTCTTGTAAACAATTCAACCAACAAACATCCAACACCCCACATATCAACTTCTCGACCATAATTAGTGGTACCTAACAATAGTTCAGGTGGTCTATACCATAATGTGATAACTCTATTAGTATAATCTGAATCCCCAGTGATTGGATTAATTTGATCATTTGATTTCATTTTTCTTGCTAGACCAAAATCAGCAATTTTCAGGACACCTTTATTATCAATTAAAAGGTTAGAACCTTTAATATCTCTATGTATGACTCTTTTGGAATGTAAATAGTCCATACCTTTTAATAATTGCTGGAATAAATTTTTACAATGTCCTTCTGTTAGATTGATATCTGGATTTGATAAAATACCTGTAAGATCATGATCTGCATAATTGAAAATAACATGGATTTGTTTGTTTTCAACCATGATTTCTAATAATGATACAATGTTTTCATGGTCAAAACTTTGTAATAATCTGATTTCTCTCATTGCTGTTATTGGGAATCCTTCTCTTTCTGATTCCATTCTTAGTTTTTTCAATGCGACAAAGTCTTTGGATATGATGTTTTGAGACTTATAAACTTTACCGTATGTACCTTCACCAACTTGAATGACTTTTTGGTAGATTGGTGTATTTCTGACTGATTTTAAGAATGATATTTTTAATTGTTCTTTATTTAGCGGTTTAAATGAACTTTTATTGCTATTATTGCTATCTCTGTTATGATTTGGTTTATCCACTTTGGTGTTATTCTGCTGTGTTTTATTAGGTCTATAAGATCTTGAATCACCATAATTTCTAGGGTTATTCCCAGTCTTTGGAAGCTTGAAACTCATCTTCTTTGGTCCTTTAGGTATTTCTTTCATTTCTGCTCTAGTGGGAGATTTGGGCCCAGAGGGTATACTTCTATCTCCAATTCTATTATTAGTGTTCTTGTTATTGTAACTGGTTCTCAAAGAAGCAGGACCTTCAGGTGGTCTGAAAGAATTGGAATTTCTATAATCACGGCTATTATTTCTCGCACCTTGTTCAAAATCTCTTCTGTTATTTTCAGATCGGCGTGGAGGTGGAGGTGCTTGTCTACTTCTATTTGAAAATGATTCATCTCTGTCAACGCCATCAACTTTGGCACGACTTGACCCAGTAGTATTGGTATTAGAATAATAGTTCCTGCTATTATAGTTTCCATTGTTATGTGACCATTTGCTATTTGTACTAGATGCAGATTGTTTTGGTTTGTAACTACTGCCATACGGTTGCTGGCCTTGGTTGTTTCGTCCTAATTTTATGTTGTTAGTATTTGAAACTTGACAAAAATGTATATATATTTCCCTTAGTTTGAAAGGAGAGTTTGAGACAATACTTACTATCCATTGCAAAAATATAAAAGATTTATGCTGCTTTGTCCCTGTATTGGATACAATATCTGGATTTATAAGAGTTTTTTATCAATGAAGTTTTATTGTGTCTTTCGCTTTTCAAATTTCACTGAAAAATTGAAATGGTGATGTAGTGCTCCTAACAATAATACAACAAAAGAAGTTATATGAGTATTAAATAGATTAGTACATAGATAGTGAATAATACCCACATAGAAGCACTCTCTACACTTCACAAATCAAATAATAATAAATCGTTTTATAAATAATATATTTTTTGTATTTTATCACCACTCACTTCTGTCTTCTTCTTCTCTTTTAAAACCCTTCCCATTTTTCTTTGATCAACATTAAAACACATTTACTAACAACAACAGTAACTTTAAACACATATACACATAAAGAGGATTCCTAATTTTACTATGAACAATCTAGGCAAAACAAAAATTGAAAGAACTCTTCTTTTCTAAAAAAAAACACATGAACCATAAAAACACATAATGGATATTTAATAAATCAATGCATGTTATAATACTCTAATGTTTACCGTTAGTTCTCTTATGACGTAGTTGTTTTTCTTGTTTTTCAACATTAGCATCATAAGCAATGAATTCATCTAAACCTTTACCACCTGCAACCATTGGTAAGACTGGAACTTTCTTTTCAACCATAACTTCTAATAAGACAGCTTCTTTAGCTTCCAAGAATGCCTTTAAACCAGCGTCTAATTCAGCTTGAGTAGAGACTTTGATACCTTTCCAACCCATGGCTTCAGCGACTTTAATGAAATCTGGGTTAACTTGATGGGTATGAGAATATCTATGTTCATAAAATAATGATTGCCATTGAGTAACCATACCTTGTTCTTCGTTATTTAGAATTAAGACTTTAACTGGAGCATTAGCTTGAGTTGCAGAGGACATTTCCATTAAGGTCATGTTAAAAGAGGCATCACCATCGATATCAATGACAATGGCTTCTGGTTTAGCAATTTGAGCACCAATAGCAGATGGTAAACCGTAACCCATGGTACCTAAACCACCTGAAGTGATGAAAGTTCTTGGTTTTTTCCAAGTCCAATGTTGAGCAGCCCACATTTGATGTTGACCGACACCTGTTGTGACAATAACTTCTCTATCTTGAGAATTACATAAATCTGATAATTTTGAAATCACAGTTTGTGGTTTGATTAAAGAATCTGGTGTTTCTTTTAAATAAGCATATGGATATTTATGTTTCCAATTTTTGATTTGATCAAACCATGTTGGTCTTTCTTTGACATCTTTTAATAATGGTAAGAATTTCTTTAAGTTTGCAGTAACATCACCTTCAACTGCTTCAGTTGCTTGAACAACTTTATTTATGTTTTTTGGAGCAATTTCAAAATGTATAATACCACCTCTACCTTCTTCAGAAGCTTTTTTAGCTTCTGGAGCAAATTTAGTCAAGTTACCAGTAACTCTATCATCAAATCTTGCACCTAATGCAATAATAACATCGGCATGTTGTATAGCCAAGTTAGCAAAAGCAGAACCGTGCATACCCAACATATCCAAAGATTTTGGATCTTCTTGATCAAAGGCACCTAAAGCTTGTAAAGTAGTTGTGACTGGGATTTGAGCTTTTTCACTTAGTTCTTTCAATAAAGCAGGACCTTCTTCACTGTTTAAAATACCATTACCAGCGTAAATGATTGGTTTTTTAGCTTGATTAACTAAATTAGCAGCTCTTTTCAAAGCTTGTTGAGTGAATTCGAATGAAGCAGCTTTAGTGATTTGATTTAAAGTAGTTGATGGTAAAGTAGTTTTAATTGGGATAGCTTTTCTTAGAACAGCAGCAGTGACATCTTTTGGTAAATCAACTAAAACAGGACCTGGTCTACCAGAAGTGGCGATTTCAAAAGCTTCATTAATACGTCTTGGTAATTCAGCAACGTCTTTAACCATGACGTTCCATTTGGTACAAGATCTTGAAATACCAACGACATCAGCTTCTTGGAAAGCATCGGTACCAATCGCACTTGTGGCAACTTGACCTGTGAAGACAACTAATGGAATACCATCAGCTAAAGCATCAGCCATTGGAGTGACAACGTTAGTGGCCCCTGGACCAGAAGTGACTAAAACAACACCTGGTTTACCAGAAGCTCTGGCGTAACCTTCGGCCATGTGACCAGCACCTTGTTCATGTTTTGGTAAAATGAAGTTGAATCTTGGTGAGTTATAAATGGCATCATAAACTGGTAAGATAGCACCACCTGGGTAACCAAAAATGGTGTCAACGTTATGTCTTTCCATCATTTCGTGGAAGATTTCACCACCTGTTAAACCAACAAATGAGTCATCTAGTTCTATTTTGTTTTTGTTTGTTTTGACAGGTTCGGTTGAACCAGAACCTTGAGCGAAAGAAGGAGCTGGTCTTTCTCTGTGAGTTATTGGAGATTTATCAGTTTGTTGATGAGTTGATTTGTTTCTTTGGGCAACAAATCTTTGAGAATTTGATAAGGAAATTTTTGCCAATTGAAGGGAACGACGACTTGAGGAAGTCTTGATCGATCTAAGCATTTTTTCAATAATTTTGGATTTAGAAGAAAATAAATTAAAAAACAATCGAAATTTTTCACTTTTGATTTTTTTTGGTTAATTTTTCTTTATTTTTTTTTTCTTTTGTGAATGAATCATCAAAAAAAAAAAATGTTAAAAGAAGGCTGGAATGAGCCGGTTTCGCTGTGCTTCCCGAACCAGAAATGGAGTGTTGTGATTGGTTGAGAGGCTGCACTAGACGTAGGAAAAAAAAATATCTGGAGACTTTTTGAAAGAAATGTAGTGGACGTGACCGGGTGAATGGAGGTGGAAAGAGTGCATAAAACGAGTGTTGCTCATGTGTGTTTGTTTTGGTGGTTAACTATATAAGTTGTTCATCAGGTCTGACTCATCGTCTGTTATTACTCCATTTGGATTCTCTCTTTTGATGATTTTTACCCCGGATTATTTCAACCAATTTGCAGCAAAACGTCACTTTCTTGGTCCATGCCGATACCGGAAGAATGTCATATATCTGTTAAAGAGTAATAAGGATAACTTATTAACTTAGATTAATATAGTAATGACTAATGATTGTGGTATTAGTGATTGTAGTTGTTGGTATTCTGTGTTGATTGGGGGTTAGTCCTCTATAAAAGATATATGTGTTGGTCCCTATTTGCATATGGGAAAAAGTGTAGCGATGTCATCAAATAGGGTCTTCCTATTTGTGCTACATCATCTAATCATATGACAATCTAGGTAATTTTGTAGATAACCTCCCAGGACTTGATCAAATCTTACGACCACATCCTATACAGTTAAAATTTAGAAATTGTAGTCTAAACTTACCATTTCTTGTGGTATATCTATGATAAAATCATATCATCATTATGTTTATATTTATTTTCATTCAAGTAAAGATCCAATTTTTTGGTGATAAGAGGTCTTCAATCTAGAGAAAAGTATCGGCCGTAGCCTGTTCAAGTAGTTGTGTAATGCTTTAATTTTCATGATTTTAACTGCATAAAAGCTCAAGAATCAAGAGTCTCCTTTATACGATTTAATTTAGATACTATCTACCAAATTACCTAAGGGTTATGAAGAGTATTATAGTTAGATAAAGAATCTTTAATATGTTGAAACAAGTTCTTTATCTGTTGTTAAGACCAGTAATTAATGATGATGCCATGATGGCCCAACAAATAATCAACAGTTGGGGATCAGCTTGAAGGTAGTCTTTATAGTCACCACAGTCTTGTATAATGCATTCAAACTGGCCATGTTCTCCATTCCATTTCTCTGTTTCTAATTTTTCTTGAATCAACTTTTAAAACAGGAGAGCTATAACCTTCCACTGAATTATTAGTACTGGAGTCTGAGAGGCTACCTATATCAAACGGAATAGTATTCTTTGGTCGTTTTTCTCTTCTAATTATAAATGAAATTAATACATTCATATTACCTCTATCGTCAACATTTACAAATTTCAAAGTTTCATTAACAACTTCATGATACCTTCATGATAAGGGACCCCCCAACAAATTTTGTTAGATCAAACAAAACTGGATATTTAACAACATAATGCTCAATATATACTGTGTTCTCGGTAGTTTTGGGATTTTACACAGTGCATTAGCTAGTTATGCTCTTTTTGACCATTTGGTTTCCAGACTAATTTTATTTGTAGGTTTCTGTTCATTTGAAGTAACAAAGAAGATCTAGTTTTTGAAACACATCAGGGTATCGAGATATTGAGGCTGTTCAATATTGCTCTCATTTATGTAGATAAAGTCGCAATACACACACTTCTAAGAAAGCAAGAAACCAAAAACTATAATCAATGATGAATTATGATAGTTACATTAAACAAAGATGGAAAAAATCCCAGGAGTAATTTTTATTTCAATCCATTGAAAACTTCTCAAGAAATTGCAAGTCAAAAATGCATTATAAGTTATGATTATAAAGTTGATATCTATGGACTTAGTATTGGAATAACAAATAACAATTTCTTCTTCCTCTACCTCAAATTATGTTACATTGCACAGTTTACAACTGTTTTTCCATAAAGTGAGGCTGATTTTGTTTTCTTCGGATCGGAAAATTACAACACCAAGTGATTTTTTTTTTAATGATTTATTCCGGTTGTGGTTTATACACTTTAACTTATCTTTTGGAAGAAAGTCGATCAAGATGTTTATTTTTGCATAGAACTTGAAGAACTTTTGATAAGATATGGTTTGTCATTCACTAATCGACTCCATTCAATCTGCAAAATACCAGTTAATCCAAAAAGCAAAAGTCCTTTTGGGTTTGAATAGAATGGTCTCAATAGACTCAAGTCTCAAACCAGTTGTAATTGTACTATGTTAGAGCCTCAACAGCAGAATATATGCCACACTTCACAGTAGAATAACTATTGCGGATTAATTTATTCATTTCGGGCTATTACAACTTTTGGCTTTTGACACAGTTCTAACTTAACAAAAATTGGAACTATCTGATATAAAGAAGATGATTTCTCACTACTTGAGGATACTAATATGAATAGTTACAGTTTCCAAAAAATGTCTAAATATTCAAGTGTGTCTAAAACCACTAGACTTTTACGTGCAACTTACACTCAAGCATTAATCATTGGATTTTTGTCTTTCACTCAACCAGGTGTTTGGTCAGCAATTGCAGGATTAGGTGCAGGAGGTTTAGCTACCGTTAAAACGAACAATACTGCAAGTTCAATTCTATTTGGTATAATGTTTTTACTTTCACCTGTATGGGCTATTTTAATTAACAAAATAGGTATTAAACCTGTAGTCATCATTGGAACAGTTGGTTACGTTATTTGGTCGGCTGGTTTATATCAAAACTCAAAAGATGGAAACCAATGGCTAATTATGTTTGGTGCAACTACATGTGGTATTTCAGCTTCTGCGTTTTGGACAGCTGAAGCTTCGGTCGCAATTTTATATCCTTCTGAAGATGAAAGAGGTTTATTTGTTGGTACATGGCAATTATTGAATAAAATTGGTGGTTTGATTGCCGGTGCAGTGACCTTGTCTTTAAACATTCACGGTAATACATCTGGATCGGTTTCATTGAACACATATATTGGATTAATGGTCATTCAATGTTTAGGTTTTCCTGCTGCATTCTTGTTATCACCACCTGAAAAAGTTATTAGAAAAGATGGGGCAAGGTTGAAATCAAATATAACCAATGAGTCAGTAAAACAAAGAGTTTTATCTCTTTTCAGAGTCTTGAGGAAAAAAGAAGTTTTATGTTTAGTTCCATTAATGACTTCATGTGTGTGGTTTGGAACATGGCAAAGTAATTACATCACAAACCATTTTACTGTTCGTGTTAGAGCTCTAAATTCTTTATTAAGTGCCTTGATCCCTGCTGCAACTGATGTTGTTGCAGGTTATTTACTTGATAGAAAAATCAGAAAGTCATTGAAAGTCAAGATATCATGGTCAATAACATTGATTTTACTGATAGGATTCTTCATATACTCATTTATTATTCAGTCTCAATTTGATAAAAATCCAGAATCTGGGATTGATTGGACAGGTAATCCAAGATTTGCAAGAAGTTTCATCCCATTCCAAATCTTCAAAATCGCTGGTGAACTTGTGTTTAATTGGTTATATTGGGTAATTGGAGCATATCATTTCAAATCCGAAGAAATTCCTCACATTGCTGGTTGGATCAGATGTTTTGAATCTCTAGGTCAATGTATGGCCTTTGTAGTGGGTACTGTTAATAGTAATGACATGACAAATTTGGCAGTTTCAGCAGGTGTTTTTTTCATTTCAGTTCCATCAGTCACTTACGTCGCATGGCAAGCTGATGATGATATTAAAGGTGAATTTTATGATGATGAGAGCGAAGATGAAAATGAACAACAAATAAAATCAAAGAACGATTTCAATGTTAATCATGTTGATTTAGATTCATCTGAAGCAGTGAATTAGAATAGAAAAATAGAATAGAAAGTTTAGCTTTTTCAACAATTAGACCTAACCGTCATTTGACGAAAGGTATTACTGGTCAACTTTTAAGAATCGAAGATAGAGTCTACCTTTATTGGTTAATCAAATATCGAAGATATGTAGCAGATTCTTTCATTACTTGACAAATTCTTAAAAAATAAACGGATTGTTTCAAATTTTACATTATAAGATTCAGATGCAAAATAATTATTTATTAAATTCTCTCATAAAATAAAACATATACTGTACTACTACTTAATCTATCATCATTTTTAATATCTCCATGTTTTGTAGCTTTAACAACTTCATCATCGAAGTAATACCAATTTGGTTCATTTAAATCATGATTTAAATTTTTATTTGTGATTGATATATAATGACCAGATTTTAAAGTTCCTGAATGATTAACAACACCAAATAGTTTATATTTCACTATTGATCCATTATGAGGGATTGATAAATTTAAAGGATATTGAATAACTGAATCATCTTTTTGTGAAGTATCATAGAATAGAAACCTTGATAAATGAATTATTAAAACTGGTGGTAATATAACGAATTTTAATGATTTGATGCTTGAATTTGATTTTGATAATTTCATTAATGAAGATATTGAGTCATTAGAAGCACTATTGTTATTGCTGTTGCTATAACCGTTATTGTTATGGTTTGTTTCTATTTTTGGAGAAGGACTTGATGATCTACCTCTAAATTTAAAATTTTTTGTAAAATGTAATCTATGTCTTCTTGATTCTTTTTCCATTGAATTTGATTCTTTTGATTTTTCATTACATTTTGGACAATTCCAAGAATTTTCACCATTCAAAATCTCATCATTTGTGAAATATTCGATACAATCTTCAAGATAAATTTTTTTCAATTTTTTACCATTTGATGTTTTTTTAGGAATACCTAAACTTAACATGAAGAAACTTGAAAAGTTAGAAGATTTGAATCCACATTTTAAACAAGTTAAACTATCTTGTAATTGACCTTGGAAAGTCTTAGAAATTGGTGAGAATCCTTGTTTCAGTAAAGTATTATTGAACCAATTTTCATAATCTTTACCTAATTTTTCATCAAAATTCAATAAACTAGGATCATCATTTATAACTTTATTAGAATTGCTTAATTCATCATGTAGTCTATCTAATAAAAACATCAAAAACTCTTGAGTATCTTGTTGTTCAAATGGAATATTTAAATCAGGTCTTAATTGAATACAATTTTTCAAAAAACCAGATGGTACAATTGAACAACCACCATTCAGATACATTTTTTCAAACAATTTAGCCAAGGATGTACTTAACTTAACATTTGGATCTCTTTTCAAATTTAATCTATTATCTGTTAATTTATTTGGATTAAAAAAATCTTGGTTAAAATAATCTTGATATTTATAATCTAGAAATAAATTTCTAAAATCTTTAGATTCAAATAAACATTGAATCATGCTATTGATATAACACGTATTTTTCATGTTTCTTAAACCTGTAATTGATAATCTAACAAATGGATATGGTGAACTTTGAATAGTTGGTACTGCTCTACTTTTAGTTCTTGGTACAACTTGATAATTTCCCACCATCGAGCTTTGTTGACGAGTGGTTTGAGAATATTTTTGTAACTGTGGTGGGTATTGTTTTGGTACGTTGTTACCAGTGTTATAATAATGATTTATAGGGTACGGTTGGGTAATTGGATATTCAGGAGCAGGTTGTGCAGCTCGTTGATACCCTATTGTTGATGATCTTTGATTTTGGAAAGCAGGAGTTGCAATTGGTGCTCTTCCAATAGGTATTAGATTATTTTGAGTAACGTGTTGATTTAAAACCTGAGTATTAGAACTTAGAATTGAATTATTAACTACTTGAGTTATTGGTATACTTGGTGGACTTGAAGTTGTGTTATAATGGTTTAAGATCTGTGAATTTGGTGATGGTGACGATTCTCTATTTGGGAACATTCTGTTGTAATCAAAAGAATGAGTTTTCAAAGGCTTAAATCCATTATCTATAGAAGATATTGTATCATTTGTAGACATTGATGTATTATTTGATAGATTGGGTGATACCACTGTAAATTTTAATTCTTTATTGGATGATTTTTGGGAAATGAATTTCAACCATTGATCAAATCCACCTGATAAAGTTAATGGTTTTAAATTTATTTCGTTTAATAAGTTAGAAAATTTGATGATATAGTCATGTTGGTTTTGGAAAAAAGTCTTGTTATCTGAATATGATATAATATTATCAAAATTCCTTGAATTCATGAACTTTTGGAAATCCTTTTGATTTAATATGGATTTCAAAGAATTTTCAAAATCTTGATATGTTTCATTTTCCAATATCACCAAGGGATCTAATTGAATCAAATTATCATATGGAATATGATTTACATCGTATAATGACCTTGGTCTTAGATCGAATATCAAAATGGACTCATTTGCAACCATTAACTTCTCATATAAACCTTTAGGATCAATCGTCAAGACTTGTTCATGATCATCATCATTTGCATAAACAGATTGATATGAATCTTTTCTATGTGTTGCCTTTGTAGTAAATGACTTTAAAGTTGGATGTAATTCATCATCTTCATCAGGATTTGTTGGGAATTTTTCAATATCATGGAGATTGGAAGAAAAGGAATGATTTTTGTCTTCATAACTTGAAGAAAAGACATACTTCAAACCAGGGATAGGTGATTGATGTGGTGGAGGTAGTGGAGGTGAATTTATTGGAGGAGCTATTATCGTGCTATCATCATCTTTTTCATCATCATCTTCTTCTAACAAAGTTTCTTCTAAAATCAATGAATCTTTCTCATTTATTAGCTTTAGTTGATCATTTGGTTGTAAGTTTGGTGGAGACCATTCCTGAACTAATGAAGAGTTTGATGAAGATGAAGATATAGAATTCACTGAAGAATCTGACGATTGTAAAACATTATCATCATTCTTTTGACCCGGTTGATTAGATAACAAAAATTGAGTTAGATCATGTTGTAAAGAAGATGAAGGTAAAGTTTGAGCTCTTTTCACAGCCGGAGTTGGAGTATTATTATTCAGCTTGTGTTTTCTTTCATTCAAATAAGCGATATAGTTGATGACTTGTAGTTTAACATTTGACATATTTGTTTCCTTTTCATATAATTGTTTTAAAAATAGAAATATTTCATAGTTCTTGTTCTTTATTTGGAATTGAATGGAGTTAGGGATGATTAAATAGACGTAGAATAACCCAATGATGAAATATTTCAAGCATCTGTTATAATTATTTGAATTCAAACTCTCTGAGTACTGTTCAATGTTGTACTGTGATATATCGATCAAATCGATCATTTTGCTCAGTTGCAGGTCATTTATATGATCTTTGATTTCATCTTTGTATAGTTCTACCACCAGCCCCAGAAGTTCATCGGAGTATTCTGGAGTATAATCCACTTTGGGGAGGATACTAGACATTCTAGTTGAGTTTATTAATCAAAGATACCAATCACTTTTGTAATGTTTGATTTTTGTGTTTTGTTGGTGCAATTCGCGGCTTTATGAAAGAGGAAATTGTGGTGATCCGAAGTGATTTGAGTGCAAATTGGAGGGACTTTGGGATTAATTGTGAGAGAAGGTGTGATTTTAAGGAGATTAATGGAATGGGTGATGTGTATTTGATGTGTTTAGCATTTTATCTCTATGAAAAATACGCAAAACTAGCCTTTTCAGTGTTTTTTTATTTATGTTGTGGGAAAGTTTATGTATGAAATTGTGTAGATGAGAATGAATTTTGGGGGAGTTTATAGACAAACAGGAATCTAACTAGAGAGTAGAGACTAACTAGACTCTAGAGTCTAGTAAAACTCAAGCTAGAGTTTTTAGAATAAAGATGATAAATTGTGGATCATATTCATACACATCTGATGCCTGCATATTGTGAGTAATTTGAAACAAAATGTCTGATACATTGTACTTTCATACTTAAGAACAGTCAAGAATCTTAACCAATCGGTCATACTGTGCACCATCCAGGTTTTAACTGAAACACTGGGAAGCCTGATACGTGAGTCCATTGTGTGATGTACGATGATAAGGAATATTTCGAGCATATATAGATAGATAGTATTTAGGTGATTAAATTAGGTAATTATGAATCAATCCAATCATAACATTCAATTATGTGTTGGCATTGAAGTTGAAGGAACATCTTGAATCAAATCCCCTTTCCATAAACTAGTAATTGTTTTATTTTGGGTCAAGAATCTCAAACCATCTTTACCATAGAAGTTCAAATCACCATTAAATGAACTTTTATTACCAGTGAATGAAAACATAGGTAATGGAACTGGAATTGCAACGTTGATACCGACTTGACCAGGTTGAATTTCTCTAACGAATTTTTTAGCTAAGATCCCAGAAGTTGTAAACAATGCAACTCCATTACCAAATGGATTAGAATTCACTAATTCGATAGCATCATTAAATGATGATGATTCCATTACAACTAAAACAGGACCAAAGATCTCTTCTTTATAAGCAATATTATCTGGTGACACATTTGTCAAGATTGTTGGACCAAGGAAATAACCATCTGAGAAATCAGGAACTTTGATATTTCTACCATCTAATAATAGTTTAGCACCTTGTTTCACACTTTCTTCAATGATATGATTGGCTCTATTTAGAGCATCTTTGGAAATTAAAGGACCTAGATTTGATTCTTTATTGAAACCAGATCCAACTTTTAGTCTTTTAGTTTCATTGACTAATTCATCAATCCATTCTTTAGTTTCATTAACGAGAACTAAGACGCTTGCAGCCATACATCTTTGGCCAGCGGCACCTGCAAAAGCACCAATTGTAGCATTAATGAATTGTGCTTTATTAGCATCTGGAACAACAACGATATGGTTTTTAGCAGCTAAATTAGCTTGAACCCTTTTCCCATTCAAAATCCCTGTTTTATAGATATACTCACCAGTTTTAGAAGACCCGACGAATTGAATAGCTTTAACTAGTTTATGATTAATTAAATGGTCAACTGTTTTCTTCTTGCCATGGATGAAATTGATGACACCAGAAGGTAAACCTGCTTCGATTAACAATTCGCCTAAAATTGAGCAAACACCAGGAACTCTCTCCGATGGTTTTATGACAGCAGTGTTACCAGTTGCAATAACGAGTGGAATTGTCCACAATGGGATCATAGCAGGGAAATTAAAAGGACAAATTGCAGTGATTACACCAATTGGTTCTTTAACCATTAAAGTATCCATATCAGTAGCGACTTCCAATTGAACGCCTTGTAATTCAGTTGTCACTGATGTTGAATATTCAACGACTTGTAAACCTCTTAAGACATCCCCTTTGGCGTCATCAAACGTTTTACCTTGCTCAGAGACAATAACTGAAGCTAATCTATCATGATGTAATTTGATCAACTCCACCAATTTAAATAAAATAGATTGACGTTTCATAATAGAGACAGTTTTCCAAGTTTTGAATGTATCATGAGCAAGCTGAATTGATTTTTCAATCTCATCATCTGTTGATTGTGGAACTTTGGCAATGACTTTGTTTGTTGATGGATCATGAATGTCAAACCATTCATCAGATTCAGATTTAATAAATTTGTTATTGATGAATAGGGGAGTTAGGTATGGTTCCTGTGAGGAGTGAGTAGATGGATAGTTTTCAAGTGAAGTGTGTAGTTTGATCTCGGTCATTATGTAATAAATGTTTGAATTTAAAGAGTTAAATATTAAAGAGAAGAGGAACTTATTTCACTTTTTTGTGTCAAAATCTTTTCCCCATAAAATAAAAATAATTGAGAGAAAGAAAAATGGGAAAATAGAGAAGATTTTAGTATAAAATTTCCACTTACAAGGAAGTAAATTAATAGTGACAACGTAGAATTGGTAGAAAAAGTGAATTTCTTATCGAAAAGTTGGTGAAATCAATGAAAAATTGGAAATTTTGTGATTTTCTGGTGTGGCTGAGTATAGTAAACCCACTTCGGACCACCACAGAAAAACCGGACAGTTAGTTCAGTGGTAGAATAAGTGCCTTCCAAGCACTAGGCACGGGTTCGATTCCCGTACTGTTCATTTAATTTTTTTCATTTTTTGACTATCTTAGACCCATATTTAGTGTCCAGGTGTCCACTGTCTACCTTGTATGGCTTCTTTAAGGCCTTTCACTGGTGGTTTTTGATTACATTGAAGATACTTTTTATTAAATTATAATCTTAAAAGGTAAACAACAAATAGAATCAAGCCTTAAAAGTCACAATTATGACTAAAATGGACCATCAAGACGTTGTTAGCTATACAGAAGCAGAATTTGAAGAGGGCGTTAACAATCAGTTTGATGCCCACTTATCACTCTCTTTAGATTTTGCAGAAAAGTTGTAGGAGAAGTGTTTTACGGGTGTGGAGAATCGAGATCTTCTAAGAAGACATTAAATTGAATTGATTGTGCTTTGGATATCCATAGACACAGTTTCAAAAAAGAACGTAAAGTCTAGACTTCTGTCTCTATAAAGACAGGAAATGGAAAGTACAGTCTCTTAAATTTCAAGTCGAGTAATATCAATAATGAAGTAAAGTGTGTTATGCGAAGTAACAAAACCTTTCCTTGTGCTTCTGCTCTTATGTACAAGATAGCTTACAGGTTACTTACCTCAAAAAAATTCGAATAATCCAAACAGTTTTCATATTTTCAAGAATATGTTTGTACACCTAAATTAAACCATGTATAAGTTACTGACTTAACACATGATTGAAAAGTATCATCATAAAGTATCGTCATAAAGTAAAAGAGGAAAGACCAGAAATATCATCAATTAAAAAAGAAGAACAAATAGAACATGGCACAGCTCTTGCTGAAATGTATAAAATAGATGAAAAGGACTACAGAAACACAAGGGAAACTAATTTGAATAGATGAACCTGTTTTTCATCTCTCTTTCAATTCAGTGTAGTAAATAAAAGAATAAATAAATGAATAAATAGTAAATAAATTAATAAATAGTAGGAGATAAGTAAATTCTTATCCCTTCCATCCAATCATAAACAAGACTCTGAAAGTCAATGGCAAGCTGCCATCTTCATTCCCATAGAATTTCTTATAAATCGCATCTGTTGCTAATAACAAATCTTTAGTTAAAGGATTTGATTCATTATTTAACGAGTTCTGTTCTCCCATCAGTTGGATATCGTACAACATTGAAACTAGATCAGGATAATCAATAATAATCTCATCCACGTCTATTGTAATTGAATTAAACCCATTGTTTTTCAACAAGGAACTCATATCGTTGCTTTTAATCAATGGTGATACTCTTGTTGATATTCTTCCATACCTTTCCAATTCACTTAGTTGCAAAGAAGTTCTAAGCTCATAGATTGAATCTTCAGAGATCATACTTATCAAGACTAATCCGTTATCATTCAGCAATCTATTGAATTTACTCATTATTAAATTCAAATCATTAATCCAATGAAGGAAAAGGTTAGATAAGATTAAATCAAATTTGTAATCGACATTCAAATCGTAATCATCCCTTATCAACAATCTATCAACTTTCAAATCATTATTGAACTTATAATCGTTCCATTTATACAACATTTCTTTACAAGTATCAACCATTAGAATCTCATTGATCTTGTTTCTAACTCTTATTGAATCTTCATCTTCACCTAAACTCAACTGGTGTTCAAAAGTACCACAGCCAGAGCCATAGTCCATCACTCTGTTGAATGGTTTATTGACAATTGATAGTCTCTCTATTAATTTATTCGAGACTTCGGTCCTTAGATACTCAGCTTCATTTGACTCTTTATTCAATCCTGCTCTGATTCTCTGCTTCAGTTTGGTTTCTTTACTGAACACCCCCAATGGTTTACTCGATAAAAGACGTCTCGCAAACACCGTCTTCAACATCTTTACGAGACACACCAACTTTTCAATGTATTTGATACTCAATTCCTGGATCTTTTCACGTTTTATAATAATCCCGAGCCCCATAAAGTTTACAAGCTCATCTCATCTCTCGATGGACACAATGAGACGTTTTCATCACAACTTCAAATTCATTCGTTCATTCTCATCAGTTCAGCAACAAATCATTGAAAACGTCAAAACTTCTTTAAATGATCCAATTCAACGCAACATGAAATCATCAATATTGAATTCAATCCGTGACAATCAACTAATCAGTCAGTACTTTATCCGTAATCAGTCTCATGATGTGATATTGAGCTCAATGCTGTACAATCTGAAAGTACCACACAAGACAGAGATGCCAAAACGTGTACATCTCCTCAACCTAGCAGAGTTATTGTCTTCTAAAAATCCAGATTTTAGAACACTAATCAATTATAAACTGTTGATTGATGAATTGAGAAAGATGAACTATTTCAACAACTTGTCCAAATGGGATGATATTACAATCTCATACAAACCTTTCCTATCAACAAATAAAATAGAGAATTATAACCAAAAATTATCAATCTTTCTAGAATTTTTAGAATATATTGACCAAGATTATAATAATTCATCAATGACGTTCTTATATCCTTTACTAATCGACATGATCAGAGACTCAATCATCCTAAACAATGTTGAATTTACAATTGAGTTTCTAAACATTGTTAAGAATTATTACACTCTATATCAACAAGATTATAACACTATATTAACTTCATTATTAACTGTCCCTGATGAAAAAATCTTGAAACATCTCTTCAACTTATTTCCAACATACGCAGCCAATTTATCAAACACACAGAAGGAATACCTGGCAGTAATTCTTTCAAAGTATCAACTAATTGATGAATTCAAAACTTTTAAACAGACAGTTGAATTAAATGAGTTAAACCTCTCATTGATAGCTGAGTTATACTATAATGAGTTAGGACTGGATGAAACGCTATCACTTATCAACAACTATCCAACATTACTCTCTTATAAAAACTACAAATTCATAATTGATTCTTTGAAAACTGAAATCATAAACAGTTCAATAACAAGAAAAAAATTCAAAGAAATTGATCCATCTTCCAAACCTATGAAATTGTCAATTCAGAGAATAGATATCACAACACAACTTAATTCATATTCGAAAATTATAAATAATGCCAATTTACACAAACAAACCAAATCGATACTGATTAATTGCTTGTTATACTCGATTTCCTCAATTTCAAACACGACTGGTCTGATTCATCTATACTCGAAAATCCCTAAAGAGTTGATAAATGAAGAATCATTAGAATTACTGATGCATGGATTCACTAGAGGGTTTGTCAAGACTCATTTTTTAAGAGTCAATGAATTATTCCAATTCATCAAATCTAAAAATCCGATAATTGATAGTAAAATATTAGAATTCATACTAGAGTTCAGTTTGAAATCATATAGTGATCCATCATCGATTAAATATAATGATTATTTGATTTTAGAATGCCTGAAGTGCTGTGAGTTCGCAATATCTGATAAGATGGCTTATTTATTAAATAATTTTGAAGAAGATGTGAGATCTTCGAGTTTAGAGCTTTTGAAATTTGAGTCTATAAATGAGACTAAAATGTATTATAAGTTGATGAAATCAAAAGATCTTGTGGATTTAGAGTTAGATTGTGAATCACATTTGCAAGATTTTGATGAGTTTGACGTGAAGGAATATAAATTGTTGAAAAGACATCATGCGAAGATATAGAAAAACATCTAAAAACATAGACTTCAAATACCATTAGAACTTCACATCAGAGATATATACCTATATTTAGACATAATCTATTTTTTAACATAATCTATATGACCAATAAATTGTCAATATACGACTTTACGTCTCCATTCCAATCAACATCCCGCAACAATCTCAAAACATCACCATATTTTTCATGATCATGAATTTCTAATTCTTTATAAACACTAAACAACTCTTCACTTGCCAAAACACGGACTTTGTTCAATGGATGATTTGTAGTTAACCAACATAATCTTTTCAGTGAATCCTCATGTTTTGATTCAAGGTACAAATGACCAAATATTTTGATAGAGTTACTTAGTTTGACCAAATTTGTTGAGTTTAAATGAATGTTATAGATCCGTATATAAAAACCATTAAAGTTGAATGATGATGGAATTTCAATATTTAATTGAAATATTCTAGATATGAATTGTAATCCCACTAATATTTGCTTGTTTAATCTATTTTGTTTTGTTTTACCAAATGATTTCAATTGTTTTGAATCAATTCTTATTATTGACGCTATTTTTAGTAAAATGTCGATTTTCAACTCACTTGGTAAATTTGTGTAATATCTTACAAATGATCTTAAACTTCCTGAGACCAGTTCATTAGTAGATGTTATGGCACCACCGTTAAAGATATAACCTCTCCAAAATTCTAAGCTTGATTCTTTATCATCTGAATAATGAACGTCATAAAAGTTTATTAAATTATTGAAATATCTTTCATATTCTCTTGTTTGGAAACTAATAATTTCATCTTCCATTGATTTGATTTTTAGTAATAGTTTAATCGAATTATCTCTGATGGAATCGATTCCTTCACTACTCAATCTCAATAATTTTATTTCTATCAATCTTGTAAGGTCATTATCAAAAAAGTCCAAATTCTTACTAATTAATGAAATCATAGAATTTCTTATCTTACTACCAACATCACCTTGTTCTGAAATGGTATAATCGTCTAACTTATTGATCAAATTAATTAAAAGTTCTTTAGATAAGCTATTCCCAGATTGCAAATATTCTGAAATTGATCCAATTAAAACAGTTTTAGTATTTGCTAATATTCTGTTATCTTCAGCTAATAACCCAACAACTTCCTGAGAGATGCTTGGAAATGTTTTCAAATATGAAACATTACTGGCAGTGTTAACATTGTTATTCTTAATATAATATATCCATTTATTCAAATCTTTGGAATTTAAATCAAGCAATGGACTTATTAGTTTGAGATACTTTGAAATCAAATCACTATCAACTCTTATTAGATCAAACAAATTAGTTAAAAATACTTCATTGTCAATTGGATAGTTCTCTGAAAGAAAAGTGAATGCAATTTGCAAATACGATTCTATTATAAATGGTGAGATTTTATGATGATCTAATTGTTGTTCATTAAAAGCTTTAGAAACCTCATTCAAATACATTAGGTTATTTGATTTCAAAATTGATAATAATTTGGAAAGTCCAATGAATGAATTGTGTGTTTTAATTGATAAATTTTGAATAAATGCATTAATTTGTTGAACTATCAAAGATTCATAATAATTCTCTTTAAATAAAGACTCAAGAGCTTGTGCACTCAAATTAACCACATCATGATCTAAGTTATTCAACACGTTTGAAGTTAAAAATTCAATAAAATTATGGAACAAGTTTGGGAAAATTTTGATGATCTTATTAGGAATCTCTAAAAATGATTTATTTATTGAACTTAATTCAACAAAATCCAAGACTTGTAACAGTTCAACGTTCTTCAAATTATTGAAACCTTTATCTTCAGGGTATATCAAATCCCAATTCTTATATCCATGTCTACCTATTAATTCTTGCAATGCAGCAGTTGAAGATCTTCTGATCATTAATTCTTTATCAAAACAACAACATAACAATGAGTTAACAAATATATTCAAAAACACATCTGGTTCAATTTTGAGTGAAGTTTTAGATAATGCCCAAATTATATAATTTGAAGAATCTCTGATGTTTGAACCAGAGATGAACTTTATTTGAATTTGTTGAAAGAATAATGATTTTGTTAAAATGGTATTAATTTGTTTGATTCCAACAACATCAATCATATCTCTGTACAGTAACTCTGCAATAATCAAAAGTTGGGTATGCAAAAAATCAGAGTCTATCAATTCCATTGGTTTATCGAATTGTTCAGCTGTTGAATATAATATATCAATCATTAGATCAATTCCTAAACAATCATCAATTTTAGTCAACAATTTTGTGAAACTTCTGGATAAAGTTGATCTTATGAGAGTTGATTTATTATTGAAAAATTGATCATAAAATTCAATAATTTCTTCTATTTTATCTAAATCATCTAATTCTGATAAATATTTCGAAATTTTACAAAATATCTTAATCAAATATTCTAGTTTGAAATCATGTTCATTGATTCCAATTCCTTTCAAAAAACAGTACAATTCAGGAACTTTATCAATCAGTCTCAATTCATTTGAATCTTTTTGTAACAAAATGTTTAAACTTTGTAAATAACCAAGCTTTACAGTATCCTCATAACTCTCATACCTGTAAAACTCAGTGATGAATCTATTCATGAGTTCGGAACAATCAACTCTGGTGACTATGGAACCGATTAATCTTGAACCTAATGGTTGTAATGGACCAACGTTATATTCTTTTATAGTGACAACATTGATTCCAATGTCATATATATCATTTTTAACGTCCTCCCCAAATGCGTTTAGATCAAATGGAACTAGCACAAGCACTATAAGACATGATAATAATAAATATTCTTCATGCCAATGAGCTTTAGACTCTTTAAATTTTGAAATTATAAATGGTATTAATTCAATATCAGTTTTCATATAACTCAACAATCTTTTAATTCCAATAATTTTACCAAACGTGTAGAAGATTTCAGTCACTATTTCTTTATCTGTATTATCTGAGACGTATGATTTTAATAAAGAGTCGATGTATTCATTCAAGTACTGATCTAATAATTGAGGACATGGTTGGAATTGATGTAGATCAATTAATAAAGATTTTGAGTCTAATTCATCAGAATTGAGCTGGATATTGGATAATTGTAGATGGATGTTTTCATGTAACTCAGTTTGAATCTCAGAGATCCTTAATTCATCACTGTCCATCGAAATAATTTAATCACTAAAACATATTTCTCTCGTATAAATTTTCTTTGTTTACTTTTCGGATAAATACTCTTCTGACTACATAAATTTATTAAAGAAAATCATAAAAAGTTGTAAATTAGTCGTTAAATAGTGTAAATTTAATCTTTGAATCCTTCCCATTCGCCAGTCTGAGCAGCCTCGGTTGCCTTGATTTCTGCTTCTTCTTTAGCTGCTTCAATTACGTCTTCATTCTTACTTTCATCACCTTCAGACCTTATTTTCTTTCTAGGTCTTTCTTCATCTTCTGGAGGAGGCACAAACCATGGAATTTTACCTCTGTTGAAGTCATTGATCACTAATTTAGCAATACTCTGTTCGTCTGCTTCACCACCTTTCAATAATCTACCATGTTTTCTAGCTAATAATTCTATAAACTCAGTTGCATCATTCCAACCTTTGATTTCGTATGTTCTTTCTAAATGTGTTCTTTGACATCTTTTCAAGATACCAGGGATATATTGTTCAGCATGGTTAACGTGTTCAACTCTAACCACACCTCTAAACAAAATTTCTTCAGAAGTATCTTTAGCAGAAGGTGGAACAATACCTGGACAATCAATTAAAAAAATTCTCTTCATTAATGTGATATATTGCCAGACTTTAGTTTCACCTGGAATTGGAGCGACTGTACATACTTTCTTCTTTCTTAATGTGTTAATAATACTTGATTTACCAGTATTTGGATAACCAATAAACCCAACAGAAATTTGTTTTCTATCTGAATGTAATGAAGAGAATTGACGTAACAATTGAATTAAAGAACCTTTACCGAATGAATTGGTAATTGAGGCGTGGAATGCAATAGTTGGATGAGATTTGGATAAATGTTTAACCCAAGCAGCCTATTCAAAATTGTTAGTATTGATTGAAATAGAAAAACTTTTCAACATAGATGGTTGATAAATATTTTTTGATTGAATATCTTGATTGATTTGTAACCCATTATTTCTTGTTTGAAACTATATAATATACAATGTTAGAGTCTTTACTAAGAACAATCTTCCAATCAATTTCATGTTTAACCATGAATTCAGAGTTCAACTCATAAGACTTTCAATGAACCTATGGAATTTATCAAAACGATACCTTCTTAATCCAGTTAATCCAAAACGGATCACCGAATGCGGAACAAAGTTGCTCTCCCAAAGTTGTAACAGTCAAACTTCGTGGGTAATGTTGAGAGTTTCTTTAACAAAAAAAAAACTATCCAAAGTTCGCCTTGACTTAAATCTATGGGAATGGGTTTCAAATCTTCAAGAAAGTATTCATATTAAATATTGTATCTGTGTCAAATGTTAGTATCTTCTTTTTTCAACTTACGGCAACCCAAGTTGGGACTAAATCACACTTGTTTAAAACAAAAATCAAATGTTTGTGAGCAGCTTCAGTTTTAATATAATTTTCAACACTTTCACATCTTGTACCTAATGGATCTCTTGCGTCTAAGACATGTATAACGACATCAGAAGAATCAATGACTTTATATAATTCATTCCAAATACGTTTAGATTGACCTTTATGGAAAATAGCTTCTTTTGCTTCAGCACTCCAACCTTCTGTATCAACGTTACCCATTAAACCTAGGGTTGAATCTAATTCTGATTTTTCTTGATAAGTGACTTCATCTTGCGCAGATTGGTCAACTAATTCAGTTAAACTTGAAACAGCGACTCTTGGTTTCTTTCTTTGTGCTTTTGGACCAAAAGTGTGTTCGTAAGTTTCAGTTTCTAAAATTTTATTAGTTGGTGCTTCAGTGATATCTTTTTCATTCAACAAAGACATTGGCAATTTGTTTCTTCTCAATAAAACTTGGTATGAATCTGTTTTTCTTTCACCTAAAGCTTCTCTGAAATGACTTAAGGCATCTTGTGAAATAACTCTTGTATTACCAAACCATTTACGATTAGGATCAACCCTGGCAGTAGGAGCAGCAGTATCTTGTAAAGCAGCAGCTTTTATTATTTCACCATCCTTGTTACGAATAGCACGACCTTGTTTATACATATTCAGATGTCTGACTTTTTTAGCATCTTTATAAAAATTTTCACCTTTGACTCTTAGATTACCATCTTTAGTATTACCTTCACGAACACGACGTGATTTTTCCTTTTTAGCCACACCCATTTCTTTAAATAAATAATTGTATTAGAATATAAATCAAATAAGATTGATTAAGAAGGATTCTCTCTATAATGAAGTGATTTCCTTGAAGGAAGAAAGTTTTCAAGTAAAAGAATTTTTTCTACTGAAAAATTTTGTAAGAAAAAAAAAAATTTTTTATGATTAGAGAAATCCGAGGGAGATGAGATGCGATGAGCCCTCGGAATATAAAAAAATCTTACAGAGAGACTCACAATTTATCCATTTTATTTAGAATTAAAAGACCTTGGATAGGACACTGTCCAGTTTCTTTGTGTTTGTGTCCTTTTGAGAGGACTTACCTGATGCCCTGGTGGTTTTGACTGCTCTTTGTGTGAAATCTCTGTGGATTTTACTATCATTTTGTCCATCATGTTTCTTTTCGTAATTCTCTATTCTTTTAGCTTTAGCAACGTTTGTAATGAAAGTCTTATTGACTTTAGTGGCATGAGCAATCTCTAATTGTAATTTAGATGCTCTTGATTCTTGTTCACTGTTGATCTGTGCAGTCAAGTCTGTCCATTTAAAACCAGATAAATACTTAACGTTCATTATATCGTCATGATAGAACCCACTTTTCTTACCACCAATAATGTTACCGTTTAGTGCTAATGCACAAGTTTTAGCGTCTTTCTTTCTTATGAATTCAGCCCAACCTTCTTCATATGAATGTTTCTTATTACCACCTGTCTTGATTCTTTGTTTATGTTTATATGGATCTTCTCTTTTCAAATACAGTCTGTCTATTTCACCAAATTTTTCCAACACTTGTCTCATTCTACTTGGTTTCATGAATGGAGGGATACTCGATAGATAAACAACACCGGTTTTACCTTTTGGTTTCTTATACTTTTTGAATTTCAATAGTTTGGATTTTCTATTCAGTTCATTTTCATTCTCATCTTCTTCCGTGAGTTTAGTCTTTTCTTTTATGTTCTCATCTTTTCTCACATCATCTTCTTGATCACTTTCACTTTGATTATCAAAGGCATCATATGACTTCTTATTAGATTTTGATTTGATTTGTGCTGCTTCTTCGCTATCAGATTCGTCTTTTGCGCCACCAAAAAACTCCTCGTCGCTTCCTAATGAGTGAAATGACTGATCTTCTGTCTCATCGCTTTCAACTCGTGTGAATTTATCCATAATTCTGATCTTTTTCTACTAATTTCTCTACTAAATTCTCTTTAAAATAAATTTTTCTTCTTAAAAGTCCTTCAGGGCTCAGAATTTCTCTACAGAATTTGATCAATTTGGGAGAATTTATTGAATTATAAGAAAGAATTCTTCATTTTCTGTTCAATCTCTGAGTGAATCTCATCTTTAAGATCTTTGTTTGATATTTCGCCTTTTTGTGGGAACAAATTGGGTAAATTTCCATCATTTTTCCTTCTTGATAATCTATTAGCAATTCTATAAATGGCCAAACCATGTAATATTGTGTTAATGACTGACATAATGAATGAGAATATCACTATCGATAACACCACTATAGACAAGACTCTGAAATATGTGGTTACATCAAATGATTTACCTAAACCGTCTTGATCCGGATGATATCTCATTAATAAAGGTTCTTTAGTTTGAAAAAGCGTTATAGTTGATGTTAAATTCAATATTAATGCAACTAGATGTAATACACTTGATATTAGATTGGCCCTGTATGATCCATTGTCCGGTAACTCCACGATAACAAAGGGAAACAACACTATTGAGATACACAGAATACCCAACGTTAATAATTCAGCATTCATACAAACATTAGGTCTGTTGATAATAGGTTCAGCTGGCCCTGTTGCAAATACCACTATGTATTCAAAGAATATTCCACCGTAATAACAGATGGTTATAAAATTGACTAGCTTTCTAGAATAGATATCACTTTCTTGAACAATAACATTAGGTGCTATAACAAAAGCAGTGGGACGGGACCTTCTTCTAGGTGGTGGTAATACCCGTGGTGGTTCAATTCCTTCCGCAATTGGGGCTTCCACATCACGATCTGACATCTCCAAGTAACACTGTAAATTGAGATTGTGGGTCATAAACGTTCAATTTTTGTGGTTTGCAAACATTTCAAACAGTTTTGTTTGTTAATCTCCCATATAACCAACGTTCAATTCGACAGATAACAGATTCTGATCTCTTAACACCATCAGTCACCCAGATGGCATATGAACCCATAGTATTGGCCATCAACACATCTGTGAATAATCTATCGCCAACAATTGCAACATTATGAGGACCTTCAACGTCTGTGTGTTTATAGAAATAGTCCATGATTTCAGTATGACAACCTGGTTTCTTTGTAGAATGTCTCAGCACTTTAACACCAGTTCTTTCTTCCAGTATCTCTGCCTGTTTATGGTCAACATCATCATTGGTACCAGCAGAATTGCTCACAATCAACATTTTCGCATCAGGAAAATTCGACGACAGTTCCTTCCACTTCTTCTCGTAAGCAGGCCATACTCTATCGTCATGAGCCTTAGCAAAACAGTTATCTTTGTCAACGACAATGGCTCTGATATCAATCTTTTTGTCGATTGTTGGAAATTTCAAAGGAACTGGAATCTTATCGAACGAAGACACAACAAAATGCGGCAGACATAATTGAGGATTCCAGAACAGTCTGAGGACGTTAAAAGTGGCAGAAATGTTCATTTTATAGCGCAAATTAGAAGTGAAGACCAGTGGAATTAGTACTCAAATATCGAATCTGGAAAAAAGTTCATCGAAAAAAAGTGAATGAAAAAAATATTTACTTTGTACTTCAGAAAATACCCATTTTTTTGTTTTTATATTCACTTTTTGTTGAAAGATGCTCAATCGTGCTCAAGGTAAAACTGTCAGAAAGAGAAGATCTTCAAAGACTTCAAAAAGTTCCAAAATTTCCAGCTCAAATGGCAATTGGAAACCAGTTTTCGCTTCTAAGGCCACCGATGATGAAGATGTGAACGTTGAAGATTTATACAATGAAAATAAATATTGTATTGTTTGTGCTGAGAAAATAAAATATGCCGCTAAGACTCCATGTAACCATACTACATGTCATGTCTGCAGTTTCAAACAACGTGTTTTATATGAGAAAAAAGCATGTCTTGTTTGCAGAACTGAGAATGAAGATATAATATTCACTGAGTCTTTAGAAGGAGCTTATCAGGATCTGAATGATTCTGTTGTCACAAAGGATGAGAGGTCAGAATCTTTATTCACTTCTAAAGATGCATATCAAAATACGTTAGCGTTATTAGACTTCACTTGTACTGATTGTTCAATGATCTGTGATGAATTCACAAGTCTATCGAGACATTTGAAAAGTGAACATGATAAATATTTATGTGATTTATGTGCCAACAGTAAAAAAGCATTCCCATTTGAATTGAAAACTTATACACAGAAGCAACTACAAGCTCATTTGATAAGAGGTGATGAAAATGATGAGAATTTCAACGGTCATCCAATTTGTCAGTTTTGTAAAGGCCAGAGATTTTATTCAAAAGATGAATTAAACATGCACTACAGAACAAATCATGAAGAGTGTCACGTCTGCAAGACAATAGATTCTCAGAATCCACAATATTTCAAAAACTATGAGTCTTTGGAAGAACATTTTAGAAGAGATCATTATATTTGTACCGTACAAGTTTGTCTTGATAGAAAATTTGTTGTCTTTGCAGATGAACTAGATCTTAGAGCTCATTTAATTACAGAACACCCTACTCTGTACGGTAATTACGGTGGTTCTCAAACGAAGTTGCATTCACAATTATCAACATTTAAATCAATCAAAAAACCATCAACTTCAAACAATGAAGATCCAACTGATACAATTAGAGTTAAGAAGTTAAGATTAGAAGAAAGGGCAAGGCATTATGTCAATTATGATAACAATAAATTCATATTGTTCAAAGAACTAAACATCAGTTTTAATAATGGATATATTAGTGCTCAAGATTTACAACATGCATATACTAAATTGTTCAACACTAATACAAAACAAGAGATTAATTTATTGTTATTTGATCTTTGTGAAACAATGAATAAAAAGCATCCAAAATACAATGACTTATCATCTTTGGTTAAAGTTCAAAGTCAAATCTTGGATCATCAAGACGATGAAAAATTCCCTGCGTTATCATCATCATCTTCAAGTTCTTCAAGTTCCAATTGGAACTCTTTAATGTCAAACAAGAAAACTTCCAAAAACGCAAGATCTTTAGATAATTTCCCACCGTTAAAAGCACCACCAAAACAAAGTAAAACTACAGTTCAACCAGCTTCCAAATCATCATGGGCTGCTGTCTCTAAATCAACAATCAAAACACCTGTTTATAAACCACCTGCTCCTTCTGCTCCTAAAAGACCTATTGTGACAAATCCTCAAAGAATTCCAAACTATCTAAATAATACCACCAAAACAACAAAACCAGCACCTTCAACTGTCAAGTTAAATGATAATTTATTCCCTGCATTACCGACAACGACAAAGAAAGTGATACCAAGAGTCAATCCAATTCCAACAGGTAATGGGTCTTGGGATACTGATAGTGCAATTAGTCGTAATAGTTCTGCATTTGATTTATCAAGTTTAGATGATTCTTTAGGAACAAATGTTACAATTAAAAAGGGGAAGAAGAAACAAGTGTTATTTCAATCTGGTAATAGACTATAATCAAACAATCGCACAGTTCTTGCTTACAATTAAATCTCTAGAAAATTATTTGCATCAAATAGTAATTCAATTCCACTCCTGAATTAAATAAATAAATAAATGTGTATTTGGTATTAATTCTATCTTAACGGTAATAAACTCTGTTCTGTTAGATGTTGTCTACATAATGGACATTCAGGATGTTCTCTACTCCAATCTGAGATACAACTCCAACAAAAGATATGACCACATGGAGAACAACTTGGGTTTGTCATGTATGATAAACAAAGCATACATTTTCTTGAATGTTCAGGAATGTATCTTAATTTTTTACGGTTTGATAAATGAATATCATTATGATAATAATTTAAATCATTATGATTTGGGATTCCATTAATCTTCAATGATTTATCTCCTTTGTTTTTGATCTCTTCTAGTTTATCAAGTTTTGAATTCTTAGCCTTTATTAAAATCTCATTACTTCTTTTCAATATCTTGAATATGAATTGAATTATGATTAACCAACCAAGAAACTCATACCCACCATTCGAAACGTGTTCATTTGGTGAAATCTTATGCCCAAATGCATACCTCAATCCAAAAATTCTTTTACTAACGTTATAAAAGGATCCGTTTATGTAAAAAATAGCAAGATGGAGATTCATTAAATAGTCCAACACTCTAGTATATGAAACATGTTTGAAGAATGAATTCCAAACACCTTGAGAGTTTCCAGTCTTTTGATCTTCTTCTTGATCATCTTCATCAATGTCAAATCTCTTCTTGATGAATTTGGTTATTAGATAAGGTAATATAGCATATGATAAAATAAACCCTATTTTAGATCTTACACTTGGTAATTTTCTTCCATCCTTGCTGACGTATATCAAATCAGTGTATTCTTCACCTAGTGTTCTCGATCCAATCAACGTCGTTAATGAAAGGTATAATGCCTTTGCAAAGACCGTTAATTCTTCTGGATGAGTATGAATGAAACGTTGGCCTGATTATATAGTTAGTACATATAAATTATTGGAAAAGAGGAGAATTACTCACCTGTGAACAGTTGAACTGTTTCCTGGATCTTTGATCTTAAGATTGATTCAAAATATGAGTCTTTTTGATGAGCTCTAACTATATTGAATTTGTTAGTAAAATGAGATTCATAAAGGGTTCATTCAACTTTCCACATACCAATATTTGGTGCGTCTGCGAATTGCAGCAGCTGGGCCTTCTTTGGCCTTCTGTGTTTTGATTGGTCGGTGCTGCGACCTTCTGAGGCAGTTGCGAGTGACATTCTGGATTATAAATTGTGGTGATGGATTCGATGAGTTTATGAGAATTGAAGTAAACAAAATTTACGGTATAAAGTGAATATTTTTATATGGAGAGAACCTGTCTCGGGAATTTACAAATAGGTGGAAAATGCTTTAAAAGATGTCTAAATTAAGATGAAATGATGGATTTAACGAGTTGTAAATTGTTCTTATTAGATTGTCTGAATTCAGTTTTGATTCCCAGAATTTTGGGTTTCATTTTGTGGATTTAACTGAGTTTGCAATGGTTGATAAAAGTTATTCGGATACTGTTGAGGAAAAGTTGGAAGTGCAGATGGTGCTGGATTAAATTGGTATTGATATTGGTTATATGGAACTGAAGAGAGGATCAGTCTTTGCTGTGGTGGAGCTGGTGGGTAGGCATGTTGTCCAACGGATGGGGAATGGAAATTGTTAAAATACTGATATTGAGATTGTGGTTGTGTTTGTGGTTGTGTTTGTGATTCATGAGATGGAGGTGGATTCAATTGATAGTCAGGTTTTGATAATGTCTGCTTTGGTGAACGACTGAAAGAAGTTCTTGGAGATGACTGCTCTTTCTTGTTTTGTTCTAACATTGAGAAATAGAAATCATCTAAAAATTTGGGAGCTTCATCTTTGCAAGTATAGTCATCATTTTCAACATATTTTATAAACTCTTCTTTCTTTGTATTATTTTCAAAGCCATTATTCTTAAGTTCATTATCAGTCAGCTTCGTATCCAATCTAGGAAATAACCAATCTTTGAACTTTAATATATTTTTAAGATTGATTTGATTGTTTAATGAACTATCGTTCCCATTATTGATTGACCTACTATAACTTGAACCTCTAGAACTTGAGCCAAATGAGTTGTTATTTCTAGCCTTATTTCTTGATCCCAATTCAGAATTTTCATTTGGAAAGATTGAAAAATTATACTCACCATCACCCAATTTCAAGACTTTTAAAATTTGACTTAAAACAATTGAATAAGTTTTAGAAGCATTATCAATATCACCATACGCACCTAATAATCCAATAGCTGTTTTCATTGACTCTAGAATCATCAAGTCAATGTTTTCGTAAACTTTCTTCTCACTTTCAAGGATCAAGATATCAAAATCAATGTTCTTATATTTTAACAATAAAACAGTTCCAATGATTAAACCAGCATGAAATGTACATGAAATCAGACTCAATGGTTTAAATGGATGAATGTTTTGGTGATACACAAATTCAACTATCTTAACTATCAATAATGATGACTTGATACAAGATTGATAAAAGTTCTTCAAATGAACATAATTTTTAGAATCAGTATCATACTTAACGATACCTAATTTTTGTAGTACTATAAATTGGAAGAATGGTCTTGATAATAGAATGATCCCATGTAAATGACAAATATGTGGCAAAAAATATTTATGGTCTAAATGAGGAGGCCAAATAGGTTTGATTGGATTTGCTAAACTATGATTTTTCAATTCAATTTGTAAATTAATTGCAGTTTTCAAATCAATTGAGGAATTGTAATAAATGTTTGATAAAACTTTACCATTCAATCTTGCAACGTCTAATAAAGTGCTTTGAAAATCTTTAATTTCTCGACATGACTCAAGATCGTCCCAATCTTCTTCAAGTATTATCACTGACCTTCCTAGATAAACTGAAGATAGTCTATCCATTATAAATAAACTTCTAAAAAGTTTCCTTCTATGCAATGTTTGATTATTATCCTTAAATGATTCGTTTATGAATTTCCTATTTAACCCTAGCCCTTGAGCAACTCTTATGGATATTCCTAATTTAATCCATGCTGTATTTCTTTTACCCATGAATTGTAAATAAAAAAAAGATAATAAATAACTTTCAACTAACCAAATATTACCAATTTCATTGTTTTTGAATATGATCCATTCTGAAATCTTATAGAATTTATCAGGATTTATAAATGATTCTTGTTTGAAGGGGAAAATATTTTTCTTTAATTCAATTTTAGCATAGATTGATGCAATACCAAATATTAAATTCAATATACATAAATCTTTAATTGAATTTTGTGATTGATTTGAATAAACTTTATCTAAAAGTAGCTTCAGATTGACATCGTCAGTTATATAAACAATATTATTTGAATTGTTCAAAAATGTCTCTAGTAAATAATCTGCATATTGTCTATCAGGTAATTCATTTATGTTAACGGAATCTGTAGATTCTTCAAATTCTTCAAATATTCTATCTTCCAAGATGACTTGCTTTTGAGGATCTGGATTAGAGAACTTATTAGGTCCTAGAACATTACTGAACAGTTTTTTAGTTTGTGATAAATATGAAATTGGTGAACATTCTCCAAAATAACAAGGTGATCCAAAACTATCAAGTAGAATTTTCGAGTTTTCACCGTTTTCAATAGCAGAAAATGAAAAATTTTCATCATTGTCTTCATGTGGATCAACTTTAACTGAATGAGTGAGCAATGACTGTAGTGAAGACGGGACTAAAGGTCTCGTATGTTCTAAATGGTTCGTTGAACGTGGTTTTGATTCCACGGAAAGAGTATTTTCGTCTGATGAGATTGTTTTCTGAGCAAGTTTTTGAGGCTTTGATGACTTTTTTGTTGGTTGAACTGGTAGTTCAGGTATCATGTTTTGCTTCAATTCATCTCCAATATCGTCTTTAACACTTGATAACGTTCCACTGTTGCCTGAATTAATGTGCTTGTCTTCCTCGGAACACTTAGTTTTCTTGTTGATACGTTTATCAATACCATTATATTCACATTTGAGCTGTTTTGAAGTACATGCTTGACAAGGCAACAGCCCATTACACTTCTGTTTTCTTTTTTTACAGATATCACACGCTTTCGCCACTTTCTTTCTCCTTTCAGGGGGTATGATCCTCTGCTTCTTTTTAGCCGGGGCGTACATTCTGTTGATATATTGCGCTGATGAGGATGTTAAATTTGTCTGATTTTGTTCTGTTTAAATAATTCAAATAAATAAAATGTATGGAACAATTGAGTTTTTTCCGGATCGCTTTTTCTATCGTCTGATTTGATCAACGGGGAGAATTGTTGATTGAAAAGTAGTCAAAACGGCTGAAATGAGGATAAATCTGTAGATTGGAAAAGCGATTAGTGAGCAGTCTAAATTGGGGAAGGGATTTTGGTGGGATGATATTCTGTTCGAAGGTTTGATGGTTTGTTGAGAAAGCTCAATTGGTCAAAATAACAAGAGAAAATGGATTAATTACAAGCGAAAAGGGGCATTTTGACAGGTAAATAAGGTTTCCGTTTATGCATTAGCTGCAGTTTTCAAGTATAATTAAATTTAGTTTTAAATCACATCAAATTTGCGTATAGAAGTCAAGAGCCAGGACTTAGACAAGTTAGAACTTAGTATGTCTTTTGATGGTCATATTCAAGCGATAAGCTTACGACTCGTTGTTTTTTGGGAATTCTGAGTTGAAAGTTGTCGAAACCACTCGAAAATAGAGGTTGGATGGAAGTTGTAAAGAATATCGATAGATAACACTACTATATCAACAATTTTAGATAAAAATTAACAGTTGAAAGGTGGATCAAAGCAGTCCATTATTTCAAAGTTCATTATCTGTTTTTTAACCAAACACTAGACAAATTTATAAGTTTTATTTTATATAAGTTGTTCAATTTGAGGGACATGCAGCAGCACTAAAAACTAAATAGTAACCAGTAAACTTTATCTGAACAATGAATTAATAATATCATAACTTATGATCTGCCATATAATACTAACAATTACATATTGGAATACCAATCTTATTCGTCTTGCCTTAGATCTAGAAGAAAAACTTAAAGACAGTATGACGATAATAATGTTGCATATTGATTCACCTGAAATCCAGCGAGCAGATCTTGAGATTCATGGGATCTTATAAAATTGTTGGCTATCAATATAGTCCATTGAAAAGAATGATGCTAACCTAGAAATACATTACATATGAGGGAGATAGTTACCAATATCATACCTACAAGTACACTCGTTATAGTGAACTAACTAAGAGCGTTTTGATCTACGTTTTTCTCTGATAATCAAAAAGTTTATTCAAATTAATTGACCAACAACGAAAAAGAAATCAAAAATAACTCCCGTGTATATAATAGCCATTCTTTATTCAAGAAACCAAAATTAGCTAATAATCTCTCACCAATGTTTGAATAAAATATAATAACCGAATCAAAATGAGTTTCCAAAATTTGATGAATGAAAATCATCCACATTTAAAGATAATTCTGTGTATGAGTTTATATTGTCTTTAAAAACGTCAGAATATCCATTAAACTGAGTGGGCTTATTTTGACTTTTCAATAAAGTTTTTAATTTCAACTTTTCAAATTTCAACTTTTCCATTTCTCTTCTATGATCTGAGCATTCAATAGAAATTGATCTATTAATCGTTAAAACATTAAGAATCAATTTATTTGAGGATTCTAATTTGTCTTTCATTTTGTCAAATAATAACTTATATTCTTGAAGCAGTTTCAAATAGTCATCTTTTGAAATATCATTTTCACTAACACTCTTTAATGAATTATATTTACTTTGAAACTCAACTCCATCAGATTCATTGTCAACTTGAGTAATCAATTTTTCCGTCTCATTCATTGCAAGCTCGTACTGCTTATCTTTCAGTAACGTCGGAGAAACAAAATTTGAAGTTATATTTTCTGGTCTAATTGCATCTTCTTTCAATGGGGTTTCAAATAATCTAACAAATTCAAATGAACTCTTGGCCTTGGGGGATTCAGTCTTTGTTGTACTTGGTCTCGCATTTTTACCATTTCCAGCTTTAAGTCTATTTTTAACAGTTGGTGATAGTTCATTTCCTCTTGAAGTATGTCGATTAGATGAGACTGTCGGTTTTGCATAATGAGGTAGATCTTTGTCCTTGAGCCTAAGACTGGAACAACGCCTGACAGAACCAGAATAGCAGTTTTCCATTGAGTTGAAATGATTGATTCAAGATCCAAATCTTCTCCTCCTTCATCCTTCAAACTCACAAAAGTGAAAAAAAATTGTGTTAAAAATGAATCAAAAAGGTGACACAAAAATTGATTTTATAAAAAAACGACGTGACTCAAACTCGAACGAACAACAAAATTTCAATTTCGTTATTTTTTTTTTTTTTTTTTTCATTTTTCCAACTCATCGCAAAATTCAAAAAAGTTTTCATTCTTCAATCTTGTTTCATTGTGCATGTTTAAAAGGTCTTTAAGTCATTTCTATAAGCCATTTGTACATAATTTATTCACAAGAAATCTCACTAATTTCATCAATCTCAGACCAGTGCAGTACAGAAAGATGTCTACTTCAGTTATCTCATCAGCTCTAGAAAAGCTATCAATTAAAGAACCAAAAGTCTTTGACTCATCATTACCTGACTATAATCCAGTTGATGTTTTAAGAAATTATATTACTGAGGAATTGTCAACTATCTCAGGTGTTGATCCAAGTTTAATTTTCCCAGCTTTAGAATGGACAAACACTTTAGATCGTGGTGATTTATTAATCCCAATTCCAAGATTAAGAATTAAAGGTGGTAAACCACAAGATTTAGCCGTTGAATGGGCTGGAAAATTCCCATTAGGTGAATATCTTTCGAAAGTTGAAGCCAATGGACCATTTATTCAATTTTTCTTTGCACCAAAGTTTCTATTTAATATTGTTATCGATGATGTTTTGAAAAGAAAAACTGACTTTGGTTCTTTACCAATTGGTGTTGGTAAAAAAATTATCGTTGAATTCTCATCTCCAAATATTGCTAAACCTTTCCATGCTGGTCATTTACGTTCAACTATCATTGGTGGGTTCTTATCTAATTTATATGAAAAATTAGGTTGGGACGTTACAAGAGTTAATTACTTAGGTGATTGGGGGAAACAATATGGTTTATTAGCTGTTGGTTTCCAAAGATATGGTAATGAAGAAGCATTAGCCAAAGATCCAATCAATCATTTATTTGAAGTTTATGTTAAAGTTAACAAAGATGTTGAAGCTGAAGGTGATTCATTACCAGAAGAAAAATCAACTGATGGAATTGCTCGTCGTTATTTCAAAGCCATGGAAGATGGTGATGAAGAAGCTTTAAAAATTTGGAAAAAATTCAGAGATTTAAGTATTGAAAAATATATAAAAACTTATGAAAGATTAAATATTCATTATGATGTTTATTCTGGTGAATCTCAAGTTTCCCAAGATTTAATGAATCAAGCTTTAGAAATCTTTAAAGAAAAGGGTTTAACTCATGAAGATAGAGGTGCTGTTTTAATTGATTTGAAAAAATACAATAAAAAATTAGGTAAATGTATTGTTCAAAAATCAGATGGTGCAACACTATATTTAACAAGAGACGTTGGTGAAGCTATTCAACGTTATGAAAAATATCATTTTGATAAAATGATTTATGTTGCAGCAGCACAACAAGATTTACATTTCCAACAATTATTTGAAATCATGAAACAAATGGAATTTAAATGGGCAAAAGATTTACAACATATTAATTTTGGTATGGTTCAAGGTATGTCAACAAGAAAAGGTACCGTTGTTTTCTTAGACAACATTTTAGAAGAAACTAAAGAAAAAATGCATGAAGTTATGAAGAAAAATGAAGCTAAATATGCGCAAATTGAAAATCCTGAAGAAGTTGCTGATTTAGTTGGTATTTCAGCTGTTATGATCCAAGATATGCAATCTAAACGTATCAATAATTATGAATTCAAATGGGAACGTATGTTATCATTTGAAGGTGATACTGGTCCATATTTACAATATGCTCATTCACGTTTAAGATCTGTTGAAAGAAATTCCACTATTGATCCTTCAAAATTATCAAATGCTGATTATTCTTTATTAGTTGAACCACAAGCTGAGTTATTAATTAGAATTTTATCTCAATATCCTGATGTTTTGAAAAATGCTTCAAAGACAAATGAACCTGCCACTGTTGTTACTTACTTATTCAAATTAACTCATCAAGTCTCATCATGTTATGATGTCTTGTGGGTTGCTGGTCAAACTGAAGAACTAGCCACTGCTAGATTAGCTCTATATTCTGCTGCTAGACAAGTTTTATTCAACGGTATGACTTTATTAGGTTTAACTCCAGTGGATAGAATGTGAAGAAAGAGATTTTGTATATTGTATAAATTATAAATTATTTCGAATGTGTTTTTAATCTCAGTGGATTTTAAATGTATTCGACATTATGAGATCGTATTAGACCCTAACTACAACTTTTGAATATACCAGGCCGTTGAAACTCGATATTATATCCTTTATCATTTTGTTCTGTTAGTATACAAATTGAGCATTTATTCTAATCAATCTTATATCTTCTTTCACATTCTATGAATCTATCATGCGCTGATACATCATACATTACTACGAGATCGTACATATATCAATCATCAACTCATCACTCATCACTCATCACACTCATTTTTTTTTTTCTCTGTAAAAATTTATTGAACTCTATACAACTAAACTTCTTTATTTACTCTAATTTTTGGCATGAATTATTACGTAATTTCTTACGTAACGGCCTGTATATGTAGTCAGGCGCGAGAATAAGCTTTCTTCACAAAAATTGGTTATGTGGCCAAGTTGGGTATTTAACTGTTTGAATTTTAATATTCGCCAGTTCGATCCTGCGTGGTCGTATTTTCTGATGTCACTGTGGCCGAGTGGTCTTAAGGCGATGCCCTGCTATTCTTTAGGTAGCTGTTAGGCATTGGGTTCTACCTGCGCAGGTTCGAATCCTGTCTGTGACGATATTTTTTTTCTAGACTTCTTTTACTTATTTCTGTGGACCAACCAGAAAAATAAAAAAAATATTCTGATGAGATGAGATTAGAAACAATTTTAATATCAAATAAATTCATTTTATATTGAATATTATAAAGAAAACATGGCTAAAGCTAAAAAGACAAGAAAGTTCTCAGTGGCTAAACGTATTCTCACAAGCAAAGATGCGTAAGTATCTCCCATGATCTCACAAATCACCACAATACTAACACATAAATAAAAAGTAAAAAAAGAACAGATGAAGCAGTTGCTAAAAAGAAAGATGATCCAGAACTAGTTAGAAGCGTGTATGTATAAACTCCAAAAACTTTTATGACTCCTTCTTTTTACTGACTTTACACTCCCACAGTCCACAAGTTTCAAGTGCGTTATTCTTCCAATTCAATGAAGCCATTAAACCACCATATCAAGTCTTGATAGATACAAATTTCATAAATTTTTCCATTCAAAAGAAAATAGATATAGTAAGAGGTATGATGGATGCACTATATGCCAAATGTATTCCCATGATCACTGATTGTGTTATTGCGGAATTAGAAAAACTGGGTCCAAGATACAGAATAGCTTTAAAATTAGCAAAAGATCCAAGAATTAAAAGATTAGCTTGTACTCATAAAGGTACTTATGCAGATGATTGTTTAGTTAGTAGAGTTCTTCAACATAAATGTTATATTGTTGCCTCTAATGATGCTGATTTGAAACGTCGTATAAGAAAAATCCCAGGGATTCCTTTAATGAGTGTTGGTGGTCATTGTTATGTTATTGAAAGATTACCAGATGTTTTTTAGATCGTGTGTGTACATTAATATATTATTATTATTAGCTATTATCAATCAATTCTGGTTCATCTTCATCAGATATCATTATTTCATCACTTTCATCACTGCTTAAAATCAATTCTAAAGTTTTACTCAATTCTTCTTTATCTTTTAAGATGAAATCTGTTACAGATTTTGGAATTTTAACTTGAACTTCTTCGAAAAACTTATCAGATTTAACGTAGATTAATATCAAAGCAGATTGAAATTTATCACCAGTTGAATCATAAATCAGTCTTTGAATTATTTTGAAATCAATTTTCTCAATCCTGAAATCATCTAATGAATATTCAACCAAATACCAAGTTATAGTGTAAGAATCATCATCAATTAATGATTTTGTTTGTGAGGCAAACGCAAACTTAGCAGGACTTAATATAACACCTGTAAGATAATATGGTTCTAATTCTCTAGGTGCGTTGTTTAAAAGTGTTTGGATGTTGTGAGGACTCGATTTATTTCTTTCCTCATCGATTTCAGATTCTCTATCCATTAATTCTTGTTTCTTCAAATTTGTTTTAGATTTAATTTCTTTTAAATCATCAATTGCAAAATTTAAATTATCATTTGATTGATTTTCTAGATATTCAATTGCATTAATGAATGAATTCTCAACTCTTTTACCATTGATGAATCTTAATTTCATTAATTCTGAAGATATTTTAGATCTTTCTTTCTTCAATTCATTATTTTTAACAATCAATTCATCAATTATCGGTTTATATTCAGTTGTATAAATCTGTGGATAAAACTCTTTTGGAATTATTAACTTTTCACGACTATAATGATGATCTTGATATGAACTTTCGAACGTAAATGTAACTATATCTGCTAACGAAGTGATATATTGATTTGATTCAAAATCATCATTCCATAAAACTGAATGAATTGTACGGTATAAATCTGTTGAAATATCCTCTGCTTCAATATTGAAAACTGAAAAAGATCTAGACTCTTTAGACTCTAAATCACTTGCAATGTTTTGGAAAAATTGTGTACTATTGATTCCAACTTGTTTTAGCTGGCTAATTAATGTTTCAGTTAGAGCTTCATAAGCTTCATGCAATGTATCAATTTCACCAAACTTTCTTTTCAATTGAGAGGGAAATGATTTAACAAAATTTTCAACAGATGTAAAAGATCTCTTAGAGTCACCATCTAAAAAGCCAAATAATCTTTGAGTTTCTAGTAAAAATGATAGATCAATAGTTTCATTATTCTGCTTCGTTGTTTTGATATCTTCTGGAACTGAGATTAGGTTACCTCTAAACCAACGAGGATGGAATCCTAATGATTCAAATTCATGTTCATATATCATTTTACGTAAACTAGGGATCTCATGGAATATAGTTAATATTGGAGTCAAATAACTTTCCAAATATCCACTTTTAACAGGCATCAGAACAGGTGGTTCATCTTCTCTTTCGTATCTATAAACATTATCATAAATTGATATGAATTCATTGCCATCATCAGAACTAACGTCGATTATCTCTGAAGAAGATGATGAAATGCTAATCATATTTCTATCATCGATATCTTCAATGTGGTACTCTGAATTCTTTGGATTCATCTCAACAGTGTCTTTCTGCTTGTCCAATTCAATAGGAACCAGGGCATCAGGGCCTTGAAATATGAGATTCAGAGCTCTCTCAACATCACCATCTGCAAACTGGGTTAAAGAAGTTAGCAATGAACCGATTTTCTTCAACTAAAAGCGACACTCACCTTCAAAGCCTGCTCGGCCTCTTCCTGGGAGAATCCCATCTCGATGATCTTCCTGATGGACTCTTCAGGGACGCTCATCTCGCTCCTCGATCAGTATCGAATAATCTTTGTGGTCTTTTAATCCCCCAAATCATTTCACGCGAACACGAAATAAAAAAAAAAATCACAAATCTCAAACCGCGTAATCCTAACAGAGACGTAAAGAGGATGGACAAAAGAGAGAGAGACTCTAAGGAGGGCCAGGCAGGGAACAAGAGGCCCAAGATAGAGATCCAGGATGAGACTCCAGAAGGAACGGTCGAGTCACTCCACAAGGAAGCTCACTCAAGACCAGTAACGCAGATAGACGAACCACATATCCATCACTCTCAGCCATATATCACCAAAACTGTTGAGCCATCAAGATTTGAAAAGGAATTGCTGGTGATGAACGGCTCCAAGACACTGGAGGATCAAGTGTGGGAAAGACCAGCACTGTCTAGCGAGTTTGATCCCAGTACCCATGATTTGTCATTCCAGCAACTAGATGCTGAGGAGTCCTTGACTGATGGTTCTTCTGCAATTAGATTCTTTGGTGTCACTGAAGAAGGTTATTCTGTCCATTGTAACGTCACAGGGTTCCTACACTACTTCTATGTTCCTGCTCCTTCTAGTTTTAGAAAAGAACATGTTGCTGAGTTTTTGAATTATTTGAAAAGCATGTTTGGTGGAGTTCATTCTATTGAATTAGAATTCAAAGAGTCAATTTGGGGTTATAATGGTGGACAAAAAGTGTTATTCTTGAAAATTGTTGGCGTTAATGCTAAAGATATCCCAAAAATAAGAACTGGCTTTGAAAAAGGTCAGGTTACATGGCAAGGAATGTTCAATTCAGGTGGTGATGGTACAATGACTTACGATAATATTCAGTACTTATTAAGAATGATGATTGACTGTAATATCACAGGTATGAGCTGGGTCACGTTGCCTAAAAACACTTATAAATTAATTGCAGAAAATGATAAGATTTCAACTTGTCAATTAGAAGTTACTATTGATTATAAACATTTGATTTCTCATACATCTGAAGGTGAATGGTTGAAAAATGCTCCTTTACGTATCCTATCATTCGATATTGAATGTTCTGGTAGAAAAGGTATTTTCCCTGAAGCTGATAAGGATCAAGTTATTCAAATTGCCAATGTTGTTTCAAGATCAAATGAAAATAGACCGTTTGTTCGTAATGTTTTCACAGTCAATACTTGTTCTTCAATCACGGGTTCTGAAATCTTTGAGTATGAAGATGAAAGTGATATGTTAAGAGGTTGGAGAGATTTCATAGTGAAAGTTGATCCAGATGTTATGATTGGTTATAATACTACCAATTTTGATTTCCCTTATTTATTAGATCGTGCCAAAGCTTTGAAACTTAACGATTTCCCTTATTTTGGTAGATTGAAATACGTTAGACAAGAAGCTAAAGAAACAGTTTTCAGCTCAAAAGCGTATGGTACAAGAGAATCAAAAGTTATTAATATCGATGGTAGAATGCAATTAGATTTATTGCAATTCATCCAAAGAGAATATAAACTAAGAACATATACTTTGAACTCAGTTTCTGCACATTTTTTAAATGAACAAAAGGAAGAAGTTCAACATTCTATGATTACAGAACTACAGAATGGTACAAGTGAAACAAGAAGAAGATTAGCTGTTTACTGCTTGAAAGATGCTTATTTACCATTAAGATTATTGGAAAAACTTATGTGTTTGGTTAACTATACAGAAATGGCAAGAGTTACAGGTGTTCCATTTTCATTCTTATTAACTAGAGGTCAACAAATTAAAGTCATTTCACAGTTATATCGTAAATGTCTTCAAGAAGATATTGTTGTTCCAAACTTACAACAAAATGGTAGTTCTGATGTTCAGTATGAAGGTGCTACCGTTATTGAACCTGAAAGAGGTTATTATGATGTTCCAATTGCAACTTTAGATTTCAGTTCCTTGTATCCAAGTATCATGATGGCTCATAATTTATGTTACACAACATTATTAAGTAGGAATACAATTCAAAGGTTAAATTTAACTAAAGATGAAGATTATACAATATCACCATCTGGTGAATGTTTTGTTAAATCAAATAAAAGAAAAGGATTATTACCAATTATTTTAGATGAATTATTATCAGCAAGAAAAAAAGCAAAGAATGATTTGAAAAAAGAAACAGATCCATTCAAAAGAGGTGTTCTAAATGGTAGACAATTAGCATTGAAAATTTCTGCAAATTCAGTTTATGGTTTCACTGGTGCCACAATTGGTAAATTGCCATGTTTAGCTATCTCTTCATCAGTTACTGCCTTTGGTAGAGAGATGATTGAAAAAACCAAACAGGAAGTTCAAGATAAATATTCAATGAAGAATGGTTATCCTTATGATTCTCAAGTTATATATGGTGATACCGATTCGGTTATGGTTAAATTTGGTTCTGATGATTTAGAAACTTGTATGAAATTAGGTCAAGAAGCAGCAGAGTTTGTTTCTACTAAATTTTTGAATCCTATAAAACTTGAATTCGAAAAAGTTTATTTCCCTTACTTATTAATTAATAAAAAAAGATATGCTGGTTTATATTGGACTAATTCTGAAAAATTTGATAAAATGGATACCAAAGGTATCGAAACAGTTAGAAGAGATAATTGTAGACTAGTTCAAAATGTTATAACAAAAGTTTTAGAATTAATTTTAGAAGAAAGAGACGTTGAAGGTGCTGAAAATTATGTTAAACAAACCATTGCAGATTTATTACAAAATAGAGTTGATATGCAACAATTAGTCATAACTAAAGCTTTATCAAGATCCGATTATGCTAATAAACAACCTCATGTTGAATTAGCTGAAAGAATGAAGAAAAGAGATGCTGGTTCTGCTCCAACCATTGGTGATCGTGTCGCTTATGTTATCATTAAAACTGCTGGTAATAAAGCTTATGAAAAATCAGAAGATCCATTATACGTTTTAGAACATTCATTACCAATTGACTTCAAATATTATCTTGAGAATCAATTATCAAAACCATTAACAAGAATTTTTGAACCTATATTAGGTGAAAAAAGAGCGAAAGAATTATTAACAGGTGCTCACACAAGAACAGTCAACGTTGTTTCAGGTTCAGGTTCTAATAGTGGATTGATGAGATTTGTTAAAAAAGTTGAAACTTGTAAAGGTTGTAAAAATCCATTACCTAAAAATAACAAAGGTGCTTTATGTGATAATTGTAAACCAAAAGCTGGTCAACTGTATAGTGAAGCATTAGCCACGATGAGTGCTCTAGAAACTAAATTTTCAAGATTATGGACTCAATGTCAAAGATGTCAAGGTTCTTTACATCAGGATGTGTTATGTGCAAATAAAGATTGTCCTATTTTTTACATGAGAAAAAAAGCTCAAAAAGATGTCATTCATCAATCTACTGAATTGACAAAATGGAATGAAACTCTATGGTAGAGTAATTTATACCCATTATTAATTTATTTATATTGAAAAAAAATCATTGTTGTAGTGTTACAAAAACATAAAAAAATCATTAATTACTTTTTTTACTGTATTATACATTAATCACTATTACTTATATCAACCATACTGTTATCAATTGTTTGTTTCTTATTAGGAACAGTCATACCAGGAGATGGTTCATTAGATAATTGCCTTTTTCTTGATTCATTTGAATCTTGGTCAGTATTGGATATGAGTGGTTTTTTAATAGAATTCAAAACTGAATTGGATATACCTAAAAGTCCCAAAGATGATGTTCCACTCGTTTGTTCATCTGGACAGGTTGGTTTTTCGACTGTAGTGGATAATGACGGATATGAATTCAAACTGAAATTTAATGGAATACCTGGTGACTCATTAATACTGGTAGTATTATCTTTTGATGAAAGATTTTGGATTGAATTAGAACCTCTTAATAATTTATTTTGAGACCAGTTAGGAATACTTAGAGGTGGTGAGGCTGATGATGATATGCTTGACTTTGGATTTGGGTTCGTAGGATCTGCTGGTTTACTATAAACAGGTGGGATTTCAGCATCTTTATTATTTCCGATATTTGGTGATGAATTGACAGAACAGTTCGAACTTGTATTAGTTGAACTATTCTTAGAATTTAAAGCATCTTGTAATTGTTTAACACGGTTTAATGCATCTTGATTACCACGAGAAACTTCAGGTTGTGAATTAGTTCTGTTCATATGATTCTTATGCAATGCTTCTAATTTCAATTTTAGATTTATTTGAGCTTCAGTACCTGATAAGATAGTTGCTGGAATTGAACGATTTGGGGCAGATTTCATTGAAACGTTATTTACTTTAGGTTCACTCGTAGTTTTATAATTATCTGGTTTTGCAGGAACATCAAATAAAGATGAAGGTGTACCTCTTTCAACAGTATGAGTAGGTGGTGGTGGTGGTGGGATTCTATTCTGATCGACGTTATGTACATGAGCTGGTGGCGACAAAATACTATTCTCAAGATTAGGTGAATGAGCATGAACCGGAAGCGGTGGAGGTACTATTCTTGAACCTTGTTGAACAGGATTTGATACACTTCCATTATGTTGATGTTGAATCGATTGTTGTTTGACGGTTTGAGATTGTGAAGGTTTTTGAGGAATTTGAAGTTGAAACCTAGATTGGAATTGTTGATATAGTTGATATGGTTGATGTTGAAATTGAAAGCTTTGTGGCCTTGAAGGTGTTCGAATTGGATGGGGTTGATGAGGTTGAGGTTGAGGTTGTTGATGAGGTTGTTGAGGTTGATGAGGTTTAGAAAGTTGATGAGTTTGAGCTTGGATTTGAGTTTGAGGCTGAGCCTGAGGTTGAGGTTGATATTGAGATTGAGATTGAAGAGGTTGAGGTTGAGGTTGCAGTGTTGAGACCTTAAATTGATTTTGTTTTTGATTTAGAACTGATGACACTGGAGCTAAATTAGTTTTAGGCTTGTATTGTTGAATGTTGTTAAGATTCACTGTGAGTTTTTCATTACGAAAATTTGAAGATTTATTTGAATCCAAATTATTGTAAGTGTTGACGTTGTGTTGAGATTCGCAAGTTTTGGATAGATTGGCTGAATTTGAGTTTGTGGATTCACCCTGTTTTTCTTGATTAGTTTCATTAGAATCAACAGTTTTTTGAGTTTTTTGGAGTGAACCGATAATGGAATTTGTCTTTTCTAATAATACTTGTTCTTGAACTTTTGGAATTGCTTGGGAAACTTGATTTGGATTAACTTGAGTAGTAGGTGTTGATGCTGGAGTTCTGGTTGAGCCTGTTGTTGGAAATATGGATGCTGATGAGACTGATGATGTTGGTGATGTTATAACTCGTCCAGGAGTTGCTTTTTGGATGATTGGTGGAACACCAGGCGATTGTGCTGATAAGTTAATGTTGGCTTGTCTTTGAACTGAATTACCAGTTGAGACTCCTTGTTGAGGACCATCAAAAAGAGGAAGAGTGACTTTTGGACTATTCTGAAGCGTGTTTTGAGGTAACTGTTGTGATGGATTATTGGTAGAATGATGAGTATTATTTTGTGGTAATGCAACAGAATAACCAGTTTGTTGTTGGTATGGTTGTGTTGAGTATTGTTGACGCTTCAAACTATCGAGCTCGTTACCATCATTATGTTGATTTTGTGGTGTTGGTGGAAACGGATGTAGACTGGTTTGATTATTTGAAGCTCCTGAAGGTTGAGTGTTATTTGATTGAGATATTGTGTTCTGGGTGTTCTTTGGTTGAGATGAAGCTGATTGATCTGGTTTGGTTGGTTGGGTTATTGGAGTTTTTTCAATGGGCTGAAGTCTAGGAGGAGCTGTTTCAATCACATCATCTTCTTCATCACTATCTAAGATTATTATAACTGGAGGAGCTGCACTTGGAGTCTTTGAAGGTGATTTATCAGGGATAATTTCATTTTTGATAGGCTCTTCTTCACTCTCCTCATCTTCATTATCTTCTTCCTCTTCTTCAACAGCAATCGGTTTCCACGACCCATCAAGATCAATTTCAGCCAAATCAATATTAGAAGGAGTTCTATTTATAATCTCCATAACATAATCACTGATGCATAATTCTTTAGCTTTAACAGGATGATTACAAATTGGACATAACCAAGTAGCAACTTGTTCCTGTAAATATAAAAATGATAAAGCATCAAAACAAGCCAAATGATTGCAAAAAATACCTTTAACTGGATATTTTAGTCTTGCGAATGATAAAGGACATTTCAAACTCAACCTTGTCGCCATCTCTTGAATGTCATCTTCATCTTGTTCTTCTTTATTGAAATCATTTAAAGTTGTTTCTATAGTTATATGGGGGTTTTCTAAAATCTTTAATAACAATCTTTCTGAAGATATCTGCTCAACTAAATAACAGAATAATAAATAATCTATTTTTGTAAATGCATAAACCACCTTCAATTCATTTAATCCTCCATTATGTCTCGTGTAAGGAGTTAAATTAGCAGGTTTAGCTGTACCTTGTTTATTTTTCAAACCTTTCACGTTGTCTTTGATCAAATTGCCATTAAAGTGTATTTCCAAAGGATGAGGAAATTCAATGAAAGTATCTGTATTCGGTTTATCTTTATCAAAAGGACCACACAACAAAAACAATTTGAAATTCTTGTTGGTTTTCAGCAAATTGGAATCTGATTCATTAAGAGAAAATTGCAAAGTACAAGTACCTCTACCCATTGGAGCTTTATTACAATAACCAGCATTTGGAGTGACCAATTTCTTAAGAACAAAAAATGGATTCTCATGGAAAAAAATCCAAGGTTGTTTTGGCTGACTAGCCTGAGGTCTGCCTTGAGATGAGGACAATGTAGAATTATTTCTTGATAGTCCTTGACTTGCGGCTATGTTTCTGTACAAAGCTTCATATGTTGTGTTAATATTACCAAACGCGGCTTGTTCGACTAATTGAGCAACAACTCTAATTCTTATATGATCATTTGCATCTTTTCCTACTTGCAAATATCTTTGAACACGGTCTTGAACGTCTGCCTTTCTTCCACTTTGAGCCAATGACAATGCTTTTGCTACTAGTTTGAGAGACGGTAACTTTAACGCCATCATACTCATCCAAACAGACTAAAAAGGTTAGTTAGTATGGACACTTAATACTCAAGTTTATCATACGCACGTCATAGTTAGGAGCGGGCACTTTTGCACCGTGTTGTTCCATATTTATGTTTCCTAGTTTGATAGAGTGTAGATATAAACTGAATCAGCTTATAATATTGAGCTAATAATGCGTGGTCTATTTGTATTGTAGAGCGCTTCTTCAAGTTCATTTGTTTCCATTTGGGAAAAAAATCGCGAAAAAAATATCCAACTGTGCTGTCCAAACCGAAAGTTTTGATGAAGGATTTGAGATTATAACAGTCAGTCTTCCAATCATTTGACGGGAGTTCAAAGCTCAGAAAATCGTGATAATTGATTTCATATTCATTCTGTCTTTAATTGTTGTAAAAAACAAAGAAAAATCAATAAACGGTTTCTGGGGAAATTTCTTTTACAAGTTTTACAACATGATTGATGAATAAAAGCTGCTATCTATGAATATCAATAAAACAGAGAGCCAGCAGGTGCCCGGCTGTAAAACAAATTATATATAAGCTGTATATTCCTGTTTTCTTGGTTCCCTAGTGACTCGTGAGTCTTGATCATTTTTCAGAATAATATTGATTTTCCAGATAACTGTAATTTTAGAGCCACATAATTTTTGGTTTTGACCAAATGATAGATTACTCGGAGTTAATTTTGACCTTTTTGAATAAGCCATTTTCAAATTAATATAAGCTTTATGGGAGTACTAATTTGGACTTTGAATCTTAGAAGCAGGAATGTACATTCTGACCTTGACTCTTGAGAATTTCGAATCTTGTATCACCTCGGTCTAGGTCTTCCGTTTATGGTTTAGAGTGTTTACCTTATTCTTCCTCTATAGCTAAAAAGAACAGATCAGCTATATGGATAACAGATACCGTAAAAAACAAAAATTGAAGCTTGACTTTTCTGCCTAAAGACCCCACGCGGAGGACAACTCCTAAATTCTAATACATACCTATTGCTATGCATTATTAGGGCCGAGAAGTAGTTCTCTAAAGAAATTGTTTATTGTATACAACAAAAAAAAGTCATGAAACTCATACAGTTGGAACTTGGGATGATTGTATATACACTCACATATAAAGTGTATATATGATCGATTTGAACTTGTACTGACTGTATTCGCCATACTGGTTGGTTTTTTCTGTTAATACATTTCAAAGAATGTGTTATATGATTGATTAAATCTTGTCCACCCATCACTTGTAATTTTTTCTTTATAAAGAATTTACTGTCGTCTGGACTAAAATATAGAATGATGAATCTTTGACGTTTGTACAGTACAATTATCAACTGTTCCCTTTTTTAAGGTCTGGAGTTACCACAATTCTAACCTCACAAATTTGTGTAAATTTTGAAAAAGTGATATCAAATAGTAGCAGCTAGATAGAACCCAAATTCCAGGTCAATGTGTTCTTAGTTGTATAAGAGCTAACTGTTGATTTGTTATATTTTAACCACACAAATACAACCCATCGCTCTCACAAACTGAATTATCTTACGGCTTTGATACTTGATAAGCAGTTCACAACGCAGAATTTTTACACCTTTTCTCAAGTATAAACTGTATATACATGTTTTCGTGATGAAAGTTTGTTGCTTACTACTACCTGTCGAATTTTCCATAAAAGACATTACAGTACCTTTAAAAATAACAAAATTCATTCTTACTTGTGATATTATTGTTCAATTTCAATTGATATAATCTGTATTTGCAGACACATTTTGAATATTTTAAAACATTTATTACATGTATATTGTTTGAAATGATTGTATAGGTATGAATATAGTGAATTTGAATGTGAAAACGCCTTAAATATCAGGCTAAGATGTTCTCGTATAGGTTCATGACTTTATAAACCTACACATATTAATTGTTCTTTGGATTTGTGTTTCTTTGATTTGTGTAAGCAGTACAGTTATCAACTGGTTCCATCTCTCAAGGTCTTGGGGTTGCCACAAATAGTTGTAAAATTCTAGGAAATGAATCAAGCACGAGGGAGCCTCCTATTTCATACAGCTGTAGATTCCAGAGCAAGTTGTTCTTTAGTTAGCAATCATGAGTTTTGATATCTACTATATACTTTCTCAACAGCCATTCAAAACCTTCTTACAGCCGAGCTCTCACGAGGATCATACACACAACTTATACACATTTGATAAACATTTCGATCTTACCTGTTACAACAAAACTTACAACAAAACTTTCATGCCTTTCCTCAAATTACTGTATACTTTGTTGAGATTCTCTACATATCAACAGGTTACAAATTACTTGAAGAATTCAATTATATATACAAAATTTTGATAGTTTGGCTAGCCAAGCTCTCACATACTTCTCAACTTTCAAACTATCGTGTTTATCAACAATCACCTGGTGGACTTGAAAGTTGAGTGTACACTAGCTATATAGTAGTTGTACAGTTTGATATGTAGTGATCTGCATGTCACTGAGTGTCACCTCCAATCTGATACGTATACGGCGCTAACACATGTACTTGTCGCGAATCGCAATTGTACAATATAGCTATATATATAGCTAGAGATTATGTACTATCTAAAGTTTAAACTACCTTGTACAGACTATAGGAACTTATATATAAGTTCAAACTTGATATATGGACTTTCTTTTCGCCATATTTCAATAGAAAAGCCTGGACCACACTACGTGGTCCAGGCCGTTAAACTCTTTGATTTCAAGCAAGTTTTAATGACAATATATAGTTTTTTATCTTTACACACACTTTGGAACATTAGTTTTTTGAGAGATGTGATTACAGCTGATGCCTGCAATAATTGATTTCAAAAATATCCTGGTTCATAAAGATCTGTCATTAATAGTAGTGTACACTGTAATGTTTTACTGTGTAAATTTGAGGTCTTTGTTGATTTTCTATTAAAAAGATATACCTAAAGAATAATTCATATAGAAACCATATAGATTTCCATGATACCTGAATAATTCCACCTAGGTTAGAAGCAATCTATTTTCAATAAAAGGTATAGGCTTATTTATAGTAACATTTATAACATATATATGTGTGTGATGAGCAATCCACCATGTACATAATTATATATAAATTTGTTTAAAACGTCTTTCATTAAATCTTTGAACCTTGATAATCCGCATTTTACTTAACCGACAATTAAACGATTAAAAAAAAATCTTGCGTATTTTTAGAGTTGGTTTGCCGATACATTAATTTGCAGTATATTGCATATTAAGGCATATGATTAAGAATTGGAAAAGTTTCCTTCATATATATAAACTGGGATATCCATTTATTCAGCTTTTCATACTTTCATTGTCTTTACTCTCCAGCCAATCTTGATAATAGTTACTCAGAAGACAATCAAATAACTAAAAATGAAAATGGTTTCATTATTCCAACTGAAAGCATCTTTTCCATTATTGGCATTACTTGTATCAAACGTTTTGGGTGCTGTTGTTACTGAAGTTGATATTGTGACTGCTCATGAACTCTCAACTACAACCACTGACTCAACTTCAACAGTGTTTGAAACACTATCCACAGTTTCTTTATCTGTCATCTACAGTACCATTTTTTTCACAAGTACACAAGTTGTAACTAACACTATTTTCAACTATCATACCATTTCAACTGAGTTTATTTCAACTGGATATACCACATCAACTACTGAGGTTACAATTCCTGTTGCTGCTACTATCACAAGTACTGTTGTCACTACCAAAACTGAAGTAGTTACAAGTACTGTTCCAATTGAATCAATTGAGTCAAGTAGTGCTCCAACTTCTACTGAAAGTACTGAATCAACATTAGAAACTAGTTCAGCTGGTCCTTCCATCTCCACTGAATCTACCACATCCAGTGAATCATCTATCAGTAGCTATGAATCAACCTCTGACTCTGCTAGTGAATCCGAATCAACTTCAGATGGTCCATCTACTATTGAATCATCGCCAACATCATCAACAGGATCTATTGAATCTTCAGTCGAGTCTAGTGCATCAGGATCTGCAAGTGAATCAAAATCATTAGAAGCATCAACTACTGAATCTACTGGATCTGCTGAATCTTCTGTTGCATCTTCTGGATCTCCTGAATCTTCTGTTGAATCTACTACTTCTGAGTCTGTTAGTGAATCTACTGCTTCTGAGTCTGTTAGTGAATCTACTGCTTCTGAGTCTGTTAGTGAATCTACTGCTTCTGAGTCTGTTAGTGAATCTACTGCTTCTGAGTCTGTTAGTGAATCTACTGCTTCTGAGTCTGTTAGTGAATCTACTGCTTCTGAGTCTGTTAGTGAATCTACTGCTTCTGAGTCTGTTAGTTTTAGTGAGCCAGAATCATCTGAGGTATCAGCAACTGGATCTACTGAATCTACTGAATCTACTGAATCTACTGAATCTACTGAATCCTCTGTTGACTCTGCTACTTCTGAGTCTGTTAGTTTTAGTGAGCCAGAATCATCTGAGGTATCAGCAACTGGATCTACTCCTACTGAATCCTCTGTTGACTCTGCTACTTCTGAGTCTGTTAGTGAGTCAAAATCATCTGAAGCTTCATCAACTGGATCTACTGAATCCACTAAATCTTCCATTGAAGCTTCTACTGAGTCTGCTAGTGAATCAGAATTAACCTCAGTTGGTCCTTCTACTCTTGAATCAACAGTAGCGTCATCAACTACAGAATCTGCTGAGTTTACTACATCTGAACCTTCATCCGTTGAGCCATCCACTGATTTACCATCAACTTATTCAGCCACTGGAATAACTTCCTCCGGCTACTATTATTCTAACACCTCATCAACAATTGATTCCACTGAATTCATTTATTCATCAGCTGAAAGTAGCATTGTTGATGATTCCACTTCTTCAGCCTTATCAGCTCCATTGACTACATCAGAAACCTCTTTCTACTATTCATCATCGTATGATGGCTCATCTTCAGGTTATTTTAACACTACATCAGCTTTTTAATAATACCCTTCAATTTCTATCACAATTTTTTCATCTGCCAGTCCAGAAAATTGAATTTTTACCCAAAATTGGTTTGATCTTTTCTTTGAATCTTCTTCTTTTTCCCTGAAAACATACATTTTTGAATAGAGCCAGATTATCTTCTTCTTTAGTCAGGCTACAATACATACTTTTGATTATACTTATTTATTGATTTAACTCTTGATTCAAACCGCAGTATCTCTCAGTATCAATTTTATCTTTTCATTATCAAACCTTGTAAGATATCTCAATTGATCTAGACTCTTGAAGATGCCTGTATTTCATGAGAGATATCGCAATTACTCACGTGTACCGTTCACTAGCTATATCTTACACTGTATACATTAATCACGTTAAGAATATAGTTACCATATATCAATGAGCTAAGCCATGTATTTTATAAATCAGTATGTAGCAATATTGGTCAAGATATAGATTAAAGTCCTTTGAATTGCATATTGTCGGCGTTTCACAAAAATAACTTAGAAGTGGGCACTTATCACAATAAATTTCAAATATCACCTGATATACTTTAAGCTGCATTCTTCAATATAAAAGTGACTTATATTTCCAATGGACTAACTGATATTTAACAGCCTTAATACTATTTCAAAGTATTGAAGATCTCAAAATGTTTAGCTTCTTCAATAATGTTATAACTATGAAAATCATAATCTGGTCTACTCTAAATAGAACGTACTTTAACCATCAGATGCAGATGAATTGACCAAACCTAATATACGTTTATCGATGTAATAATTGTAAAATTTGTATACCTAAATTCTAATACCTATACATATAGTTAGAACGTAGTGTTATTATCTATATATAATAGCTGTATAAATAAAAAAAAAAAATTATATACAGTTAAATTAAATACAAATTATTCTAATCACAGAAAAGTTTTAACAGTTCACACACATGCACGCCCAACAAATAGAGAGTTGTATTTAAGGCCGAATATTATATAAACAATTTTCTTCTTACCACATAGCTAGCCTTATCATGTTGATTCTAAAAGCATATTTTATTAGTGTAGTCGAATGTTCTTATAGCCAAAAAGTTCTAACTGGCATTTTAACTATATCTGCTACTCATGAACAAATCAATTTCTTGTGGATCACAAATTATACTAATTAATGCTGAAGGAAAATGATACAAAACTGCTATTTAGTGACTCAGAATCATATTATACAAATATAGTAACCTGAATACAACTGTAAAAAAAAAAAAATGGTTAATTATATTGTAATTCTGTTTGGGCAATGGGCATATATCGTTTATTTTCATGCACATAAAACGCATGCCGAATACCTGCATAATCATGCATTGCCTAAAAAATGAAGATATTGCAGGCAGCAGCACGCAATGCGCATGTACACAAAATATTGCCCGCGTCGAATCCAGGTTTGCAAGATCCGTTACTAGAAGATTTATGGAATCATGAGAATTCATTTATATAAACTTCAATCTGCTTCTTGCTTGCTCCCAGATTTATTGGGTCTTTAAATTATCATCTTTTTCAAGAATGCTTTTTGCAAAAGTTAGTTATAGTGCTGTGTTAACACTTCTGCTAGCTTCAAGGGCATTCGCAGTACCTTTAGAAGATCTTGCATCATCAGATGAAAGTTCATCCTCTGATCCTAATGTTACTATTACAATCACCTCATCGACTACAACCACTGATATATATGTTGAGACAAACACTGTGGTTGATACTGCAACAGTCACCACTTTCACAGGAACTTTAGAAGTTACTTCAGAGGTTAGTACAACAGAAATTCAACTCTCCACTCAAGATTTCAGTACTGATATTACCACAACTGAATATACCACTACTTCTGTCGTCACAGATACAGATATTGAAACTTTGTTACATACCACAATTACTGGTACTGACATTGCTATTGAACTTCAAACTGCCACTGAATTTATAACTGAAATTGTATCAGGCTCTGCTATCCCACCTGAAACTGGATCCGCTTCTGAGTCTACTGAGTCTGGTTCAACAACTGAGTCTTCTGTGGAATCTACTGCCCAATCTACTGAATCTGGTTCGACTACCGAATCTTCTACGGAATCTACTGAGTCTGGTCTAACAAGCGAATCTTCCGTTGAGTCCACTGAAGGTTCAAGTGAATCAACTTTTGAGTCTACCAGTGAATCAGGCACTGAATCAACTGCAGAATTTACTAGTGGATCCAGTACCAGTGAATCTACTACTGAGTCAGCTGAATCAACTGGAGAATTTACGAGTGAATCTACAACCGAATCTACCAGTGAATCAGCTTCTGAATCTACAATCGAATCTACCACTGAATCTACTGCTGAGTCTACTGCTGAGTCTACTGCTGAATCTTCTACCGAATCTACTGCTGAGTCTACTTCTGAGTCTACTGGTGAATCAGCTGAATCAACTACCGAATCTACAACCGAATCTACTGTTGAGTCTACTGCTGAATCAACTGAATCTACTGTTGAATCAACTGCTGAATCTTCTACCGAATCTACTGCTGAGTCTACTTCTGAGTCTACTGGTGAATCAACCGAATCAACTGAATCAACAACCGAATCTACTCCTGAGTCTACTGCTGAATCAACTGAATCTACTGTTGAATCAACTGCTGAATCTTCTACCGAATCTACTGCTGAGCCTACTTCTGAGTCTACTGGTGAATCAACTGAATCAACTACCGAATCTACAACCGAATCTACTGTTGAGTCTACTGCTGAATCAACTGAATCTACTGTTGAATCAACTGAATCTACTGTTGAATCAACTACTGAATCTTCTACCGAATCTACTGCTGAGTCTACTGCTGAGTCTACTGCTGAATCTACTGCTGAATCCACTGGTGAATCAACTGAATCAACAACCGAATCTACAACCGAATCTACTGCTGAATCTACTGCTGAATCTACTGCTGAATCTACTGCTGAATCTACTGCTGAATCCACTGGTGAATCAACTGAATCAACAACCGAATCTACAACCGAATCTACTGCTGAATCTACTGCTGAATCTACAACCGAATCTACTGCTGAATCAACAGCTGAATCAACAGCTGAATCTTCCATCAATACCGATACGACTACCGAATCATCTGGCATTCAATCTTCAGATTCAACTACAGAAGCAACTTCAACCAATTCTGAAACCACTGAATCCTCAGCTTCATCAAGCACCTCTGGTTTACCAAGTGGTTTGACCATCGATGGTGAAGTCAACGACAGTGGTTATCCACAATGGAATGTTCAAGTTCCAGGTACATTAGGACCATGGAATAGTATCAGATTAGATTTAGGTAAGTCTGGTCCATTTGTTTACACTAACTGTATCGTCACTGTTGATGGTGTTGAAAATGATGATGCTGTTATTTCAATCAATCCTGATTCTTTAGTTGTTGAATTTGATGAAGCTATTTCAACTGATTCATTTGTTGATATTAATTTTGGTGGTGTTTTCACTGCTCCAGGTACTATTGTCGCTGAAGGTACTTTAACTATCACTACTCCTGATGCTAAATTCAGATTAGTTAAACGTGCTACCACTACATATCAACTTTCATTTTCAATTACCTCAAATGATGATACTGTTATAAGTTCTATTAGTGATTCTTCTTCTACTGTTGAATCAAGCTCTACATCTAGTCTGGATAGTATTTCAAGTACCGAATCAGATTCAGGTTCTTCCACTGCCTCTAATGCTGGTACTTCAACTTCAGGTTCTTCGACTGGCTCTGACTCTGCTATTTCAACTTCAGGTTCCTCAACTGGTTCATCTAATGCTTCTTCAACTTCAATCACTTCAACTGTCACTGAAACTGATGCTTCCACTACCATCATTACAACTACTTCATGTTCAGATAACGCATGTTCGTCAGCTACAATTACCACAGGTGTTGTCGTTGTCACAACCACTCAACATGGTGTTGTCACAGAATACACCACATATTGTCCATTACCTACTACCAAATCAGGACCTGAAACAACTGTTGTGACAATAACCTCTTGTTCTGAGAACAAATGTTCTGCTGTTCCTGTCACCACTGGTTTAACTACAGTCACTTCAACTTATAATGGTATCACAACTACTTACACCACTTATTGTCCAATTTCTGATGCTGGTAAAAAAACCACTGTTACTACCACTGGTAATAATGGTACTCCAACAACATATACCACTACTGTTCCAACTGGATCAAGTACTGTTATTACTACTACTAATGCTGCTGGCTCAACTTATGTCACCACTGTTCCAGTTACTGTCTTTACCACCACTAACAGTGCTGGCTCAACTTATGTCACCACCGTTCCTGTTACTTCAGCAACTGGTTCAAGCACTGTCATTACCACCACTAATGCTGCTGGTTCAACTTATGTTACCACAGTTCCAGTTACTTCTTCAGCTGGTTCTATTATTACAACCACAAATGCTGCTGGCTCAACTTATGTCACAACTATTCCAAATCCAACAACATCTCCTTCAAAGACCATTGCCGTTACGATCACCTCAGATAATCAAGCCACTGTAATTACCCAAACTATTGAACAGACAACTGTCACTAAACAAATCACTTCTGGATCAAGTGTCTATGAAACCACGCAAGTTTATGAAACAACCAACGGTGTTCCAAATTCCAATGGTGCTGGTTCCAATGGGGCCAATAATGCCAATGGTTCAGGTTCAACAATCAACACAGCTTCTGTCTTTAATGGCTCTGGTAATAGATTGAATGCTGGTTATTACTCCTTTGCTGGTTTAGTTTTAGGTTTCCTTTTCATTTAAACACAATGATTCTCTTTTTGTGTTTCCTTTAATTCCCCTTTGGTTTTGGTTTCCGAAACTATATTGCATTTTTTTGATATCTTTTATTTTTAATGGTGTTTCCCATCTTCTTTCAATTTCATGCTTTTGATTTCGAAAGTTTATAATGCGATCTTCGTTTGATTTCAAACTGAGTTTTTTAGTGTATAATGTTTCAAAATATAGTGATTTACAATATAAGTGGATTTAGTAGTTTATAACGAAATTAATTGATTCAAGTATAACGAAATGCTCATTTCTCTTATCATTCTTCAATTTCAGTTCATTCTATTAAAAATGGGTTTAGAATTGTGTTATCAAAAATCTCCTTATCTTTTAGAATTAATCACTTATATGATGAATACACAAAATTCAAATCTCATCATTGTCTTCATTAGTCGAGGTCTTCATCTGATGAGCTATAATACTAAAATTTTATTGTTTTGCTTCTATTATCAAAATCCAGAGATTCGGGTCAAACGACCTCATGTCAATTTCTCCCATTTGATGCCATCTGATAATCGCACTAAATTTGGTACCAAAAATGATCACCGATTTGATGATAGATTTGATTGCCGATGCAGTTTTGCCAATTTTATGGCAGGTTTCTTGGTGGGACAACAGTACAAGGCATTACTATCATGATTCATGATTCAAATTTCATGTATACTTAAACTCGGTGTCTGTCTGTATTCAAGAGATTTTTCTACTTGGACTCAGAATAATGATGATTATTTTATTACACTTAATAGTTTAAACACATTAACCGAATACTATAATTTATTCTACTGAAAAACTCCACTAATGCAATAAAATCTAATGATGGTCTAAGGCTCTAAGCTAATCTAACAAAACGGGATGTAAGTAGGGGTTGAATTTCTATAATCAACATAACTTTGGCCAAAGAATTTAATTAGATATTTTTCTTCATAAGTTATCCTTTGTGAGAAAAACAACCATAATACATAAGAGAATCCAACTAGACCAACTGGATTGAGTAAGATCAGTTGAGTTCCAATAGCCCACCAAAAAAAACCAAAATAAGAAGGATGTCTAAAAATTGAATATATCCCACTAGTGACTAAATCGTGATCATCTTCCTTTTGAGATTTGACTAAATGGCTGAATGACTGTCCTGCTGTTTTCATAGCTGTGTATCTTACAATTTGTCCGATTAAAATTAAAATGAAGCCAATTATTTTAACATACAAGAAAGACTTCTTCCATGTTGGAAAGTAATAGTATTCAATAATAACTTCCAATAACGCTGTCAAATGTGCAATAGTATATGCTGGTCCATTATTGATGATGAAGGATTCCTTATGGACTTTCTTTGAGTTATATTTGGCCGTAACGTAGTACTCTAAGAAATGAAATAAAGCTAAGGCCATGATATATATTGATGGAGTTTTGAACGAAGTGAACAATAACGTCGTTGATGCAATGCCAAATATTACACCTAGAAGAGCAGCGGTAGTTGTGATTTCATGAAGTGGATTAAGAGCAACATTAGGTAGTAGCTCTGTTTCGATTGGATTTGAGTTTATTGAAGAGTCTGATGATGATGGACTTGAGCTATTAAAGTCCTGAGTGTTTGCCCCAGAAGTGTACGAGCTCATTACTTGTTATGGTGGTACTAATGTTGTAATGGATGTGGATATTTCTGAGTATTATAACAGTTTCAAATTGGTTTTGGTGAGTGTCTTATCATGTCAATTAATACCCAATTAGTGCAACACAATGATGATGAAAAATTCAGTCACGTGATTTATGATACAAAGAAGTGATAAAGGACAAAGAGAGTAGATAAGTTTAAATAAACAATATACACAATAATACACACTAATACATACTATATAGTACTAATATAAACGACTCCCAATTTGTACCTCATCCGCTGCCTCAATCTAGGCTGAATTTCGGATAAGAAATTCTTCGTTTAGGGGTTTCGTTTTGGTGTTTTTTTTCGCCAAAAATATTCGAATGTCCCAAAAGGATAAGGTTATAGTTTCGTTTATGGTTTCGTTTTTTTAGAATATAACGAGAAAAACGGAAATGTACTGTGGTCAGCATTACCCAATTAGGAAGTCTAGAAAATTAAATAGTCAAAGGTTTGAACTTTGTACGATGTAGTGTGTATAATATTGACATCAAAGCACTATTGTAAAGCTTTAAATGAATCAAGCTTTAGTCCAGCTCGCGCGCGTGAGCTCAAGCCTGTAAGGTTGGGTTTAGCTCGTGAACACACGACCTCAATTGCAACTATATCTAGTAAAACCAATATTGTAGACTCTTTTAAATATTATCTATTATATCAACTATTAAGGCGTTTTATTTCTTCAATTGGTCTAAACTCATCCAGTTTTTGATGTTTTTTAAATTCTACGTTGAGGCCTTCTTCAGATTATGGAGAATTCGATCCAAAACCAGTATATAAAGAATCTCAATAGAGAAGGCTAACATAAAATTGAAACATTCAGAATAACCCTCTTGAATGAGAGGGTGTATGATTTCAACAAAATAGCTGCTAGACGTGTTTGAAATGTCTCTGTACACTAATTATAAGAGGGAGTTAGCTGGTCGAAATTTCGAAATCTAATCAGTTAATTCAACAATCAATTTTATTTTAACTTTAAAAAAATTGAAATAATTGAAATAAAACAAAACAAATTTTTTTGCAAAACTGATCAAACCCGGCGGTGATTGATATCAACAGTGCTATGATAGAAGTATGATTATAGGGCATGTTGTATATTAATCAAAAGAGCTACGTTTTTTTTTTTTATTTAATCAATTTTATAGTGACACATACACTAAATTCATTTTTTATTTTTGTGTTTCTTTGCGATCTAGAGACATAATTGTTAGTAAAACTGATATTAGAGACTTATGACTTCGAATAAATAGACTACCAGGAGCTGTAGTAAACTCCTATTACCTGTACACCAGTATAGCTTTAATTATTCGTTTAAGTGTTCGTTTAAACCAAAAAACTGGTTGAGTTTCGTATTCGGTTTCGTCTAAGTGCCAAAAATCACTCGAAACCGAAACGAAATTCGGCCTGTTCAATCATTTCGCGGCGCAGTCAAAAACTCTCTTAAAATATCCGAAAATTCTGACATTTTTGACACTTAAATAAAAACACTTTAAAAAGCCATTGGGAAAGAATGGGTAAAGCAGCCTCCAAATTGAGCAAAGACGAGCTCACTTCACTTAAAAAGTCCACATATTTTGATCGCAGAGAACTACAACAATGGTATAAAGGTTTTCTTCGTGATTGTCCTTCTGGTCAGTTATCCAAACCGGAATTCATCAAGATATATAAACAGTTCTTCCCATTTGGTGATCCAACTGATTTCAGTAATTATGTGTTTGATGTGTTTGATGCTGACAATTCGGGATCAATTGATTTCAAAGAATTCATCTGTGCTTTGAGTATAACTAGTCGTGGTACGTTAGAAGAGAAGTTAGTTTGGGCATTCCAACTATATGATTTAAACAATGATGGGAAGATATCATATGAGGAGATGTTGGCTATAGTGAGTGCTATTTATAAGATGATTGGTAGTATGGTTGAATTGAACGAAGATGAAGCGACTCCTGAACTAAGAGTACAAAAAATCTTTGAACTGATGGATAAAGATAAGAATGGTGAGATAAGTTTAGATGAATTTAGAGAAGGTTCTAAAATTGATCCAAGTATCGTTAGTGCTTTGAATTTATACGATGGGTTAGTGTGATACAAATAAAGTGAATAACTATTGATATGTGTAATGATAATAAAGGTAGGTTTTTGTAGTACTTATATTCTTTCGGCAGTCCAAATCGCAACTCTACAAGTGGATTTAATCACTTCAGTCAAGAGCCAATAAGGAACGGCACTTTCAGCGTCATTCTCCACGGCAGTATCCAAATGTTCTAATTCATCATCTCTAAATTGCGAAACAGTTTTCTTCAATTCATTTAATTCAATAAACTCTTCACCTTGTGGAAATTTAGTTGCAAGTATCCTTAATTGATCGTTATAATGACCACCAATGACAGTCTCCACTGCAACGGTACATGCCATTGCTGCTTCTTTACTTATCAATGCCGTGGTGGCCCCGATTGTAATGGCACCTAACTTCCATAATGGTGTTAGAATACTTGGTCTAACCCTGTGTATTGTTTGTAAATTGTTGAAAGTGTTGTGATGATGGATTTCTTGTTCCCACATATGTTTGATCAGGTCTTTCAATTGAGGTTCTGTATGTGAAAGGACGAAATGTTGACCAGCGTAGATGTAATTGGCACCTAATTCACCAGCTTGATCAACTCTTATTAAACGGTCAAGAAATGCCTTCTGTTGAGGAGACAATGGTGCTTGTTTTTTAGGGGCGAGTTCCTTGAGATTGGAGAGGGTGGAAAAAGTCTTCTTCAGTGATCTGGTAGTGGAACTCATTGTGTGTTTAATTTGTGAGTTATTAGAGAGAGTTCTCTACACACAATTTTTTAGGTGTTTATTTTATGAGCCGATTTTTTACTTTGTAGGGAGGGAGCCTAGAGTTTAGGCAGACTAGTGGGAAGTCTCCTTTTAGCTCCAGGCAGAGACGAATTATCTACAAGGAGTATAGGTATAGAGATATATTTTCGACTCAGATGATCAGTTTATGACTCTGTGGGATCTCAACAGTGGAACGTTCAACGTAACCACTAGAAGAAGAATTCAAAGGTAAAGAAGAAGAGACGAATTTTTGATTCTCTGGGATCTCAACTGTATCTCTTTGAAAATAACCATTATTATCACCATTATCAAGTAATTCCACTGAAGCAGATGTTGAGTTTTTGCTCAATTGTTGCCATGCTGGGATGTTATGGGTGGTTGGAGTTGTTAATGAAGATGAAGAAGAAGGTGATGGTGATGGTGATGGTGACGAAGTGGAAGCTTGTTGCCATGCTGGAATTGAGGAAGAAGTAGCTGATGATTGTTGTTGCCATGCTGGGATTGAACTGATGGTTGTATTGGTGTTACCATTTGATTTGTTGAGGTTAGCTTTCTTTAAAATTTCAGAAGCTGATGGGATTGATGACACAGCAGGGATTGGAGAAGTTGAATTGTTGATGGCACCGGCACCGACTTCATTAGTTAAAGAGTTCTTGCTTTTGATTAGTTGTTGTAAAGATTTCAATTCTGATTGAATTGTGGAGACTTCTAAAGATATAGCATTTTGTTGTTTCTCAATTGCTTTATCGAATGAGTTTTTCAAATTTTCCACTTCTGATTTCAAGAATTTGACATCTTCAGCGACTTTGTTGTTTTTAATCTTTGTGGAACTTATCACTTCATCTAAAGATTCAATAACTTCATTGATTTCTTTTTTTTTCAACATTTCATTTTCTTTCAACTCTTTATGAGTTTCTGAAATTTCATTCAAAGTTGCTTCTATTCTTAAAAACTCCTCTTCAACGGATTGTTTATCTTGTTCTAACTTGGTCTTAGATTCTGGTAAAATATTAGGAATCAAATATCTTTTAGTTATTTCGTATAGAGCATAACCAACACCAACTGTGGCCGTAGCCATGATGAAATAATCCTTCCAGTCACGATCTGGCACCGCAGGGGCCTGTGCCATAACAGGATGGTAGTATTGAGGAGCCGTTGAAGAAGTGGTGACGGGAGTTGATGGAGTTGATTCCTTATCAGATGAGTCTTCTCCTCTTCTGAGGGCTTCATCGATTTCGACTTTAGTTAAGCCTTTACTCTCCAAAAACTCGATTTTTTTCTCTAAAGCAGCATCAGCGACTTTTGGGTCTCTCAAGAACGAGACAGCGTTGTCAATGAGTTCCTTTCTGGACATTTTTTATGGTGATTATTGGTGTGAGGAAATAGTTTTAGTGGTTAAATGGACATTTTTTATTATTTTTTTCGGCTCTTTCCCCAGATCGATTGTTGATGAGACATAATTATAGTGAATTAGAGACTTAGAGAGAGACTTAAAGGGAGATAGACACATAGAATAACACAGAGAATGACCACGACACTCCTGCTGCTCCCACTGGAAGAACTCCTCGAAGACGATTTCCAATTCGAAAAAGCACTCAGACTTGTCCCGTTCAAAGACCAAACCAAAGTGATTAGAAAGAAATTTCATTCAGACTCAAAATCTACGTTGACGTCGACATTATTACAAAGATTCATTGTAAAGTTGTTCACTGGTGTCAGTGATCCTGTTTTCGAAGTTGGACAGTTTGGTAAACCTCGCATTGATGGAATTCAATTCAATATGAGTAATGAAAGAGAAATCAACGGGGTGGTTATTGGTGATGAGGATTGTAGTGAGTTAGGATTGGATTTATCAAGAAGCAGAGGTGAAGATGTATCATTATATAAAAGTGTGTTACATCCATTAGAATATAAATACATTAATGAGATGATGATATCATGGAGTCCCAGTGAACCATTTCAATGGATATGGGCAATGAAGGAAGCATATGGGAAATATACAGGGTATGGAATCAATTATGATTTACAGTCAGTGAGATTTGATCTTCCATTACAACCGGTTGAACGAGTTAATGAAGATGGAATTGAGAAGGATGATAGATTTGGGACAGAGGTTTTCAAAAAAAAAGATGTTGATTGGTATCGTACAACAGTGTACGTCGATGATGAATCACGAGATGATCTTACAGTTTGGTTGACTGAGATAAATGAAGTTGTTTGTTGTATAATTGGTGAGAATTTGATGATGCCCAATTTTTACGAGATTGATCTCAATTTGATGATTGAAAGAATATCATCCGAGCAATCGACTCATTAGTTGGTTGTGATTCGATACTGGTGATAATATAACTACCTTCCCATATATAAAATTTATAAATAATCTTTCTAATAAATAAATGAGATGAGGTTATATATCTCTTCGGGGATTAAATACAAAAATTTATTATAATGAACCCTTTTCCATTTCTCTTTCTAATCAATCAAATGGATAAATCAACGTCTCATCTGATTGGAGGGTTCTTTGGTGGTCTCACATCCAGTGTGATTCTTCAACCATTTGATCTTTTAAAAACAAGAATCCAACAAAATCATAAAATGACTCTTTCACAATCAATAAACCAATTGGATTCCATGAGAAGTTTATGGAGAGGTACATTACCTTCGGCTATCAGAACAAGTGTAGGAAGTGCATTATACCTTTCCACATTAAACTTATTCAGAAGTACACTGGCGAGACAATCATCTAATTCATCAACGTCTTCATCTTCATCTGCATTACCTAAATTATCAACAAGATTAAACTTATTAACAGGATTCATCACTCGTGCATTGGTAGGATACATAACGATGCCAATCACCGTTATAAAGATCCGTTTTGAGTCGACTTTATACAATTACTCTTCCATTACACAAGCTATCAAGGACATTTACTCGAAGGAAGGTTCCAAAGGGTTTCTAAGAGGTAGTGGTGCCACTATAGCAAGAGATGCACCATATGCTGGTATTTATGTTGGACTATACGAATGGTGGAAACTGTCATTTGGTAAATTAGCACAATCTGGAGTCAATGTTGATGGTGATAAGATGATGAGTGTTTCCACATCTGCTATAATTAACTCATCATCTGCTTTATTATCAGCATCATTAGCAACCACTATAACTGCACCTTTTGATACGATCAAAACAAGGATGCAATTACAACCGTCAAAGTTTAGGACGTTTGGTGGCACTGCTGTTAAATTGTTTAAAGATGAAGGTTGGAGAAGTTTATTTGATGGATTAGGATTAAGATTGGCAAGAAAGGCAATGAGTGCAGGGATTGCATGGGGGATATACGAAGAGATCATCAAGTATGTTGAGAATCCAACACCTTTATTGAATACTGGGAAGTTGAGTTGATATCTTGATGTATGTGTGAATCTTGTATATATTCTGTTTTATTAAGTACATAGAGATATTTATATAAATGTTATTTATTGCTATTTATTATTTTTTTGTATCTCTATATCTCATTGTATCAATTCTATTTCAGTTTTTAGGTATAACCAAAACCTCATCCAATTCACCAATATCTAAATCGTGATCATCGTTCAAGATACTCAATGCACAAATTGCCAAATACGTATGGAATGGATCAGGATCATCAACGTCACTTTTCGCAAACCCACCTCTATTACTCTGTGTTACATCTAATAGATAGTTCATCGCCTTTGTTCGATCGATTAAAGAATCTTTTTTTTGTAATATCTTTAAAGATCCAATAACCCAAAACACATAACAAGTATCACCGAATTTATTCTCTCTTCCATTGAACGAGCCAATATCATTAACGTCACTAAATTTATAATTTGATAAAGATTGATTGAATTCATTGAAAACTAATTGACGATGAACTAACCAATTTATAGTCTTATTCCATTTAGATTGATCTTTATTAAAAGTTTCTGAATCCATTAATTTTAAAGCTGAAATCCCACAATATGTTAATCCTGCATGAGATTCATGATATCCTAATCCACCATCGAATTGAACTTGTTTCAAGATGAAAGATTCCATTTTTTGATCAAATGTGTTTAAATTCAAGAATTTCCTAATTGATGCAACCATATAACATTGTCTTAAATCACCATCACCTATGGGCATACCGTTCATAATATATGATGAATACGATCCGTTCTCCTGTTGACAAAGGTTTAAATATTCATTTATCATGAACTTATCCAGTTTTGATTGGAAATCATCATGTAGTGTATGTAGAATACATAAAGCAGAATATGTTGCACCCAAAGTTGGAGGATCATATACGTTACGAGTGTTGTTATCTGAATTAGGGATCATATGAGTTAGACTACCACGGAATCCTCTTTCATCAACGAGGTGTAAATAAACGTATTCAATCAATTCTGTTTTTTCATCATTAGAGAATTCGTGCTTTAAGAGCGTTAAACCACAGACAGCAAAGTATAAGATGAGTAGTTTGTTGGAATCTTGTGATTGTAAGCGACTCGGGAGGAGTTGGAGGAAGAATTGGAAGTATTTTTCATGGATTTTGGAATGGAATTGAGACATTGATTGATAAGATATGATTTGTTTGTTGATTAATTGGATTTTTTATTTTTTATATGAAATTTTGGTATGAGAGATGAGATGAGATGGATTTATTGAATCATTGAGGAAATTAATTACTTATATAATTAGTGCAATGATTATCTGAATGTATTAATAAATAGAATATTTAAAGAATAATCAATAATCAGTTTTAATTCCAATTAAAATATAATTTATTATTTTATATAATTAATCTTTAATATTCGATTAAATCTGAAATATTTTAAAATAATTTTATTTGAAATAAAAACTAATTTGGAAAAATATTTCTCCGACGGATTTCCCAATAAAGTAATTTACTGTTTCTGGAAGTTTATTTTTTGACACATTTTAAGATGATGTCATATATACAAGTGACAACACTGATAGTGGTAGATACTAGATCGTAGACAAATACTTATTGCTTAGCGCACTCTCTAGTTAATATAACATATTAGAATGTAGTAGATGAAGAATCTAGATTCTAGATAATAAAATGACAACATTAGAACATTATAATACATATATTAATGAAATACAAATACATCTACCATCTACACCAATAATTCCTGCAAATATAAATTACAACTATATACTCATTAAAATCAAAACCAAAGAAATAAAATTCATAACCAAACCCTTAAAAATACAAAATCATAATTCTTGAGAAGCTTTACCAGCTTTTGCGGTTTTCTTAGGTAATAATGTTTGATGAATGTTTGGTAAAACACCACCTTGAGCAATAGTGACATGACCTAATAATTTGTTTAATTCTTCATCATTTCTAATAGCTAATTGTAAATGTCTTGGGATGATTCTAGTTTTTTTGTTATCTCTTGCAGCGTTACCAGCTAATTCCAAGATTTCAGCAGCTAAATATTCTAAGACGGCAGTTAAATAAACTGGAGCACCTGAACCAACTCTTTGAGCGTAGTTACCTTTTTTCAATAATCTATGAACTCTACCAACTGGGAAAGTTAAACCAGCTTTAGCTGATCTTGATTGAGATGCTTTTTCTGAGGAACCTGCTTTACCACCTTTACCACCTGACATTGTGAATAGATAATATAATATAATGATACAGAGAGAAAGAATTAATTTTAATGAGGAATTCTTCAACTATTTATACAATTTAGTTTCTTTACAAGTAAATTTTCGTCTGCGAATTAAAAAAGTGCGTTATTTAAGGAGTTTTCAGCCAATCAAATTGCTTCTTTGGATTATTTTGCTGTGCTAAAATTTACACGCCAAACTGTGTAAAATTCGGAACGGCGAGAATGTCGTTTTTTTCAGCTGAAATTTTCGAGTTTTTCGGGAAAAAAAATTCAGAAAAAAGATTTTGAAAAATGAAAATTGAGTGACGAAATTTACGCATCCAGTTTGTTTTTGTGTAAAATTCATCACTCTCCTCCCATCTCTCATTATAAAAGGACTTCAATTTCCTGATTAAATTGCAGTTCATTCTTTACTTTATACATCAATTATCAAAAAAATGGCACCAAAAGCAGAAAAAAAACCAGTCGCATCAAAAGCTCCAGCTGAGAAAAAACCAGCTACCAAAAAAACAACAACTTCTACTGAAGGTGTTAAAAAGAGATCAAAAACTAGAAAAGAAACTTATGCTTCTTATATCTACAAAGTCTTAAAACAAACCCATCCAGATACAGGTATCTCTCAAAAAGCCATGTCTATCATGAACTCCTTTGTTAACGATATCTTTGAAAGAATTGCCACTGAAGCTTCCAAATTAGCTGCATACAACAAAAAATCAACAATCTCAGCAAGAGAAATTCAAACTTCTGTTAGATTAATCTTACCAGGTGAATTAGCTAAACATGCCGTCTCTGAAGGTACTAGAGCCGTTACTAAATACTCTTCTTCCACTTCAGCTTAGATGGATCTCTAAATTTGCTCAAATTGTTTATTTCTTGTGTTTATTATTTTGTTTGTTTTTTACTTATTTAATGTGTTATGGGATTCAAATTGGTTTTGTAATATTGGTTTCAGAGTTTTTTCATTTAATGTATGTTAATTACTTTAAGTGTATATTGTATTATATATAACTTTCTATAATTTCGCAATTATTATTCAGCTAATGCTCCCATTGGATCCCATAATGGTAACACAATAGGTTCTTGATCCCAATGTTTCAAAACTTGTTCATCCAACTCATCTTTCTCAACAACGATCTGGAAACAGTACTCTTCGAAATATTCCTGTGACATTGAATAATATCCATTAACACCAGAGTCTTTACCCCATGAATTTTCCACTTTATATCTATTTGGTAAACCATCATCACCGACATTAACACCAGTGATCAGCATCGCATGAGTCATTAACGATTCTCCATAAAGAACCCTTGAAGCTTTCAATTGATTCGATTCAAATCCAAACAACTCATAACCAAATGATTTCATATCCATTATACCTTGATCTTTATTCATGTATTTTGGAGTATGAGAACCAAAGAAAACAGGTTTATTTGCCTTGATTCTTTTAACAATCAACTGTGATAACATTTCGTTAGGTAAATTCAAATATTCAACTTCTTGTGATCCTGAAATGTTATTCAAATGTTCAATCTTTAATTTTTGGAAATATTCATGTCTTGGATCGTTTATAACTGAGATTGATGTCATTGGATCAAATTTAGAATATTTCTGGAAGAATTCAATTGGTGTTGATTTGATTTGTTTATATGATTTATCCTTATCATAGTATTCGAATTCAAACTCTTTGTTTAATTTTGGTGGTTCTCCTAAGAAAATTGTTAAATATTTATAAATCTCCTTCATTTGAATTTTCTTCAACTCTTCCACTTCATTACCTTTAATCAATTCATCTCTTAAAACTTCAGCAAATTCCCTTAACTTGGTGGTGATTAAACCATTTAATTTTCTTGAATTTGTCGAAGAATAAACATCAGGATAATTATCAATTGGTACAACACCATATTTAGACACCAAGTTAACAAACATCGTGAACTGACCACCGTCTTGTACAGGTGCTGTTAGAAAATGTTGGATCAATCTTGAATTGACATCTTCTTTATAAGTTTCAATGATCTTATCTAGAAAATAGTTAGCCTTCTCTAACTTATCATAAAAGAATAGATAACTTTGTGACAGTTCGAATTTCTCAACGTTTAAAGCTTCAGCAATGTTAGTTCTTAACAGATTCAATGATGCAAACAACCAACATCGACCTGATGATTTCTGATTAGTGATGGGATTACCTTCAGGTTTAACAACGTTATTAAAATAGTGATTCACTGATGAATTGTTGAACAGCAAATTATCAGCGTTGTATTTCTTCAAGACAGACGTGGCTAATTTGTGAGTTGGATCCTCGTCAAATTCCTTTTGCCAGTTACTCAACTCTGAAACGTTCATTTTGTGTGTCAATTTAGGGATCGTGTGAGTCCTTTATCCTTTATCCTTTATCGTTTACCGTTTACCATTTATTATTATTATGTAATTCCCAATCAAATAAATTTCGTTTGTCATCAAAGCTCATCTCAAATTTATTTCAAATTTATTTCAAATCTTTTTCATTCTTTCATTCTTTAATTATTTAATTCATCATGAGTGCCATTCTATCAGCAAATGATCTTAACGACTTCATCAGCCCCGGCCTGGCTTGCATAAAACCAGCAGGGGAAGTACGAGTCAAAGATCAGAATAACAACTATGAAGTACAAATGGGTATTAATGGTGAAGCAATCGAAGTCAGTATTGACGATGGATCTGTTAATAATCTACCAAGTGCTAATATATCACTCCAAGACTGTCTAGCGTGCAGTGGGTGCATTACATCTGCTGAAGAAGTTCTATTATCAAAACAAACACATAAGATATTAATTGAAGATTTGAAAAATTATTCAAATGATAAGATATTCGTCTTGAGTTTAAGTCATCAAAGTAGAGTTTCATTATCAGATTTTTTAAAATTATCAATATTCAAAGTTGATGAATTTATAATCAATTTCTTTAGTGAAAGATTTGGGTTTAAATTTATTATTGGAACTGAAACAGCTAGACAAATAAGCATCTATAAAATCAATTCAGAAATCATCAACTCAAAACATTCATCAGAAACTTCAACTGAAGGGAAACCTCTGCTGAGCTCAATATGTCCAGGGTTTGTACTATACGTTGAAAAGACAAAACCTGAAATCTTACCATATTTATTAAACGTTAAATCACCACAACAAATAACAGGAACGTTATTAAAATCATTAATATCAAGACATTTAAACATCAAACAGAATCAAATATATCATTTATCGATAATGCCATGTTTTGATAAGAAATTAGAAGCTGCAAGATCTGATGGTGAAAACGTTCAAGATCAAAGTAAAGACGTTGATTGTGTTTTAACTCCAAAGGAATTAATCGAACTATTAAAAGAGGAAAACGTTAATATTTTAGAATATATCACAAATTCAAATGATCCACCTTATCAATTATACGAAAAAGCGGCTCCTATAAATTGGCCAAACCCAATAGAATCATGGTTTAGTAACAATGGTGGTTCTTCTGGTGGTTATGCATACAATTATATCTTATCATTACAACAACATTATAAAGATACCCCAACTATAATCAAGGAAATCAAAGGTAAGAACTCAGATGTTATTGAATTTCAATTAATCAACACATTAGATAATTCTAAAATTGGTTCAAGTTCCATAGTTAATGGATTTAGGAACATTCAAAATTTAGTAAGGAAATTAAAACCTTCCAATAAAGTTAAAATAGGTTCTGGTTTAACTGCAAGACGTAAGGCAAGAATGAAATCCAAAATTAGTGGTGAAATCGTGGAAGAATCAGCAGATCCATCAAATTGTGATTTCGTTGAAGTCATGGCATGTCCAGGTGGTTGCATCAACGGTGGTGGTATCAATCAAGTTTCATTATCGTCAATACAGGAATTGAACAGTGATGATAATGTTAATAAAGATGATTCTAAAGATTTATTGAATAGATTAACATTGAAGTATGATAATGAATTCAATCAAATTGATCTCTTTGAAAAAAGTAGGTTTGATAATTTGAATAACTATGTTAATCAATTCATCAATGAATTTAATAATAAAGAAAGGTTGTTCAATTACAAATTTAATATCATCCAGAAGGCTAATGACATTTTAAGTGTTGGAAACACTTGGTAAGTAACGATGTATAGTTTGAAATTTTATTTATACGTATTTATTTATATCAATTTTCCACTGATCATATCCAAATAATTAAGAGTATTACATTCACTTCTATTCTCTTCCACGTCACTTAAATAACAATCTAATTGGTCAAGAATTATTTGCTCAGCATAATTGATTTTGCTCATTTTTTTTTTTGTAACTACACAATCATATTCATATTCTTTATTATTTCAACACAAACTAACAATGGCTTCATACATTCAAACTCATCACCCTAGAGTCCATCAACACTAATAACTCATCATCTACTACAAACACATCACTCGCAACGTTTCCCGATTTGGCCGAGACACTTCTCACCTCTAAAACAAAATATTCAATGAGACATAAGTATCATCGATTAGAAACACAAAAGTGACTTGAATAATTCAAATAATGTTCAAATTTCACAAGCATCTTATTTGGGTTCTATCATGCTTGGTAATTGTTGGGACTTCCATGGAAATGGATGAAAATAACGACTTCCCACGTCCTAATATCGTTAATCCTGAATCAAAGACATTCCATTGGTTATTAACATTGTTTCTATCGTTATTACTATCTTCAATTGCTTGTGTTTTGATCCTAGCACAGAGATTCCATGCTGGTGTCGTGTTACAGATAGTGTCATTTGGTTATTGTGCGTTTGATGTGATTTTTTTATCATTTCCTGATCTAAACGGAATTGAGAATAGAACAAGTCGTGGAACAGGTTGGTTTTTAATGTTGTTGAATGGTGCTTGTGTATTTTTTGGTTTGCTTAATTCAGGTTCCAATTTCATCATCAATAAAAATGATGGGAATTTAAAATGGATTCAAATTTTAAGTGATGTCGTTGTTAAAAAAATTCATTACGTTTTATCTATTCTATTAGTTTTAACAGCATGGGTTAAAACTTGTCTTGCTCCAATTGCATTGTTTGGTTTTTGTAGAGATGTTCATACTGGTCAATGCCTTGCTCATGGGATCATGGGATCTGCTTTCATAGGTTATGGATTCGTATATGCCATGATTTTAGTCGTTCCATATTTTAGAACTGAAGGCCATAAACAATCTCAAGAATTTTATGATAGTTTATTAATGATGTGCTGGGGAGTAGTTAACACTTTCACTGAACATAGATGGGGTCAAGATTGGTCAATGAGTGATTATCAACATACAGTTTCTGGGATTTTATGGTGGACTGGTGGAATATTAGGTTTATATCTATCAAGAGATGGTAGAAGAAGTTTCATGCCTTCATTGATGTTGATCTTCACAGGTTGGGCCATGTCTGAACATTCTCAACATTTAGAAATCAGTACAAAGATTCATTTAGTGTTTGGATTAGCTTTAATGTTTGGCGGGTTTATTAGAATCATTGAAATTGCATTTTTATTAAAAGATAGAAGAAGTTTACCTAATGGTGTTATTAACTCATTCCAATATCTTCCATCATTCTGTTTGATTGAATCAGGAATTTTATTCATGGGTGCAAATGAAGAACAATTGGAACTAGTGTTAGGTTTAGGTTCTGAACATAGTGCATATATCTTACTTTTGACATCTGCTGCATTTTTGATTTATTTTTGGTTCTTGATGTTATTAGAGATATACTTGAGATTAACTAATCAAATTGAAGTAAATGTGAATTTAAATGCTTATTCTGCTGTTAGTAATGATGATAATGATGCTGGCCGTACTGAATTTGAATTAGATGATTTAAGCGAATAAGGTATATCACTTATAACAAATTAAAAAGATGCATACTTCAAGGGAATATAATCATTATGAATAAAGGTATAAATTATGACAATTACATTACTGTAATTAATGTAAAAAAAAAATTGTATATCCGTAACTATTTAAAACATCTTCTATTATCCTTTATATACATTACTTCTTATTTCTATCATCACCACCACGTTCTAAATCATGTTCATCATCAGTAATGTTGAAATCTTCACTAGATCTTCTAACGTTGTCATTAAAACTTTCATTTAATGTATTGATTCCATCTGTGTTGGTATTACCACTGACTAATCTAGTGTTACTCTCACCATCGATATCAAAATTAAATTCAGAATCAGAATCAGAATCATTTCTAATTATATCAAATTCATATTGTTCTCTTCTTCTTGTCTTTGAACCTGATGATAATTTATAAAATAATAATAATACACCAAATCCAAAAATTGTAAGAATTGCAAAATATTCAGTTAAATGACTTGTTGGTTTTTGATATTGACCATCTTCTGATTCATGTAAATTATCATCATCAGATTCTGGAATTGATGTTTCTTCAGGATTAGAATCTTGATGATTTTTTTCTTGAGTTGGTGTGATTTCTTCCAATGATGAACTTTCTTCAATTTCTTCAATTTCCTCTTTTTTCTGTCCAAAGAAGTTGATTTTGAAGTCTTTAAACTTGACTTGATTCTTAACATTATCATGATTTTTAACTTTTAATTTCCATTTACCTTGAGCATTTTCATCTCCCCAATGAGCAACAGACATGAAATTCCAATCTTTAAACCCTTCATCTGATAAATCTCTTTTCCTAGTAACACCTAAATTAGAAACAACACCACTTGGTGATATTAAATCCATCGACACTTGGCCTCTAATTTTAGTATCCATGTTAAATGTTAATACTAATGATTCTAAATTTTTGAAATCTTTGAAAAGTTCTTCACTAACATCTAATTCATATTCAAATTCATCTGTAATGGATTGATCAATATTAATGACACCTGTTGTTGCATTAACTTGTTCATTAACATTATCCCAATTCTCAGCTAATTCAACAATTCTATAAGCATCTAATTTACCATAACCATATCTATGAGAGTATTCACTGATTGCACCTTGTTGCCAGTCACCATCACCATCATTGACTTTAACAGAGCTATGAATCGTTAGATATTGAACATCTCTCCACGTTAGTTCAGGATTCGCACTTAAAACTAAAGAATAAATACCTGCTGCTAATGGAGCAGCAGCTGAAGTACCACCATGATTATTTGTACATTTATCATGAATATCAGTTGAATGAATATGTTCAAGCGAACCAGAGCTATAAGTCACAACTAAAACTGCTGAACATGCTTCTGAGTATGGTGGATGTTTACCTTGATGATCAATAGCACCAACTGTAATTGAATAAATAGAGTTTGTATACCCATCAAAATTACAATTATCTCCATGCATACCACCATTACCACTAGCATAAACATATATGGCACCTTTACCATCTCGACCTTCAGTGACACCTCTGATTAAAGACTTTTTAACTAACAATTCTGGAGCTTGCATTGCTTTACCATTATCTGATGGACCCCATGAACAAGAATAAATATCATTATGTTCTAATCCATAAACTAAAGCAGCAGCTTCATCTTCTACTGTAATCGTACCGGATAAGATTCTAATACCGGCAACTTGAGAATCATAAGCGACACCAACACCACATACATCGTTTCTAACAGCAGCGATTTCACCAGCACATCTAGTACCATGATAATCATCTCTTAATCTTGGTTTTGGTAATTTAGTATTATCATTAAAATCCCAAGAACCATTTTCATTAAAATTATTTTTTAAATCTTCATGTTCAAAATCTAAACCATCATCAACTAATGCTGTTACCACACCTTTACCTGTGATATTTTTAGCCCAAACACCAGTGACGTTAACGTCATTACCTGGATAGTTTGGATTAATCAAATGCCATTGAGTACTAAATTCAGGATCTTGGATATCAAATTGCTTTTTAGCATCAAATAAGGGTATTAAAGAAGAATCAATTGGTTTAGTTTCATCTGGAATTGGAGCTCTTTTTTGTAATGTTTTTGGAGGTAAACGGTGTATAGATCTTACACCAGTATCTAAAAGTTGAATTTCATAATCTCTTTTCATTAATTTGGTTTCATCATCATCATTGATTTCATCTATCAAATCATATTCTTCATGAAATTGATAAATTTGAACATCAGAATCCTTTGATTTGGAAAAAACATAATGATTTGGGTTACCTCTTGCTGGATGTTCATATTTCCAAGATAAGAATTTATCTTTAATAGATTCCAAAGAAATAGAATCACTTAGTTCAACAGCAAAATAGTCTCTATTGACATGGTCCTTCACAGGAACTTGAAATGCTAAGATGTTAGGAAACACTAGTAATAGGGTGTATATCAATTTTAAATTCATGATTGTTAATTATAGTATTGGAAATATTAGATTTGTGGTTTTGCAAGTCCAGTTGAAATGTATCTGTAACTAAGATGATACTTAAAATTTTAAAAAGAATGTGCAACAAAAAAGGGAGTGACTCTAATATACGAAACTTGTGATAAAACAATAGATGAAACTGATTTGAAGTGAATATATTAATTGTTTAAGTGTCAGTTTTACTTTTTTTTTTGGTTTCATCTCGATTGCATTGAAGGCCCAAAAAGAAAAAAAATTCAAATTTAAGGTTATGAGTTCGATTCTGAGTGGAGACATTTATTTACTAAAGAAAGTATTGACACAAACACGAACCACAAACTCAAAAACTGTAGGTTTGGGGTTTGCATTGTTTAACTTTGAAACACTCAGATCTGTTCCGTGTCTCATAGAAAAGATTATAACAATTGCTTTGGAACCACAGAATGTTTCATAAAATCTCAAAGTCATTCAATCCTATATGTGTGAAAAGCTCTGCTAGACCTTGAATCAGTTTAAAATCTGATAACGCTGGAAAGATATATCTTCCTTTCTTGAAATTCCTCTAATCAGTGAGTAATTGTTCTATTACTAAGCTACTAGCTGTTAATGATTTTATGCTGTATGATCCTTTTTGAGGCCAAGACTATTCTTAATAGAGGTTTAATGGACTAAGTTTGACTCTTAAGTCCTTTTGAATCCATTAAGGTCTTTTGAAACTGTTAAAAGCCATGACGAAATTTGTAAGTCTGTCAAACTATAATAACATTATACAAAGGATTTGTACACATGTGTGACTTGTCTAACGAATGAAATGTTCAATCTTCTGTTGGTTCAAACTTCAAACTCAGTTAACTCAGTTTATCAAATTACTAATCAGACGAATAAACTCATCAAATCTAACAGCATCAAAACGCAAGTTACGAAACAGTTAACTGCAAAAGATTAAAGTTGACGGAGTTGATTTGTCAAGCACTATCAAGGTCCAATTACATTTGAGAATGTGCTGTTGTATTTGTAATAATTCGGCTATTTAACTGAACTATGGAGCTTAAGGCCGTCTAAACCCACCTAAATCCGTATCACTTACCATTCTAAACGAGCTAAAAACAATCAAGAGCGTATAGATAACATGAATGTGTCTTGAGCTTTTTGTGTGAAGTTGCAAATCACATTACTAATGCTAATTAAATATACGAGTATCCCACCAACACAGCATTTTTATTTAAGTAGCACATAATCCCAGATATATTAGCTAAAAAGCCAAAGAAACATCTGAGATTTGATAAGATACTCTTATAAGGTAAGGTATATAAAGCATGTCAGGAAAAGTTTATTTAATTACAGGTGCTAGTCGTGGAATTGGTTTCCAGTTAGTTAAAGATTTATCAATTGGTGAAAATACTGTTATTGCTGCTGCAAGAAATCCAGAAAGTTCAACTCAATTAAAAGAATTTGCTGAGTCTCATTCAAATGTGAAAATTATTAAATTAGATGTTGCATCAAAAGAATCATTATCTGAATTAGATAAGCAATTAAATGAAGTTGCATCAGAAGGTTTTGATTTCAAATGCAGGTATAGCAGCTCCAGAGTGTTACAAACCAATTGTGAAGGCCACTGACCGAGATGTTTGGTTAAAAGTTTATGACACTAATGTTTTAGGTAGTTTATTTGTTTCTCAAATTGCCTACAAACATTTATTAAGAAAACAAACAAGACAGATTTTCTTTACTTCTAGTGTTGCTGGTCAATTAAATCAATTCATGCCATTGTCAAGTTCAGCTTATGGACAATCTAAAGCTGCTTTGAACCATTCAGTCATCAGTTTATCGCATGAGTTAAAAGATGAAGGTTTCACTGTCGTGCCATTTCATCCAGGTCTCGTCTTAACTGATCTTTCAAATAAATTGCTTGAAGAGATCCTTAAAACTCAACCTCATCTTGAAGAGTTTGTTAAATCTTCAGGTATTTCTGTTGAACAATGTGGTGAGTATCTTGTTAAGTTATTTAGTAAATTGACTAAAGAAGACAATGGTAAATTCTACAACTATGATGGTACTCAGTTAGAATATTGAGATTGTTTGAAATAGATTGACAATTGAGAAACTAGCCAAATTGTTTAAATTTGTTGAAATTGGGACTCTGGTTTGTTTTAGCTGCCTCATTTATTGATTAATAAACATTCTTAGATCTGATATAAACCTGTTGTAAAAATCTGAACTTTGTCTCACCTATGATTCATAAACTAGTGGTTAAAGGATGTATAGACTTGAGACTAGAGTTTATAGAGTAGGTTAATATTGATGTGAACTATGAAGAGAAAAGTCAACTCTAATATGTTCAATATTTGAATCTAGGTGAAATATATAGCATGAAGTCAATTAGACTCAAAGCCACAGTGAAAGTACTAAGTTGTAAACAGAAACTGTTTGTTGGGTATGGAGAAGTTGTTCTCTGTTCTCTTTGAGATTAGTAATGACTTGAGACTAGAGAGAGATGCATCAGGGTCTTATCTATTTCCACCAAAGTTGATTTGTCACCGGATTTAGTGCTTTTCATTTCCGCTTATTTTCTATTTTTTAATTGCTAAAACTTGTATTGAATTTGTAATCTTCAACCGTTTATTTATATTCGAATCACGAGAAGATAAGCTGCGCAGATAGTATAAAAAAGTTCAGAATTTCATTATTTGCACCAGAATTTATAACTTCTTTTTTATTATCCCCATTAAAAAAACTCACTTAATTCAGTTATATAATGTCTACAGGTAAAACTTATTTAATCACTGGTGCTAATCGTGGTATTGGTTTCCAATTAGCCAAAAGATATTCTTCAATTCCAGAGAACACTGTCATTGCCACTTCAAGAAACCCAGATTCTTCAACTGATCTTAAAAAGCTACAAGAAGAAAACAAAAACATTCATATTGTTAAGTTAGATATCTCATCAAAGGAATCAATTGAAGGTTTAGATTCTCAATTGAAAGAAGTTGCAACCGATGGTATCGATGTTCTGATTAATAATGCTGGTATTTCTAAAGATTCATCAAGTAAACCAATTTTGGAAACTGAATGGGATACTTGGACTGAACATTACACTACCAATGCACTTGGTGCTATTTTCACCACCAAAGCGGTTTATCCATTTTTGCTGAAAAAAGACACTAAACAAATTGTTTTCATTACAAGTGGATTAGGTTCATTAACTCAATTCTACAATCTTTCAACTTCTGCCTATGGTCAATCTAAGGCTGCCTTGAATCACTCTGTTTTAACTTATGCCTTCGAGTTGAAACCACAAGGTTTTACTACTGTTTGTGTTCATCCAGGTCTTGTTTTAACCGATATGGGGTTAAATGCGAAAATTGATCTTTCTGAAGAAATGAAGGAAGCTTTTGCTAAACTCGCCATCTCTCCAGATCAATCTGCTGATTATCTAGTCAAGTTGATAGATGGCCTTACAACTGACTCAAATGGTAAATTCTACAATTATGATGGTGCAGAATATCCATACTGATTGAAAAATTCTGGAATAACTTCAATAAAACGAGATTTCAATACGATTTAAATCATTTGTAGAATAAAGTTTCTGTAATGTACTTCACTTGCTATAATTTATCATAGAAAAATGAATCTTGAACCTGAAGGATATTCCAATTTCCAAAATTCATGGTTAGTCTAAAGTAGGAAACACTCAAGTTAGAAACTCCTCCACGTTGCACTTTGAACTAAGTGTTTCAATTGTAATTGGTTTCTCTGATATTATATTTTCTTCAGGCAGAACAGGAATCTTTTCACTATTTTCAGATGTAGATTGAAGATAAGTTATATTTGTCAAATTTGGTACCTCCATAAACGGAGAAATTATTAACTGTGGAGCAAAGACAATTGAGGTTAGGTTTGGAAAACTTTCATTTGATATTTGAATACTTTCTATATTCTCTAGTAATAGTTTCTTCAAATTTGGGAACTTTTGATGAAGACGAAAAGTAGAGTTATAATCAGAATCTGTGATTTGAATACTCAAAGTTTCAATAGTTTCAGGACTTCCAAAAATTAAATGAGGCGAAGTCGGATTCACTATCCTAACATGTTTGACAAAACTTGGAATAGACTGATTTGCCTTATAACATCTCACAAATGTTATAGTTTTTAAAGATTTAAACTGGTCCAAAGAATGGAAGTGAATAGTTTTACCATATTTGGGTGATCTTAATATCAGATGTGTGAATTCCTTTAAATTAGTGGTAAGAATAGGTAGATCGAACCCATCTAGATCTATAGTGTTCAAATTATCAAAATTTAGTTGAAATGTTTCAGGATCAAAATTCCGTAAGGATACTGTCGCCCTTAAATTCGACGCGATTTCAATGGGACAAGTCAATTTTTTGATTTTAAATTTGGAGTCTTCAGGTAGTGAAGTGCAATATAAATTTAAACCAGCATTAAGGAACTCTAGAGTTTCAAGATTGGGAAAATAAACCCCATTTAGGAACAACTTGATGAAGAAGTGGTAGTTAATTTCCAAACTTTTAACGTATTTATATAAATTTGAATCACAATCATAATATTTTTGGAAATCCTAACTTCTAAAACTAGCTCTATGATCGATGAAACATTTTGTTAAACGTTTAGTAATTTTAAGATCTTTCAATATCACTTTACAATTGATGTTCATTGAAAGGTGAAAATCTTCAAGATTTGGTAAATTGATTGAATTTAACGTAAATGTATCATTTACAAACTTATCATGAATGATGAGTTTCTTTAAACAAGGGAAATTTAAACAACTCATTGATACACCCATATCAAGCTGAAGAGTTTCTAACTGAGTAAACTCCAAATCTTTGATTGTCATATAATCTGATAACTCAAGGGATTTCAACTGACTTACAATGCAAAAATCTAACCAGGAAACCCTCCCAAAATCGATGACAGGTTATCTTCAGATCAGTGAGTTAAGGCAAAGACGTCACGGGCGCTAATGAATTTGAAGGACGGTCCCGCTTGAATTGAGAAATCATCCTCTCTGTTTGTTGGAAATAACTAGAATATTCGTCATCAGGACCAGCGATCATTAAACTCTTTCGACATTGTTTATTTGAACATTGATATTTTTTTTTCGTTTTATGGGTATGTTTTTGTATAACCAAGGTTTTCAGATTAGGGAAAACAATGTAATAACCATATAATGAGTTCCAATAAGGAATTGATGACATATTATAACCAATGATTCTAAATCTGAAGTTATTTCTAATGTAACGAATTGAAGGAGATAGTTCTTCAATGTCTTTGATATTAAGCACCAGCAGTTCGAGGAATGTTTGAAGATGAAGATGATCATTTCCAATAAATAGATACACTCTTTCTTTAGACTTTGATAGTGATTGCATTTTGAGAACATGAAAAGGTATTATTTCTAAACCAGTGTCTGTTATATACGATTGGTTTTCTTCTAATAATGAGTTGATAGTCTGAGTAGAAATATCAATTCCAATGTTTTTTTGAAATGGTCTATCAAGAAGACATGGGCAAACCGTCCCTAACTCTGATACCTCTAGAGGGCAATGGAAAACAACTGAAATCAATCTATGTATGATGGGAAGTTTAGAAAAGTTAAAAGATTTTCTGCTGTTAGCTCATCTAATATTTTAATCTTTAGTTCGTTTGGGAGTGAGTCCATTGTGATTATAAGGATAATGTAGTAGAAAAACGAAAGAAGAGAAGAGGAAATTTAGTTGAGAGCAATTTATATTTAGATAAGAGAGCTTTTTGAAGAATATGTGGTCCAACCGTAATTTGTTTAAGTGTGTAACTTCATGCAACAACTATAAAGCTTCACTACTTCACTATGGAGATTTTATAGATGTTGGAAAGTGATGAGGTTGTTAATCAACAACCTTTAATAATTATCCATCAATCATTGAGACAACTAGCGGATTAAGCCTACATCTTTTCAGATTTATTCATCTTGATCTTTTTATTGTTTATTTGCTAAGTTGTATACATGGCTGTAAATATGGAATGGCAAGTAAAATATGAGGAAAGAAACATTTTCAATAATCACCAATCTTCACCATCACTTTCATCATCACTTCTACTAACTTTCTGTTTTCTACTATTCAAAGCAGCAGCCAATGCGTCTTGTAATGATCCACCACCAGGTGATGCACTCCCACTTGATTGAGCCACTGGTTCACCTCTTTGTTCTTGTAATATTACAGAAGGTCTATCTAATTGAGATTTATCAACTTTCTTCAACGAACCGATACCTGAACCTCTGATTGATGCCAATAATGCATCTCTTCCATCTCCACCTGATGGGAATGGTGTTTGTTGTGGAGCTTGTTGTTGGGATTGCATTGGTGGAGGAGGAGGAGGACCAGATGATTGCATTGGAGGAGGAGGAGGAGGACCAGATGATTGCATTGGAGGAGGTGGAGGTGGGATTGAAGATTGTTGCATTGGAGGAGGTGGTGGGATTGAGGATTGTTGCATTGGAGGTGGAGGTGGAGGAGCAGGAACATTAGAATGTTGTGGTGGGAAAGCAGGTGGAGGAGGAGGTGGGATTGAAGATTGTTGTTGCATTGGTGGTGGTTGTGGGATGGGAGATTGTGTTGAAGTTGGGAAACTTGTCATTGGTGGAGGTGGAATAATTGACTGTTGTTGCATTGGTGGAGGTGGTGGTGGGATAAATGTTGGTTGTTGTTGATGTGACACTGGAGGTGGTAATTGTTGACGAGGAGGTACCTGAGCAGGAGGAGGTTGTGTATAACCTGTTGATTGTGGAGTGATTCTACTTGGTGGAGGAGGAGGAGCATTACCACGTCTTGGAGGAGGAGCAGGAGGAGGAGCACCACCTCTTTTAACAGGTATTGGAGGTGGATGAGGGCCTCTTGAAGATGGGTTCCTCGAAGCTGGTGGTGGAGGAGTTGGACGAGAAGTTGGTGGTAAAGAAGGTGGTGCAGCACGGGTAGGTGGTAATGGTCTTTGACCAGCTGGTAATGATGGAGGTGGAGGAGTTGGCCTTTGACCAGTTGGTAATGTTGGAGGAGCTGGTCTTTGAGATGATGGGATTGTCGGTGGTGGTGGTGTTGAGAATTGTGTTGGAGGAGGAGGAACTCTATGAACCGGTTGGGTCAATGGTGGTGGTACTCTATGAACAGTTGTGGAAGCTGGTGAAGAAGGGATTGTTGGGGTCAATTGTTCAGGTTCTGGAGACGCTGGAGCAGGATCTTGATATGGTTCGTTAATCGAAGGAGATGATGAATTATTGGATTGAGTGGAAGCAGGTGGAGGTGGAGGAGGAGGTGCTTTCTTTTTGAAAGTATTAGTATTAGTGGTAGTATTAGTATCTTCGAATATATGCTTTGATTGATGTTGATATTTTCTAGGAATGGGAGGTTCAAGACCAACTAAAGGACCACCTTGTTGTTTAATATAATCTTTAATAAACTCTTTATTATCAGCAATCATATCCTCAGTGATGCCAGCAGCAGCTAGTTCAGTATACAAGCTTCTCCATTCAGGAGGCGGTAAATCGTCATAATATAGCACATTTGTGAATTTTCTAACTCTTTGTTCACCAGTTTTTGATTCACCTCTTGGTCCAGTGATGACTTTTTGAGTTTTTGGAGTGTTTGCAGTTAAAGCGTTTTTATTTTGGATTGTCTTTTTAGAGCCATGTTTCTCTCTTGATGTCACTTTCTTATAAAATGAAGAAGCATCATTTGAATCATCGAATAATAAACCAACATAACATTGTTCAATTTCAAAAGAATGGAAGAATGAACGATCTTGATTATATTGGAAATTGAGGTACAGTTCTTGATCCCAAAGGACGCCTCTATCAGTGGAGACATCTACGAGTTTCAAGAAGAAAGAATGGCCGACGATGTCATCAACGAGCAGAATAGCACCTGAAAGACCGGTATATGTCCATTGATTTGGGTCTGGATAAGCAATGTATAATCTTGCAATTGAGGCCGCGATGATCTTGTTTGTGGCTTTTGGGACGACTCTCTTGACTTTCTCTTTGTCTGTGGGAGAGAGAGAGGACGAGGACGAGTGAAGGAAGTCCATGATGGTTTTGATTGATGAATTTGATTGGTTTGTTGTTGAGATTAGAGAGTGAAGTTGAGTGGAATGGGAAGGCCATGACTCGTAACCGTAAGTAGTGGTCTGCAGCAGCAGCATCTGTGTATCGGTACTATAGTGGTAAGAGAGTAAGAGAGTAATAGGAACAGTGGTATCAGCTGTGTTGTATTACCAGTATAGATTCCAGAGTATGCTACAATACAATAGTAATACATCAAAATAAAAATAGTACAATAGTGATGTCTCTATGTATTGAAGAAGTGAAGAGTGTGTTCAGAATTCAGGTCTCAAGTCAGATCTTCTAGGACTGACCAGTGGATGCAACTGTGCCAGGTAGGTGATTGCCCAAAGTAAATAAACCATTGCGATTGTTAATAGGACTGTGCTTCTCCAGACTGTCTGGTTGTTTTTAGGGGCCATGACCCAGAAGATGGCAGAGGCTATGATAGTGACGATGAGCCCAGTGAGGACGGTGTAGAAGGACATGTTGTGTGTGTGATGGTGTGTAGTGGTGGGATATAGAGTGGTAATAGTGGTAAATAGTAAGTATTTAAGTCCCAAAACATCCATTTTTATTCCGCGAACAACTCTCTTTCTCACTAAACACACCAAAGACTCTTCAGGGAAGATGAGCCCACTGCCTCCACAACTCTCCCAATGGCTCTCTAGCGTCACTAAGCAACTATACGCTCACCCAGAAGAAATCTTCCATCAAGTCTCCACGACTCTGGTCCAGAACCCACAGTTGAGACCTCGAACAAGGGTCCACACTACTGATAATGGCTCATCTTCACTACTATTAAATCTATATGGTTCACTGCCTTGCATCATCAGACAACGCCAATACAACATCCCAGTCGAGATATGGATCCCTCAGTCCTTCCCAAATGACCCACCAATGGTGTATGTCGTTCCAACGGCTAAAATGCTGTTGAATCCAGGTAATCATGTTGATGCTAATGGCCAATGTTATCTACCTTACAACTCTCAATGGAATCCATTTAATTCATCAATATCAAAATTATGTGACGAGTTATCTAAAGTGTTTGCACTACACCCTCCAGTCTATGCGAAACCAAAACAATCATCAACAACAACAACAGCTTCTTCATCGTCATCTCCACAACCTGCTTTACCACCAAAATTACAAGATCCTGTGTTGAAATCACAATCACCTCCTCCAGTTCCTCCAATTCCTCATCATATCAAACAGATGATCACTTCACCACAGATAAATACGTTAGAACAGCCTAATTTCATCGATTCGCAACTGAATGACACTTCTTCTTCTGATACTCAAAGACTACAACTATTACAACAAATCAGTATCATACTAAATTCATTACACAATAACTCAATTACTCCACAGATCCAACAATTCAAACAATCAACCTCGCAGATCCAGTCGTCAATCTCTCAATTTGATAGAATATTCGAATTCGAATTCGATCAGGTAAATTGTATTAATAAAGACATAAAGACCAACAAACAAATCTTAGAATCCACCATCCAGCAGGCAAAATCCACTATCGATCTTATCAAGTCCTCTCCGCAACCACACCCGGACGACACGATAACAGCAACTTCAATCCCTCATTATCAACTCTACGAACTGATTTCAAAAGATTTAACCATCAACGATACCTTACAAACACTCAACTCAGCGTATTCCAACGGTAAAATCACGCTTCAAAATCTGTTGAAACATTCTAGACAACTGGCAAGAGAACAGTACCAGCACAGATCACTCATCATCAAGATAACCAATGAACTAAGCGTTCAAATTTAAAAAATCTTTCTCTATACTCTTCCCTCCGAAAGTAGTAATATTCGCGTGTTTTCCGGGTAAAAATATTAATTTTTCACACAAAAAATTTTTTCTTCTTCTGCGATGAGCTCTAAATTCTTTCTTCTTGTTCTCAAAATTCCATAATAGAAAATGTCTTCTGAACATTTCATCAAGCCTGAAAACGTCAGTGCATCGACTCAAGACACCTCTGAATGGCCATTGCTGTTGAAGAACTTCGACAAGCTACTAGTCAGATCAGGCCATTATACTCCTATCCCAACTGGTTCAAGTCCATTGAAAAGAGATTTGAAATCTTACATCTCATCAGGGGTTATCAACTTAGATAAACCATCAAATCCATCTTCTCATGAAGTCGTTGCTTGGATTAAAAGAATTCTACGTTGTGAAAAAACAGGTCATTCTGGTACTCTAGATCCAAAAGTCACTGGTTGTTTGATCGTTTGTATTGATAGAGCAACTAGATTAGTTAAATCTCAACAAGGTGCAGGTAAAGAATATGTTTGTATCGTTAGATTACATGAAACTTTAGAAGATGAAAAAGCACTTGGTCGTTCTTTAGAAAATTTAACAGGTGCTTTGTTCCAAAGACCTCCTTTAATTTCAGCTGTTAAAAGACAATTAAGAGTTCGTACCATTTATGATTCCAAATTGATAGAATTTGATAACAAACGTGGTCTTGGTGTCTTCTGGGCATCTTGTGAAGCCGGTACTTATATGAGAACTTTATGTGTCCATTTAGGTATGTTATTAGGTTCAGGTGGTCATATGCAAGAATTACGTCGTGTTAGATCAGGTGCTTTATGTGAATCTGATAACTTAGTTACATTACATGACGTTTTAGATGCTCAATGGAGTTATGATAATACAAGAGATGAATCATATTTAAGAAAAATCATTCAACCTTTAGAAACTTTATTATTAGGTTATAAAAGAATCGTTGTTAAAGATTCTGCAGTTAATGCCGTTTGTTATGGTGCTAAATTAATGATTCCTGGTTTATTAAGATATGAAGAAGGTATTGAATTATATGATGAAGTTGTTTTAATCACCACTAAAGGTGAAGCCATTGCCGTTGCAATTGCTCAAATGTCAACCGTCGATTTAGCTGGTTGTGATCATGGTGTTGTTGCTAAAGTTAAAAGATGTATTATGGAAAGAGATTTATACCCAAGAAGATGGGGATTGGGTCCAGTTGCTTCTAAAAAGAAACAATTGAAAACTGAAGGTAAATTAGATAAATTTGGTAGAATTAATGAAAATACCCCAGAAGATTGGAAAAAATCTTATGTTAGTCATGAAGGTAATGAAGAACCAGTTGTTGCTAAACCATTAGTTGAAGAAATCATTAAAGCTGATGAACCAGTTGCGGATGTCACTGTTGCTGATGCTGATGAAGATAAAGATGAAAGTCCAAAGAAGGAAAAGAAAGATAAAAAGGAAAAGAAGGAAAAGAAAGATAAAAAGGAAAAGAAAGAAAAGAAGGAAAAAAAGAGAAAAGCAGAAGATGATGAAAGTGAAGATAAAAAGAAGAAATCCAAAAAGTAGATTTGAATTTGTTGTTTGTTTTCGTTCTCATAATTATATTATATTTTGTCATGTTTATTATCAGAGTTCTTTTAAAATATGAAGAATTTTCACTTTTTTATATATTATATCATTTGTATTTTTAATTTAATCGATTTCACTAGGAGAAAATTGTAGAGATTTGAAGAGATACGAAACTGTTTAAAAAATGTAAATATAGTTACGTCTGCCCATTCACCCAATTATTTGTTAATCCTTATACAAATACATGAGATTAGATATTAGAAATATACTACACGAACTCAAAATTATTATTAAATAATATGCATTAATGGTAAAAATACCAAAAAACTATGTATAGTAGTAGAAATTTATAACCTTTTCTTCCAAAATATATATTCAAAAAAAAAAACCACAACAAACTAACAAAAAAACTATTATAAACCCTTCATTCAAACATAAACTCTCTATCGTCTAATTGACATCTCTTTCATCAATCTAGAAGTACTTATTAATTGCTTCCTTTTGTTCAGAGGTCAATGAAATTGGATAATCAATCTTATATTTAATCTTTAAATCACCTCTTTGACCAGGTGATTTGGAGATAGGCATACCTAAGCCAGGATATAAATTCTCTGAAGTTGGTTGCACTGGTGAAGATCTTGCAAATGGGATTTTTCTACCATCAACACTTTCAATTGTTCTATCAAATCCTAATAATGATTCTTTGAATGATATAGGTAACGTATAAATCAAATCGTTACCATCTCTTTTGAAGAACTTGTGTGGTTTCTCTTGAATGACGAATTGGATCGTTTTACGACCATATGGTGTCCAATCACCTTTATTTTTGAATGTTATTTTAGTACCTTCTTTCCAACCTGGTGTTATTGGGATTTCAATGATTGATTCCTCTTTGGACCCACTTGAGCCCTTTGTTGTTAGTTTTAATTTTTTAGTGGCTCCTGTAGCTAATTCTTCTAATGTGACAGGTAGGTTCAATTGAGTCACTTCAACTTCTGGTTCTCTACTAGCACCACCAAATCCACCACCCATTCCACCTGGCATACCACCCATTCCACCAAATGGAGAGCCACCACCAAATGAGAACCCATATCCATCATCTCCCATACCACCAGATCTAGCAAACTGTTCAAATATATTGGAAGCATCTGCACTACTGAATCCACCAAATCCACCAAATCCAGGATGTCCACCAAATCCCGCACCACCAGCACCAGCACCAGCACCACCAGGGGACCCACCGTTAGCAGCGTGTTTTGCACCTTCTAAACCAAACTGGTCATAAGATTCTCGTTTTTCAGGATCACTTAACACGTCGAAGGCTTCTGAAATTTCTTTAAACTTTTCAGTGTCACCAGTAGGTTTATCTGGATGATATTTTAATGCCATTTTTCTGTAGGCTTTCTTGATTTCTGCGTCTGAGGCAGTTGGTTGCACTCCTAGTCTGTCGTATAAAGCAGTTTCTCTAACCATTGATTCTAATTGTAATTTGTGTGTATCCTTGTTGATTGGAATAAGTGGGAGGAAATGAGTTTAAATATCATAACCTTTTCAACTTTTTTTTTTCTATCCGGAAACTTCTGGAATGTTCGAAAAATGTGGTAATATATAGAGAGAGCATCAAATGTCAGTGTTACTAGCCAGTGCAGGCTACGACCACACGATTCGGTTCTGGGAGGCACTGACCGGTGTCTGCTCTAGAACGATCCAGCATGCCGATTCACAAGTCAACAGATTAGAGATAACGTCAGATAAAAGATTCTTAGCAGCTGCTGGTCATCTACACGTTAGATTATATGATATTAGAACAACGAACCCAAACCCAGTCACGTCATTCGAGGGACACTCAGATAACGTCACATCTATAGCGTTCCAGTCCGATAATAAATGGATGGTTTCTAGCTCTGAAGATGGAACAGTGAAAGTTTGGGACGTTAGAGCCCCATCAGTTCAGAGAAATTATAAACACAATTGTCCAGTCAATGAAGTAGTGATTCACCCAAATCAAGGGGAATTGATAAGCTGTGATCAAGATGGGAACGTACGAATATGGGATTTAGGAGAAAATCAATGTACGCATCAACTGATACCTGAAGATGATGTTCCTGTTCAATCAGTTTCTGTGGCAAGTGATGGTTCGATGTTGGTTGCTGGGAATAATAAAGGGAACTGTTATGTCTGGAAGATGAATAATCAAAAGGATTCAACTCAATTACAACCAGTTACTAAATTCAGATCACATTCGAAGTATATAACTAAAGTTTTATTGAGTTCTGATGTTAAACATCTATCTACATGTTCAGCTGATCATACAGCAAGGATATGGAACGTTGAAGATTCATTTTCACTGGAAACTACATTACAAGGCCATCAGCGTTGGGTTTGGGATTCTGCATTCAGTGCTGATTCAGCTTATCTTGTCACTGCTTGCTCAGATCATTATGTAAGGTTATGGGATCTATCAACAAGTGAAACAGTGAGACAGTATAACGGTCATCATAAAGGTGCTGTTTGTGTTGCTTTGAATGATGTATAGTCTGGTACTAAATACGTTAATGAATGAAATCAAAAAAAATATTATATTTTATGATTTGTGGATGTAGATTATCAATATCTTCTCTTGTCATTATGAAGAATATACTTTTAGATGAGGTAACATATTCTATTTACTTTTCATAACATTGATTAAAAGATTAACTGAAAAACGATGTAATACAATGAGAGTTACATGTAGTATCACTATTAATGTACAGGAATACAAGTTTGATTTCTGGGTTCTAAACTCCTTTATAAGTGAAATCTAAAGAATTTTATATATAGATTGGTGAAGCGGTTACTTCAAATGGCAATGAGTGTCACAAGAAACCACCAAACTTTGGGAAGTCTTCAATTGATTTTGGATTTCCGAAATTCCTAAATGTTATGATATGTAATTACAAATTACTATGCTTTAGATGTAAAGAGGTTTATTTGATTTGCAAGGCTTAAAACCTTCAAGAAGATCGCTTGAATTTTAGATCCTCAAACCTTTTACTTTTTCACTGAAGCGAAGTGCCATTAAATACTAAAGAAACAGAAGGTAAACGTAGCTGGTGTTTAAAGCTTTTTAAAACACTATTCTTCTCCTTTATCTCTCTGATTTACCACTATACTTTGAATTCATCAAAATGGGAACCAGAAACTTTTCAAGTATTCCACAACAACACACCTCTTTACCTGCAACATATGAAGTGTCTATCACTGGATCTATTGAACTCGGTTTTAAAGAAGCAATCAAGAATCAACTCAAAAATGATATCCAAATGTTTTCAAACGAAACTGATCAAAGGTTTTTTGAAATCGAAGCTCTTCTAAAAGAAATTACTCAAAACATTTCTCAATTCGAGGCCCAATTCGAAGCCAGTTTGCAAGAGGTTAGAAAACAACAATCTCAATTAGATACTAAAATCGATTTGATTATCTAAAATCCTCTAAGAAATAAGAAAAAGTTGTTAACTGGTTTAGTTTTTGTCGCTTTATTATTTGTTGGTTTTAATACATGAATTAGCTTTTATTTATTTACCTTGTATTTTTTCTTGTAAATTCTCATAAATTTCTTTCTAAGTTGAGTTTCTTCAGCTAATTAAGATTTTGGACAAATCTCACAATAAATACCTTGAGATGAGGAATAATTGAAATCAATAGTTCACTTATGTTTGATGATAATGAAGTTGTACCTGAAACGAAATTCGCAAAAAATGGGGAATTTGAAAAGTCATAAATCATCAGACTCGAACATTAGTTGGAGCTGTTGAAGGTTAGTAATTTAGTAATTATGCAGGTGGAACGTTTTGAATGTTCAGTAAAAAGAAGAAGAATCTCTTTATTACTTGTATAATTATTCGACATGTTTATGATAAAATCATAGTAGATACCATATTCATAGTGTCTATCATCCCTCTTCTTCTACTAGTCAAACTACGTTACTAGATATTATCTGAATATTAGGATTACAACAATCAGATGAACCGGTGTATAACAACACTGCATTTAAACCAAATTTTAGAGAGGAGCTGAATACTTATTAGTTATGAATTGAACTAGAGTGTTTCGCCATCTTGGTCCCTTTTCGAAAAATTGTGTGAATGGGCTTGTTGATTGTTTCCTTAAATAGAAACTTCTCATGTTCTTCGCAAGAGCAACAGCTGTGAATAGTAATGGGAATATCAACACTTTACTTTCTTCTAATGTTTTGATGATGATTGAGTTAGTGTTATCATGTCATGTTTGTGAATGTGATGCACTTATGTTTAGTGAAAATGATGATAAGAGGACCCTGAATAAATGAAAAACGCCATGCGCTCAATCAACTTCTTTTCTAATCTTAATATTATTGAACCTTTTATTAACGTAATTATATAACTTTAGTCTTTGAGACTCGAGAGCTGAGAAGAGATAAGAGAATACAAGAGAGGAGAGAGAGATGGACAATAGACTAGGGACACATGAAGCACAAGTTATGTTCTTCACACACCATTGATATTAAAAAGACCATGATTTTTCAATCTTTTATTATGGTTAGAAACTGGTTTTGTTACTTTGATTTATAGTGAATAGTTAAAGCTTATTAGTGAGTGACTTTCTATTCAGTGAACATTATTAATTTACTACATTGATAGAATAAAAAGGGACATTGTGTAGTTTGGAGTAGTAAATAGTCAATATTACCATTAAATTGATTAAATATATTATACCACTTATTTTAATATTATACAGTGAAACTTCACTATATTTCTCTATCAGAGATCTGGAGAATACTCACTTACGAATCTGAGAATATAGCTTAATGGTCAATCCACAAAAATAATTCTCGCAAATCACAAAAATTTGTGTCATCCTTTTGTGTATCCCCGATTCGGTACACACAACACTTCTCAAATATGTCTATAGTATTACAACTTTTGCTAACTGAAATCATTTGCTAATAGTCTTAATTCATATCACTCATGTCCCACAATAAGTTTAAAGACTTGTTTTATCAAGTTTTGAATTCTCAAGATGCTATAATTCAAAATTTTGATCTTAGTGATTTCACAAAGGATGATCTACGCTTCGAATTTCATAAACAGATGATGAATTTCAGAGTTCCAAGTTTAGAATCAGGTATCTGGCAACCTTCAAAGGAAGAATTTCTCAGGTTTGCTGTCAAAAGTCACAGGCTCTTTTTAAGTGCTGAGATTCTATTATTTAAAAATTATCAACCTCAAAAGTATCATTCTGGTAATAAATTTGATGTCAGCCCAACCATAAAACTAAAAGCAACTAAAAAATGTATTGGTTTTAGATTCTTTCCACTTTTATATAAGGAGAATATATCAAATTCCAATGCGATAGCCACAATCGATCAAAATCTTATGAATGAACATGAGCAGGAGTTAAAAGATGCAGATGATCAAATTGATTGTGCAGTAAACATTATTTTGAAATTGTTGAATAACATTCGAAAGATCATTGATGTTAGAGAAGACATTGAAGAATCATTATATGACGAAGATGCTGTTGAAAGTTCTGTTATAACAATTTTAGACTCAGTCAATTCTGCATTATTTCATGAAGAGTTCACTATCACGAAAGGTAGCGAATTCAAATTTTCCAATCTTCAAAAGCACCCGCCAAAAGTACCAAGATCAAGAATGCTGAATGTTGTATTTGGAAAGAACCAAATTGGGATGGGCCATTTCGAGATAAAGAAGTTCATCAAAGGAACACATAACATGAACCAAGTTTTCGAGCAAATTTTTGGAGACTTGAGGACTCTCAAGAAATTTGAAAATCTTTATGGGCAAGTTGTGATTTATAACTACTATAAAGGCCTACAGACAGGTGTTTTAACAGACGGTGTTGTTACTCAAATACTAAAGGTAGATACCAGTGAATACAAAAAAGATTTATATTTCAATTTTGATAAATGTCTTGATTTGGCCAGAACTAGTACTCAATTTCAAATTGTGTTACATGATTTGCTCACAACCTCAGTTTCTGAAATTAATGATATCAAAATTTACCTGAATAAACATCAACATTCTCAAAATGTTCTACTTAATGATTTGAAGATCATTCAAAATTTCAATGACGAATATATCACAAAAGAAGTTTCGATAATACCACTAAAAAAAAGAATTATCGTTCAAATTCTATACTTTTATGTCAATAGAACCACTGATAAAAATAATCCTGCATTTGAATTCACTAATTGGTTAAAAAGTAATGCACTTATAAATCATCTAAATAATGTGAAAAAAAATAATACCAATAAAGTTGAATGATATCAGTGAGGTTCCAAATCCCTTTCAAAGCGTATACGCTACAATATTGAAGAATGATGAATGTTTATCCAATACTGAGTTAAGAGAATTTCAGTTAAAGTTAAAGAAAATGGTTTGGAGATGCGCACTACCACCTTTATCACTACCATCTATATCAGATTCAAAGTATTCCTGTGATAGACGAAAAAGCTTTTTGTCTAAAAATTACTCAAAACACAGCTCAAACATAGATAACTCAAAAGAAAATACTTCAAACTCAAATCACCTTCATCAAATTAACAATGAATCATTAAGTTCAACTCCTCGATGTTTTAAATTAAAATCATCATTCTCTAATGATATTGAAGATTTAGACGAATTACTTGGTCCTGAAATCCAACCAGATAGTATTTTAAGAACCTTCAAAGTAGACAAACAACTTCTACTTGAACTTTTTCCTCAGTTAAGAGATATAACAAACGTGATCAAAGAAAGATGCATCTTGAAATTGTATGATGATGTTAATATTACTGATCACTTATATACACTTTTATATGAAGAATATCGTGAAGAATTAGGCAAAAAAGATTACGAAGAAGAGTTCGAGAATTATTTTAATCAAATAATACAGCAATATAAAAATGAAAAAAATATTATGATTAGAATCAATGAATACAATAATAATAACCAAGATGATAAAATGCCTGTTTTGTTCTTAGTGAAATCCATTTCCCGTCAATTGGATCAAAATATCAACTCCGAAACTTTTAGCTTTTGGTACTTATTATTGTTATACAGATACTGGAATTTTTAAGAATTATCCTAAGTTTGATGGATGCTTTCTCATCTCTGAATACATGAGAACGATCCTTCTGTCCAATTAATTGAACTTTGTAAAAAGATGGAAAAAAGTGAAGATTCCAATGAGATTATTGAGATCAAAAAAGAGTTACAAGAAAGATATTTGCAAATCACAAAAATATTATCGAAACTTAAAAGTATCCAAATAAACCATGGTGATGCGTCAAGATTGAAAAACTATATAATCGGTAAAGATAATCAATTATATATTATTGATTTTAATTTAGCAGAAACAGATGGAGATTACAATATATTCAAGCAGGTTGAAGAATTGCGTGTTTGGTTTGGCCTCGATTGAAATCAGTTCATAAAATAAGAATTATCCCAGTAGTTAAGTCATATATTGTTTCAGGGTTCAGTTGCCTATTAAATTATGTACGCAAAACTCAATCAAAATATCGTAATAATTGAACACCTAGTAGTATTTGAAACAAACTATGTTTAAGGAAGATACAACGGACCAGTTCACTTAGTTTGAATGCTCGGGTAGTGCTGTCAGTGGTGCCTTGCAGTATCTCTATTTGAACTAATTTCTCAGATTTTTTCTGCAACATAATATACTGTGGTTTTTTTTTTTGTAACTACAAAAACAATTTTTGAAAAATGTGGTAAAATTTTATTGAAACTAATTTTTGAATTCATTACTTTAAGAGCAATAGTATCATCTTACATATCCTGATTTCATTGAAAATTAAATCTGGTCGAGTGAATCCTGATCCTACCATCATCAATTGCAAACAGTTATCACAGCATTGAGCACTATAGAGTCTTGATCTGGTCAATCAGTTATTGAATCCTAATACCCTGGCATCATCAAATACCATAGACTGCATTTTTCATCTTATTGGAGTCTTGATCTGGTCAGTCAATCATCTCTCAAAATCTGATATCGAACACCATAAACTAAAAAACATTAATAGCAGTTTTTGTTACAGTTTTCAGTTTTATTGGAGTCTTGATCTGGTCAATCAATTCTTTCATTCTGATATTTAGCACCATCACCTACTAAAATATCTTGTTGCGTTTCATATTTTGGGGTCTTGATCTGGTCAACTCTTCAATCCTGATATCTAACACCATAAACTACTAACATTAATCACAGTAGAGTTTTGATCTGGTCACTCAATTCTTTAGTCCTGATATGTAACATCATCAACTACTAACAGGTAACTACTAACAGGTGATCAAAAAGTTAATCAACAACATGAACCTAAAATAATTTTGAAAAAAGCATAAATCTTTTCAGAATAAACAGCACGATACTCTGGGGCTTCCTGAAGCTCCTAATAGGTTCAGAAACCCTCCTACTTAAAAGGATCTCGAGATATCCCGCTTTTTAGGTGGGAAACCCAGGAGAGGGAGAGTATCGAAATTTTTTCCAGCATTTTAGTATGAGGGAACTTCTATGACCAGTAACTTTTTAAAGACAACAGATATCAATAATCGAATCAACCTAGTGAATGGAAGCTTTCATTTTGAACCAATTGAAATATTAAATATTAAAGAAAGAATCAAAATAAACAGATTGATATGAAGTGAGTTCCGAGCCACGAAAAATACCTGTTTAGTATAATCCAATATTTCAGTCACATGATCATGTGATTAGGTAAGCACAAACGAAAGTCAAAAGTCAAAAGTCAAATGTCAAAAGTTTATTCTACCAGGAGTACAAATATGATGTATTTTGAAGTGCTTAAATTGGCATCGAAGAGTGCTGTTTATTGGTTAGTAACTGTATGAGGGTACTGAAATGACTACTAAATTGTTTTTTATGTGATATGTAATAGTTTGATTTACTTATCATGTATATATGAAGCTTGTTGGTAAAGATTTTACTACAGTGTGTATTAAAAATGATACAAGAAAGAAACCAGAACTAGATTTAAAGTAGCTTTTATGTAATTAGTTCATATCTAATATCGAATATCTACTCTTCCTAATAATGCCTATAGGAAGATAAACAATTTATATAATCTACTCTTCCTAATAATGCCTAGGAAGATAGAAGATAAACAATTTATATAATTCTTGATCGACTATCGACTAGGGCATATTCCTGTAAGTTTATGTATGTCTTAATATCAATATAGCTCGGTCCGGTTTGCCGGAATCATATACCTGCTGATCCGTTTGTAACACAGATCATGGGTCATAAATTCATAATTCATGAGGATGAAGTTCTTTATCAATTATTCAATCAATGAATATGATGACTTATGAGCTTTCAAGTGCCAATGTAAAATGCGAGAGATGTTTTCTACAGTCGGTTGAAACTTGAAGCTCATCGCTATAGTACTTGTAACAATGCAATTGCTCGTATAATTTGCTATATTGTATGTGAAAATATTTTTTAGGCGCAAGAGTGTTGTTGAAAATTAATCAAATCAGCCATTTAGCTTTTAGGCAGTGAGTCGTGAGTCGTGACTAACGTATTACTATATAATTAATGTCAATTACCCTTATTTCCAAGTATAAGTTATCAATTTCTTCATTTTCATTATATAACTAGACAGGCTGAACAAGAAACATTCTATTAAACCTTTCAGAGATGAATTACAACAATCACAATACCAACTACGATAGTTACGATAACAATTACAACAACTACAACGGTTACAATAACAACTACAACAATTACAATAACAACACAGCCCAGAATTCAGGACATCAATTCAACTTTCTAACTGAAACCCAAACATTCCTCGTGATCCACGAACAAAGTCTTGCAAACACTTTGGATGATATAGAAACATGTGTTAGATATTCAATTGTCTCTCCTGATAATAAATTGTTAGGGCATATGATGGAAAGAGAAAAGGGAATTTTAGGTCAAATCAAAAGACAAGTTGATGGTCTAGATAGAGCATTCACTATCGATGTTTTCAACAATAGAAATGAGTTACTGTTTACAATAAAGAGAAAATTTTCAGTTTTTAACTCAAAGGTTTACATCATTAAAGACGGTTTAATTATTGGTAAAAGTAAAGAAAAATTTGCATTTGGAAGAAAATACGAGTTATTTATTGCTGAGAAACCAATAAGGGATGATTCCAAACCAAAAGATGAGGATTTTGTTAAATTTGGATCGATCAAAACAAAACCACTAGCTTATGGATTTCCAGTCAAAGATGGAAATGGCCAGTTGATCGGCTCAATTGATAGAAAATGGGATGGTTTTTTCACTGAGTTCTGTACTGATGGTGGTACTTATCTCATCAGAACTGGTAATGATTTAAATCAATTGTCACCTGGTAAAGAGTATGATCAATTAGATTGGAAAAAGAAAGCACTCCTTTTGGCCTGTACTGTTAGTGTTGATTTTGATCAATTTAGTAGAAACTCAGAATAATTTTAGAAACATTATAGTGTGTCATTAGTATAGAAAATTTTAATGAATTTACAATGTAAATCTTTTCCATCATTTTTGTGTATCAGATCTCTCCCAACACTATCATAAGAATCTCTAATGAAAAAAAAAAGGATTTGGTTTGGTCCATCAAGACGAAACCATTAGTTTATGATTTTTCAATCGAAGATGACAGTGATAGTTGCTTTGATCGATAGAAAATGGGGAGGTGTTCTACCTTGATTCTTCACAGATGGTTGTACTATTTATGTCCTTATAACTAGCTTGAATCAACTGTTTCCTGGTAAAGAATATCAACAATTGAATTCGACTAAGAAAGCAGCCTTCAAAAATTAAATAATGTGTTGTTGGTGTTAATTTTGATCGATTATTGATTAAGTTAAACTCGAGATAATTGTATAGAATTTGTAAATCTGCCAGAGTATATAGATATGTCCCACTGTAGAGAGAAATTAACATTAAAAAAAGAAGATTAATTGTTCTGTTTCTCCTTTTTTTTTGGTTGAAAGAACTGTTAATAATCATCTCTTGCGAAAATGTTTTTAATTATGAATTTGGATCGTATATATTATGACCCACAAATTACAATACAACAGGCATATAATCTTAGATGTTTTTTTTTCAGGATGCTGTACGGATTATAATAAGTATTAAGTACCTAAACAGAGAAAAAGTTTTAGGGGCTCGATACTCCATGAGACTTTCTGAAAATTTCATATCTTTGAGCATATGTATCAATGTTACTGAAATGTGGTAATAGGTATAAGAATGAAACGGGTTATTGTGATGATGATGACAAATAATTGGATGTGGTAGTTCTGGTAAAGAAAGGAGCTACATACTCACAAGAAAGTAGCGATTGTTGCACCAAAGAAAGTAACAATGAGATTATGAGAAGAGTTATAGTTAATTCATCGTTGAAGGACCAAGATCTCTCAGGTGTTAATTAGAAATACACTGTCTAACATTTGGATAGATAAACATTCAAGGGATTAGATCCCATCTTTTAAGTAGTCATTTTTCGCAAACGAAGTAGTTTTTACACTCAGTTTTGACTAGTTCAGAATAGTTTATCTGATAGTTTTCTAATTGTTTCTCTTTGTTCTGGGTAGTATCACTATACTTGATCTTTTGATATTTGTTTAAATATGTCACAGCCAAAAACCAAAAACAATCAGAAGATGATCTTATAATTTGAAGTAATCTTCAGTTGCCTATAATGATAGTGAGACTCACCAAGTGCTTTTTCTAGAAAAATGAAGAAAAATTAGTGATTTACCCAGTCATGTTGCTACAGTAATCAGGCCCTCTTTATCGAAAGTTTGTGTCATCAATTTTGTTTTGATATACACAACACTTCTCAAATGCTGACTCAAAAAACAATAAACAATAGTTGAACTCATTCGCTAATAGTCTTAATTCATATCAGTCAAAAGAAAGATGTCTCATGATAAGTTCAAAGACTTGTTTTATCAAGTTTTGAATTCTCAAGATGCTATAATTCAAAATTTTGATCCTGGTGATTTCATAAAGGACAATCTAAGTGTTGAATTTTATAAAAAGATGATGCGTTTCAGCTCAGAAAGTTTAAAATCAGGTATCTGGAAACCTTCAGAAGAAGAATTTCTCAAGTTTGCTGTCAAATCTCACAGGCTTTTTCTAAGCGCTGAGCTTCTATTGTTTAAAAATTATCAACCTCAAAAGGTTCATTCTCATGGTAACAAATTTGATGTTAGCTCAACTATAAAACTAGGAGCAACTAAATATGGCACTGGTTTTAGATTCTTTCCACTTGTTTACAAAAAACAAATATCAAATTCTGATGCAATAGCCACAATAGATCAAAATCTTATGAAAGAACATGAACAAGAGTTGAAAGATGCAGTTAATCAAATTGAATGTGCAGCAACTATTATTTGGAAATCGTTGGATAACATTCAACAGATAATTAATGCTAGAAAACATATTGGAAAAAAAGTATACTGCGAAAGTCTTGTTGAAAGTTCTGTTATAACAATTTTAGACTCAGTCAATTCTGCATTATTTCATGAAGAGTTCACTATCACGAAAGGTAGCGAATTCAAATTTTCCAATCTTCAAAAGCACCCGCCAAAAGTACCAAGATCAAGAATGCTGAATGTTGTATTTGGAAAGAACCAAATTGGGATGGGCCATTTCGAGATAAAGAAGTTCATCAAAGGAACACATAACATGAACCAAGTTTTCGAGCAAATTTTTGGAGACTTGAGGACTCTCAAGAAATTTGAAAATCTTTATGGGCAAGTTGTGATTTATAACTACTATAAAGGCCTACAGACGGGTGTTTTAACAGACGGTGTTGTTATTCAAATATTGAAGGTAGATACCAGTGAATACAAAAAAGATTTATTTTTTAATTTCAAAAATTGTTTAACCACAATGGAAAACAACCCTACATTTGAAAGATTAGTATTGGAATTAATAACTAACTCAGTCACTGAAATAAATGATATAAAGAATTATCTAAATCAAAATCAAATATCTCAAAATGTTCTAGTTAATGATTTGAAGATCATTGAAAATTTCAATGACGAAGATATCACTAAAGAAGTTTCAATAATACCATTAAAAAAAATGATTATCATTCAAATGCTATACTTTTATGTCAATAGAGCAATTAATAACATCAATCCAGCACTTGCATTTACCAATTGGTTAAAAACTAATGCACTTATCAATCATCTAAATAACGTGAGAATAATACCAATAAAGCTAGATGATATTAGTGAGGTTTCTAATCCTTTCCAAAGCGTATGTGCAAAAATTTTGAAGAATGATAAGTTTCTATCCAATAATGAATTAAGAAAATATCGGCTAGAAATGAAAGCCTTATTTGATAGATGTCAACTTCAGCCTTTATCCCTATCTACAATCTTAGAACCAAAATATTCTGATGCAAGCTCTTCTTCTGAAAATTCCTCAAACAATAGTTTGAACACAAATAGCTCAAAAGATATTAGCATTGAATCATCTCCATCAACCACCACTAGATATCAATTCAAAGAAACTTTCTCAAAATCAGACCAAATTCATGAAAATAAAAGAACATCAAGTTCATTGTCTCAATATTTTAATTTAAAAGCATCATTATCTGATGATATTGAAGACTTAGGCGAATTACTTGGTCCTGAAATCCAACCAAATAGTATGTTAAGAACCTTCAAAGTAGACAAACAGCTTATACTAGAACTTTTTCCTCAGTTAATAGACATGAAGAACGTGATCAAAGAAAAATGCATCTTAAAATTGTATGATGGCAATCAAATTACTGAATTTATAGAAAATATTTTATTAGAAGAATATAACCAAAAATTAAACAAAGAAGAGTATGAAGAAGAATTTGAGAATTACTCAAGTCAAATATTGAAACAATATGAAATGGAGAAAAACTATGATTAAAATCAACAATTACAATAATATTAACCAGGATCTGATAGCTGTTCCCAAACTTTATGGGTATGGTAATTTTAAGTTTTACACCAAGACCGGAGTTTTTAAGAATTACCCTAAATTTGATGGATGCTTTCTCATCTCTGAATACATTGAGAACGATCCTTCTGTTCAATTAATTGAACTTTGTAAAAAGATGGAAAAAAGTGAAGATTCCAATGAGATTATAGAGATTAAAAAAGAGTTACAAGAAAGATATTTACAAATCACAAAAATATTATCAAAACTTAAAAGTATCCAAATAAACCATGGTGATACGTCAAGATTGAAAAACTATATAATCGGTAAAGATAATCAATTATATATTATTGATTTTAATTTAGCAGAAACAGATGGAGATTACAATATATATGATCAGGTTGAAAAATTGCGTGTTTGGTTTGGCCTCGATTGAAATCAGGCCATGAGTTGATAATTATTAACCCAGTAGTTGAGTGTGTTGCTTCAGAGTTCAGTTGCTTATTAAATAATATACGAGAAAATTAACCAAAATATCGTAATAATTGAACACCTAAGTAGTAATATTTGAAACAAACTATGTTTTAGGAAGATACAACAGACCAGTTCACTTAGTTTTGTATCAGAGTAGTGCTGTCAGTGGTGCCTTATATCTTCATTTGAACTTGCTTTTTATAACTGGAAAATGCTTTACTGTAGTTTTTTTGTAAAATTTTATTGAAACAGATTTTTGAACTCATTACATTAAGAGCATTAGTAGTTCATGTCCTATGAATTTACTGATCTAGTGGACAATCAATCAGTTCATTCTATCATCTTACATATTCTGATTTTATTGAAAATTAAATCTGGTCGAGTGAATCCTGATCCTAACAACATCAATTGCAAACAGTTATCGCAACATTGAGCATAATAGAGTCTTGATCTGATCAATCAGTTCTTGAATCCAAATAGCCTGGCATCATCAAATACTAAAAATTGCAATTTTCATCTTATTGAAGCCTTGATTTGGTCAGTCAATCATCTCTTAATACCTGATATCGAACTAATAACATTTATAGCAGTTTTCGTTACAGTTTCAGTCTTATTGGAGTCTTGATCTGGTCAATTAATTCTATAATCCTGATATCTAACACCGTCAATTCTTAACACCCATCACAGTTTTCATCTTAATGGAGTTTTTTGAACTAGTCAGTTCTTCAATTCTGATTTCTAACACCCATCAGTTACTATTAACTAACAAGGCTGATGACCAATAAGATACTCAACAACTTCCCAACAGGTCATCTTTTGGAACATTTCGAAATACTTCAAGATTCTTATCCACCAGCTAGCTCTAGTACCAAAAAAATGATTTTGAGAAAAAAAGATTATCATTCCAAACTAATCAAATAGATATTTTGGAGCTTCAGGTTTGGAGCTTCCTGAAGCTCCTAATAGGTTCAAGGATCTTTGTACTCAAAAGAATCTCGAGATTTCCAGCTTTTTAGGTGGGAAACCAGGCGAGGGAGGATATCAATTTTTTTTCCAGCATTTTAGCATGAGGGAACTTTTATGACCAGCAACTTTCTAAAGACAGCAGATATCAACAATTTAACCAACACAGTGAGTAGCAGCATTCATTTTGAACCAATTGACTTATTAAATATTAAAGAAAGACTGGCTCAAAATAAGCAGATTTTGATATAAAATGAATTCCGAGCCATGAAAAATACTTGATTTGGATATTCCGGGATTAGTTTAATCTTTAAGTGCTTGAAATTGGTATGAAAGACTTTTTTAAAAGTATGTGGTGTTTAAAAGATTCTGAAGATATTTTGTATCATGCTTATACCATTTGTTCCATCAGAGTCTGATCAGTTGTGATATTTCAATTTCTTCTCAACTCGGTCCGTACTGTCGGATGCATATTTACTTGCTTATCCAATCATCTAGAATCTGATTCTAAAGTATACATGATTCTTAAGTCTTTATCGAATATTGTAATTGCAACTGATTGAAAGATTGGTTCCCAAGATTGTCTGATAGATTTCATGAATAGTGAGTGGTGACTTGAAGTTGTATGATTGAATTACAACCTCATAAGTTTGAATCTGGATTGTGTCAAAATGAAAAATATGTCAATCGGAAATTATTTTTTTTCAGGCGCAATCTTGAATGATCATGAGATTTGAAGTTGAATTATAAGCCACTGAGAGGACCTTATGGTACAATGTCTCTCTCTATATTTTTTCGACGAGTTTCTTTGTGAATTGTCTCCCTTGAAGTTCTACATAATACATTTACTGCTTAGTACGATGATAGTATCTGATATCTTGTTATTATTGTTGTAAGGTTTTTACTGCTATCTCTTATCATATAATTAATGTTTCTTTTGAATTTGTTTATTATTCATGCATGTAGCCCTTCATGTTATCTATATATTCATATTCAGTCTTCAGATATAAAAACAAGAGAAAATCCGAAACAATTTATCTATTCGTTCATCTTCATTACTGAATGAAGAATAACAGCAATTACAATAGTACCAAGTTAGATGGTTCCGATACCAATTATAACAGTTACAAAAACTACATCAATTCTAACGTCTCTGATAACATCACTGACTACCTTTCAGAACCTCAACTCGACCCCCTAAATCACAGCCAGACATTCCTCTTGATCCACGAACAAAGTCTTGCAAACACTTTATATGATATTGAAACATGCGTTAGATATTCGATTATTTCTCCCAACAATGAAATAATAGGTCATATGATTGAAAGAAACAAGGGTATTTTGCATGGACTCAAAAGGCAAGCTGTTGGTCTTGATAGAGCTTTCACTATCGACCTTTTCAACAATAGAAATGAGTTATTGCTCACTATAAAGAGGAGATTTTCACTCTTTACTTCAAAGGTTTACATCATTAAAGACGGTTTAATTATTGGTAAGAGTAAAGAAAAATTTGATTTGATTAGAAGGAAATATGAGTTATTTGTTGCTGAGAAGCCAATAAAGGAGAATTCTAATTCAGAAGATGAAGATTTTGTCAAGTTTGGCTCCATCAAGACAAAACCATTAGTTTATGATTTCGCAGTTAAAGATGAGAATGGTGGAATAATAGGTTCGATTGATAGAAAATGGGATGGTTTTTTCACTGAGTTTTATACTAATCGTGGTGTCTATATCATTAGAACTGGTAATGACTTGAATCAATTGCGTCCCGGTAAAGAATACGACCAATTGGACTGGACTAAGAAAGCAGTCTTGCTCGGTTGCGCTGTTAGTGTTGATTTTGATCAATTCAGTAGAAATTCAAGATAAATCTATCAGTCTTTCTAAGTTTCTAGTCTTTATATTATGTGTTACTTGTATCTACAGTGTATCTCCCGCCATAAAATTATGTCAAAAACCGATTCTCTCTCCTTAAATATTGAAACATCAACAAAATTTTTCACAATGAATCCAGATTACCCTCAGCGCAACTCAAGTCGTAAAGGTAAACAGATAGACCACATCTATGAACAACGACTTCGTCATTTCATTGATGAAAATGGTCAATATTCAGACATCAATTTACCTAAATTTTATACAAAACAAAGAACTGACTCAATGAAATTGTCAGTTTACGAAGTTGAATCCGCTAAAAGTAGACCTTTATTCAAAGACATCATTGATAAGCCATTCACTAGAGAAGTACATAAAGGTGATTTCTTTGGTCCTTCTTGGAAAACTTTCTGGTTTAAAATTGAGTTTGAAATTCCTTCAGAGTGGAAACATGAAGAGAATATTTGGTTCCAATGGGATTCATCATCAGAAGCATTGTTTTACACAGAAGATGGTGAACCACTACAAGCATTTACTGGTGGTGAAAGAATTGACTACATATTGCCTTCTCATTACAAAAAAATCAATAAGACTCACGTTATTTATTCAGAAATGGCATGTAATGGAATGTTTGGTGTTGGTTTAAATTCAGACATTTCTCCACCTGATCCAAATAGATTTTTCCAATTGAAGGTGTGTGATCTAATTATTCCTAATATGAAAGCTAGAGGTTTAAGAATTGATTATTTAATAATCACAGATGCTGCTAGAGAATTATCTGGTGATTTATGGCAGAAATATAAAGCTAGACAAACAGGTACTGATATAATTGATGCATTTGACCCTAATGATGAATCATCAATTGGTAAATGTCTTGATATTGCACAAAAGTTTATCGGTGATTGTTCCAACGAAGAAGTTTATTCAAAAAATCCATTAGATAAAATCGACGTTTATGCTATTGGGAATTGTCATATAGATACCGCATGGTTATGGCCATTTGCTGAAACAAGAAGAAAAATTGTAAGATCTTGGACAACACAGCTAAATTTATTAGATAATTACCCAGAATATCAATTTGTTGCATCACAGGCTCAACAATTCAAATGGTTGAAGCAAGATCATCCAGATGTTTTCAATAAATTAAAACATTACGTTGACAAAAAAAGATTTATACCAATTGGTGGTTCATGGGTAGAACATGATACAAATTTACCAAATGGAGAATCATTAATTCGTCAATTTCTATTTGGTCAAAGATTTTTCCAAATGGAGTTCAATCAAAGAGCAAACACTTTTTGGTTACCTGATACCTTTGGTTATTCATCACAAATTCCACAATTAGCAAGATTATCAGGATTTACTAATTTTTTAACTCAAAAATTATCCTGGAATAATATTAACAGTTTCCCAAATTCTTCATTTAACTGGATTGGTTTAGATGGTTCACAGATTTTAGTTCATATGCCCCCAGATGATACATACACCGCAGATGCTAATTTTGGTGATGTTAAAAGATCTTTATCAAATCATAAAAATTTATCATCCCATCAGACTGGTCTATTATGTTATGGGAAAGGTGATGGTGGCGGTGGTCCATTACCTGAAATGTTGGAAAAATTAAGACGTTGTCGTGGTTTGTCTAATTCCATTGGCGGTTTACCAACAGTTGAAGTTCAAACAGTTGAAAATACAGTTGATTTATTTTTTACTAAATTATTGGAGGATTCTAAAAATTTACCAACTTGGATTGGAGAATTATATTTTGAATTTCATAGGGGTACTTATACTTCACAAGCTTTAGTTAAGAAATTAATGCGTCAAAATGAATTAAAATTACATGATTTAGAATTCTTTGCAACTTTAGCATCAATTAATAATCCTAATTATCAATATCCATCATTAGAAATTAATTCAATTTGGGAAGACGTTCTATTATGTCAATTTCATGATGTATTACCAGGTAGTTGTATTGGAATGGTTTATTATGATGAAGTTCATCCTAAACTAAAATCATGTTTAATCAAATCTAATAACTTAATCAATGATGCAATTGATCATCTGATAGGTAAACAACCAACTGATGAATCATCTAATAATCAATTGATATGTTTAAATTCATTGCCTTGGGAAAGACAAGGTGTTGTTAAGATTTCTCAAAATTTAATTGATTTGATTAGTTCTAATGATTTATTATTGCAAAAATCAACAAATAAATCACAATACGTTTATGTTCAATCAGATGATGAAACTGGTATATTACAACCAGTTGATACTAAAATCAAATACCCTGTTAAAATTATCGAGAACAAATCTGAAAATGAAATCATTTTAACTAATTCTAAATATGAAATTTTAATCAAGGATGGTACAATAACTTCAATTTATGATCATCATTCCAAATTTGAATTATTAGACCAATCTAAAGATGGAATTCAGTTCGTTTTATTGAAAGATACACCATTGAATTGGCAAGCTTGGGATACTGAAGTGTATTCACTTGACGAAATTACACCATTAAAATCAGACGCTAAACCAAAAATTAATGAAGATGGTCCATTAAGAGCTTCAATTCTCTTAGAACAACAAATTTCAGAGTCATCAACCATTCAAACGATAATTTCAATCGATGCATTAAATTCAATTGATCAATCTTCAACTATTCAATTTTCATGTAACGTTAATTGGAATGAATCAAGAAAATTCTTGAAAATTCAATTCCCAACTACAATTAATTCAATCAATGCATCTCATGAAACTCAATTCGGTTTTACTTCAAGACCAACTCATAATAATACAACTTGGGATATCGCTAAATTCGAATCTGTTCATCATAAATTCATGGATATAAGTAATTTTAACCATGGTGTTTCAGTACTCAATGATTGTAAATATGGTGGTTCAATTACAGGTAACGTTATAACGTTATCTTTGTTAAGAGGACCAAGAGAACCTGATGCAGATGCCGATAAAGGTGTTCATAAATTCAAGTTTGGTATTTTAGGCCATAATGGTGCTTTAGGCGTGGAGACCGTGAGGGCAGGTTATGAATTCAATCATTTAGTTATACCTAAAGTTGTTAAAAAAACCGATAAAAATTCTATTGTCAGTGAATCTGAAAATGATAGTGATATCGTTGTTGTGAATGATCATGAACATTATGTGTTTGAATTCTCGAAAATCATTGAATTAGAAAGTCGTGGTAATAATTTAATCTTGAGTCATTTGAAACGAAAAGAAGATGATTTTAGTGATGTTAAACTAAGTCATACACAAGATAAACTTGAAGATGATGTAAATGAAGAGATTGATGAATCAAAGAAAGATGACATTAATGTGATTGTTAGAGTTTATGAAAGTTTAGGTGGATTTGGTAATGGGAAATTAAAAATTAGAAATATTCCATATGGTTTGAAATTAGTTGATGTTTGGAAAGTCAATCTTTTAGAAGATGAAATCGATTCTGTTGATGTTAAAACTGATGATGATGATGATGACAATGAAGGTGTTTGTGTGGATGTTCAACTTAAAGAGTTTGAAGTGGTTAGTTATGAATTAAGATTTAAAAGAATTTGAATTTAGTGAATAATGATCTGGTTCATGTGAGTGATTTTTTTTATTTTATGTTTATATGATTTATGATTATCAGTTTTATTAATGTATTGTTAAGTTATTATTACCCCATTACAAAATCAATATGCTTGAAAAATAGTGTATATATAGGCAAACACGAAACAATAACAACAATGTAGTAAATCTGACAATAATAATATACAAAAAACAACGACAATCAGTTTTCCTCATCAGGAATAGCGACACCTTTTGGTAAAGAAGTTGGTAAAACCACTTCCTTATTATATGCATCTTTAGGCAATCCGTTCATCCACAACGCACCAATATAGTCAAACCATTCAGTTTGGTAATCATCAAATTCAATTAACGTACCTCTATATGTTTCATTTAAACCATCACCGATGAATTCATAAGCACACCAAGTATATGCACCACAATACTTATGTTCATCAGTCCAACCTTGATCAGGGTTTTCTAAACTCTTTTCAGGTTTGATCTCTTGAGGTGGTGGAATGATGGCAGCTCTAATTTTAGTTTCAGATTCATATAATTTTTTCAACTCTTCACCGTTATAACGTCCTTTATATAATGGTTTACCTGCATCATGGTTTGCTGAACCTGTGTTTTTACAATACGTCATACCTGAATTGATCCATAGTAAGGTTAAAGAATCATGACCATCAACGTGACCTGGATGATTGGAACATAATTCTTTTGCCATTGTGTTTGGTAATCTTTTATTTTCCATTGGTGTAATTTCACCAACTGATGCAGCACCTAATGAATTGAAAGAATATTTTTCATCACCTGCAATGGCAAAACCTAGCCAAAATAATTCTTTATCACCATGGACTTTACCTTGATTGATTCCAGAATAAAAATTCAATTGAACTGCTATTAACATTGCTGTGAAATGAACTTTTCTATTGATTGCAACAACACCTGATTCCATGAAATGATGTCTTCTATCTTTAATGAATCTATTTCCTAACGTATGTTGAGTGACTTGAGGAATGTCAAATATATAAGTATCTAATCTTGATGGGAACAGTCTTTTGAAATAATTAACTGCATTGAATCCATTTTGTCCTTCTAATTGTCTATCATTGAAGAAATATGCTTGATGTTGTAAATACTCAGGATATGAATGAATGTATTCGTCTAATTTAACAAATGGAACGGTGTCAGTATCTAATAAGATCATATCTTCAAATGAATTAAACAAGTAAGCTAATAATTTATTAGCATATTTTTGGAAATGACCTTGATATTCACTTTTGATTGAATTACCAACATCAACGAACCAAACTTCTTGCTTTGGGAATGATAGATCTGCAAATTTATGATTTTCTAAATTGAACTCTATGGATAAATCAACTAAATTTTTAGAATTGATATTTGATCTAAATGCTTCAATTAGATCTTTTTGAGATTGTTCACTTAAATCACCTTTATGTACAATTTGAATAGGCAGTGTGTTTCCTAATGCACGTAACACCAATGCTAATCTTTTCAAATCACCAACTTGTCCATCACTTGCACTGATAACGTAGCCTTTACCATTGATTTTTTTCTTATAATTTTTCAAGAAACAATTCTCTCTTTTAATACCTCTTTTAGTGATTTTTTCCTCAGTAAAGGAAGAATCTGTATCTAATTCAGAGATTACTGAATCGGATAAGTTTGGAATACCTAATGAAATTGTTCCATCCCAACGAGTATAAACTGGTAAAATGTTTGATAACCATGGGAAGATTCTTGCTTCTGTATCATAACATAAATCCTGATCTTTATCGTCATTACTGTTCCAATAGGATTTTAAAGTATCAGTTGATAATCTAGTAGGATGATCATCGATGAAACATTTTGAGAAGATTCTCAATGTTGAAATGTGTTCAATAATTTTATTATCAACTTTTGAAGAAGATGGATTTTTTTCATGAAATTTAATTTCAAGTTCAGCTTTCAATTCATCAGTCATTATCTCATCTTTATGGTCATTTTGATAATTGTTCAAATACTCTTCAAGAGTGAAATGATTATCATCATGGCCATCAGTTTTAAAATCAGATAATTTCCAATTTTTTTCGTTTAGATTGATGTTATCAAAGAATAGATTACAACGATCTTGAATAGACAGTTCAACCAAATGTTCTGGGGTATACTTCTTTAGAAGACTATCATAATTGGACGAATACACTTCACCTCTCAACAGAACCAGATTTTTCTTCTCTCTAATCGTTGACAAAACAAAGGACTGAAATAGAATGATGAACAATAACGCACCAATAAAGATGTTCAAATTGAGGAATCTCTTATTAAACGAGAACTTCTTGAGCACCGCAACAACAGACTGGCCGTACCTCAGAGAAGAATTAATCAGCGACGCCAAACTCATCATGAAAACCACACAAATTCACCAATTAAAATCGACTTATTTTGTTCTCTTTAATACTCACTTCTATTTACTTCACCCGGAATTTATTTTGGTCCCTCGAGACTCCGAATGGGCCAAAAAGAAAAAGTTTTTTCGACAAATTTGTGAGACGAAATCAACTTGAAATATCGAAATTTACATCAAAGATTACTCGTTTTGAAGAGCTCTGAGTGTGTTATCCGAATTCAAGCGCACTATTTACCCAGAATTTCGTTTTCAATCATGTTCAGATCGCTAAAATTCGTCAGAAACTACTCAAATGCGTCATTTGATATCGATGCCTTACTAGAAAGAGTTCGTGTTGCTTCCAGTACACAGAAAGCTGGTCAATCCACTGGTCAGAAGTTTTTGAATAACGGTAAGAGATATAGAGTCAGACCCCAGGAATCAGAACAAACACCGATTCCAAGTTATAAAATCGTTTCCAAACCGTCAGTTCAGAGTAAAAAGATAACAACTTCAAATGATTTAAGTGATGCCTTCTCTGATTTATCTTCAACGTTTGTCCAACCAATTAGAAACAAATCGAACAATAGAAGTAATCCACCTAGAAATATCAACTCTTCGTCGAGTCCAAGAAATTTAATGTCATCAAATTTACGTTCCCAAAGTTCATCTTCATCTTTCAATAAAAGAGGACCAATAAAAAAGACCAATAAGAGACAGGATAGATTCGTTAATAAGAAATCATCTTCCTCTTCGAAATCATTTATAAACGCAAACTTTGATAAAATTAATACAGATTATAAACCTGAAGTTCCTGAACTAAATTCATTGTTGAAAGAAACTGAAACAACCTCACAAACTCCCAATTCAAGAATCTTAAGAGCTTACAAAGAATTACAATCAAATCCAGATTTTGAAGTCGATCAAGTTCTAACTGGTAAAGTATCACAATTAAGTTTGAGCGTAATTGATGAAATGAAATCAAATGAATTGAAATTAAACGCAACTTCTGTTGTTAATTCATTAAATACCAATCGTTGTATTGATTTACAAACTAAACAGAAACTAGTTGGTCCTTTAACTGGTACGAAACCTGTCAAGGAACTGGCTTTATGAATATGATGCTTGTATATATTAATCTTTCAAATATTTTTGGTTACTCATTGTATATAATTCCATCAATTAAATCTAATTTAACATTTTTCAATTCACCTTTATTCTTTAAATTTATCATTATATCTTCAATTGTATCAACTTCTAATTTCAAATTTTGGCTCAATTTGATCAATGACAGTTTTTTAAAAGGTTTAATATAATGAATTAATAGATTTAATTTGAAGATTTTTTCAATTTTATATAATTGATTGATTAAAATTGGATCTTTATTCTCTTTCAAAATATCATTTAAATTGTTTTCAAATTCCTCATTCAATAAAAGTTCAAAATTTTTCAACAATGATAAAAATTGAACAATTTTTTCATCTTTCAAGAAAAATTTCATCTCTTGACTTTCAAATTTCTTTATTTTATTGAAACTCAGCATTGATGATATGATTAAATATTTCAATATTTCGATCCTTTTAACATGATTCCCAATCTCATCGTAATTCTTGAAACTTTCATAAAATTCTTCATTGGCTAATTCATATAAATCATCTCTCAAATACATTTTACCTCCACATTCTTTTATAATTGCAAAAATTTTAGGATGCGGTATTATGCTTTGAATCTTTAAAGATTTGTTATATAGCTCTTTCAAATTGCTCAACTCATTTGTTTCTAGATAAACTTGGATTTCCAATGAGTATAGTTCTAATAGATAAGTATTTTTAGAAACTTCAGTTAATTGAATTGTTTTCAAAAAATCATATAATTCATCTAATAATTTCAACACTTGATCGAATTTTTGCAAATTTAACAGTATTTGGATTTTTTTAATAGATAGTTTCAGTTTGAATTTATCATTGAATCTATATGGATTCTCAGTTAAATCATTCAATATTGTCAACTTATTTAAATCTGTTGGAATCCCGATATAAAGATCAAAAATTCTATTGAAACAACCATCAACGTAAGTCTTGTTCAATTTGTGGATATGTTCAAATTGATTGAATTCTTTGAAGATGGTTAAGAATTCATCAATTCTATCAAATTTATACAATATTTTAAGTATCTGTTTATATGATTTGAATTTGAATAGTGTGATATCATCATTTGAGTCTTCCAAACTGAGTATCTTCTTGAATAGTGCAATACTTCCTTCCAGGTCTTGTTGTTTATGGGTTTTGGCATTCTGGTATATTGAATTGATGTCTTTCTTGTCTTTATCATTATCATCATTATCATTATCTTTATCATTATCTTCATTATCATCATTACTACCATCTTCCATGTTCTCATCTTCCAATTCATCACCACTTTCTTCGAATTCAAACTCATAAGAGTCACCATCAGACATCATAAAGTCCTCATTATCAGACATTCTTGCACAATTTCCAACCAAAAAAGCACCAAATTTGATTTAAATTTAAAAGTGACAAAAGTGAAATAAAAATGAAAAATGAGTATAAAACATCCAATCACCATCTATTTTCTATCTTGAATTAGTCAAAAAGGTATAAATTAAACTAGAATTCCCTTCAAAATTTCCGACGCTTTATCAGGAAATGCTCACGACGCTCAGAAGATCTTTAATCACCGCAAGAAGAAGTCTAGCGACGTCCGCCTTCGACTCAACAGGGCTCCCTTTGACTCAACTATCAACGCTAGATAACGGTCTAACAATCGCCACTGAAGTCATCCCAAACATCAACACCGCCACTGTAGGGATCTGGATCGATGCAGGTTCAAGAGCAGATACCACTCAAAACTCAGGAACAGCTCATTTCCTAGAACATCTATCGTTCAAGGGAACCAGATCAAGAAACCAGACACAGCTAGAATTAGAAATCGAAAACATTGGTGCTCATTTAAACGCCTATACATCTAGAGAAAACACCGTTTACTACGCTAAGGCCACAGACAAGGATATCGAGAACTCGATCAATATATTGAGTGATATCTTGAACAACTCAATACTGGATAAAAAGGCAATCGAAAGAGAAAGAGATGTCATTATTAGAGAATCTGAAGAAGTTGATAAAATGCATGACGAAATCGTTTTTGATCATTTACATTCCATCTGTTATAAGAACCAACCATTGGGTAGAACCATTTTAGGTCCCATTGAAAACATAAAAACTATCACAAGAGATGATTTAACCGGCTATATCAAAAATAATTATTCTCCAGATAGAATGGTTTTAGTTGGTGCCGGTTCTATTAATCATCAAGAATTGAGATCCTTAGCTGTCAAATATTTTGGTAATTTAAACGTTTCAAATGATAAAATTTTACCCTTGGGAACTTCAAGAGGTGATTTACCAATTTTTTATGGTGGTGAAATTAAAATTCAAGATAATTCAATGTTAACCACTCATATTGCAATTGCATTAGAAGGTGTTAGTTGGAATGCGCCTGATTATTTCACAGCATTAGTTGCACAATCCATTGTTGGTAATTGGGATAGAGCTCTAGGAACTGGATCTAATTCACCTTCAAATTTTGCCTCTGCCGTTGCTTATGGTGATGGTGTTGAGCCAATGGCTAATTCATACATGTCTTTTTCCACTTCATACTCAGATTCAGGTCTATGGGGAATATATATCACTGCTGATAAACAAACTGATTTAAGCCCAATATTCACTGAAATAGCTAAAGAATGGAATAGATTAAAACAAGGTGGTTTTACTCAGGATGAAATAGATAGGGCTAAATCTCAATTAAAAGCTTCTTTGTTATTAAGTCTTGATGGTTCAACTCCAATTGCTGAAGATATTGGAAGACAAGTGGTGACAACTGGTAAAAGATTAAGCCCTGAAGAAGTTTTTGAAAAAATTGATACAATCTCTAAAAATGACGTTATCAATTGGGCGAATTATAGAATGAAGGATAAACCAGTAGCTTTATCTGCAAAGGGTAACGTATCTACAATCCCATCATTAAAACAATTCAATCAAGAAATTTCAAAATAAGTATTTTTCCATTTATCCTGTATATAACATAATAAAATATTAATTAATAGATGATTCTGTAGTCTAAATATTGGATGAGTTAACCTGATTTTCGTGCTATTTGTGATATAGTACAATAATCTTAATAATAAACAAATGATATGTTCAGTCAGAAGGCCTTTCTTAACAATCGTAAAAACAATTTAGTTTATTTGGTGAGATTTGACAGTTTCTGGTTAATTTATTTCTTTCATTTTCATTTCCAACTATTACTTTTAGAGATTCTAATACGAAGAAGGATAAATCTACTCACCAGAAAAAATCTATTAACAATAATAATCACGGTAAAACAATTAATTGTATATATATACACAAATTAAAGTCCTAAATCTTCACCATCTTCAAACACATTTTCTTCTTCATCGTCATCATCATCATTTTCATTAGTATCATCAAAAATACTCTTTTCAGGATGTTTCTTCATACTAAATTCTTCATCATCTTCTTTTTCAAATAATACACCAATTTTATTCATCCATCTTATTCTCTTATCCAATAAAGATTTGATTGCGATATTTGCAGCAGTTTGATGTGCAGTTTGTGAAGTTAGTTGTTGTTGTAATAATGGCGTTGAATTGTTGTTGTTTGGTTTCTTTTTTTTGTTTTTAGGAACTCTGACTCTTTTAACATAAGCTTGATCAATTTGTTTTTCTAAATCATCTAAAATTGATAAATATTCTTGCCATGCTAATCTGAAATCAAGAATTGGTAATAATATTCTTCTTCTTTTGTTGTTCAAAGCTGATACTTTCTTCAATTCAGATTGCAATCTTCTTAATTCTGTTGAGATTTCATCATCTTCCGGATTTAACCAATCTGGTTCTAATGGTTCATCTTCTTCTTCGTCATCTTCTCTTTTAAATTCATTGTTATTCTCATCTTTATTCAAGTTGGTGAAAATACCAATATATTTTAATTCTCTTTTTAATCTTTCTTCTAAATCTGGATAATTCGTATTAGAACTCGATATTTTATAACCTTGTTGTTCAGGGAATGAAGTTATTGAAGTACTTGAATCTATTACATCTTCATCATTGTTCACTAAATCATTTTCCAAATGTTCAGTTTTATCATCTTTTAAAATCGCTGATAATAATCTTGATACTAATGGACCACATGAGATTTTTTCAGTTTCTAAAGCTTCATCATTTAATTCATTTGATGAATTTTCCGCAATCACTGATTCTTTTGAAATGACATTGGGAGGTGGTGTATAATTCATTGCATTTTCTTCTTCATTCCAAACAGTGGAGTATAATGGTCCTAAATTAGGTATCAAATAAGGTGTTATATTAGAATCATAAGTTGAATCATTTAACAATGAATCTGGAACTATGTTTTTCTCTTTAAGAAATTTCAAATCATCATCTGTAAATAATCTAAAGAAATTTTCGAAAAAAGTTTGGAAAGTTGTAAATTGAACTTGATTTGCTGGTTTAGATTTTGAAAAATCAATGTTTGGTATTTCACCTGGTAGTTTGGATTTTAAATCTGTTTTAGGATATGATGAAACACCATATTTTTTCTTTAAATACTCTTCACCAAATTGATGTAAACTACCATCCTCTTCATTAAACAAACCTAATGCTTGTGCAGCCAATGGTAATGTTTGAGAAGTAACGTATTCTGATTTAGGGTTCTTAACACTTGGATCGTTTTCGATTTGTTCTATACTATATTTCCTCTTTTTAGTCTTATTATTATTTTCTTCATCTGCATCATTGTCATTAATATTGTCAATTATAACATCCTCTTTATTATTGTTTTGTTCATTAATTTCTTCCTTGATTTCAGGATCTTTTTCATCTATTTCTATTTCTTCCCCTTCAATGTGATCATTAGCGTCTATGAATTCATCTTTATCTTCTTCTTGTTTTTCTTCATCGTGGTCATTTTTTATACTTTCAGTGACTTTAGTTTCATCAATATCTTCAACAATTCCATCTTGTTCAACATCCTTCATGATAACATCTTCATTAACTTCCTTCTCTACTTCTTCTTCCTCTTCTTCCTTTATAGCTTCCAAATCATCTATATCTTTCACTTTCATCTCATCTTCGCCTTCACCTACTTCTTCCTTCTCTTTTCTAGCATACTCCAATAAACTTTTAATTTCATTAATCATAATATCATCAAATTCACCAACGATTTCCAACTGATCATTCAATTTCGCAACCAGTTTCAGGAGCCGTTCTAATTGTGCAACACTAGGCACCGTATTAATCGCGTCACCTTCCAACACACCTAATCTCTCATCATATTTCAACCCCAAACACTCAGAAATCTCAGTCAATGTAATTGATGGGGTTGATGACTTTGTTGTTTTCTTACCTGGGGTCTTCATACCTTTACCACTAGCACTTTTAAGATCATCGCCATTATTAACACCACCACCAGTATTACCCTTATTCAATTTACGTCGACCTTGCCCCCTACTTGACATGTTCTAGCTATAATTCTACAGTGATAACCTACCTACTTTATTGTTGACATTTTTTTTCATATGTGAGAAAATGTCTGGATGTTACAAGATCAAATTTATTTACAATTTTGGTGATATTTTTATTTACAAATAAAATGGACTCAGGAACTTCTCTGTTGGTGAAGTTCATAAACGTAGTCTAAGACACCTTTAGTCTCCTTTGGAGCATCCTCGGGACGGTTCCATTTGGCAGGGAATTTCAAACGTTGATAGTTCTTTTGTCTGGTTTTCGGTTTTGATAGTTTTTTCAATATGTGTCTTTTATCTAATGGAATGTCACTGAACGATTCTTGGGATACGTCTTTGGCTTCATTCAATAAACTATTGAAAGTATCCGATAAGAATCTTGTGTTTTGTAACGGTTGTTGAAATCTATCTGTTGAAATTTTGAAAATATCTTTAGTGAAATCGTATCTTGAACCAGCCAACACTTTGAATTTATGTTCTTGCTCTGGACTTAATGCTAGATCTGACACTTTAACACTTAATTTGACTTTTCTGTTTGCTGAATATTCAGATTCACCTAAATAAGTGGTGTATTTATAAGTTATTGGTTTTTCTGATTTTGGTACAGGTTTATATTCTTGACGGTATTTTGCTAGATGTGGCATTTCATATGCTGCGATTCTATTATATTCTCTTTGTTCTCTATGATCTCTAATGATTTCTTGTGCAGCTTCTGGATATTCATCGAATTCAAATGGTAATGGAGTATGATCGTCTTCAAATCTTGTTCCTTCCAGTTCATGGGCACCAATTTCACCTTTGTAGTACAAAGTTCTGATTTCTCTTGGAGAAACACCCGTATGCTTTGATGTAGTTAATAATGCGTTTAGTTCATCAGTATCATGTTTGAAAGCACCACCTAACATAGCTCTTCTTGTCTTTGATAATCTAATGATTTCTTGCGGTGGAAGACCAGTCCATTGTTTAGGATTCAAAGCTAAGTCTGAAAGGACTTTAGCAGAGGAAGAGAATGCTCTTTTAAACATTTTTAACAATCAGCCAATTTCAACTAATTTCAATTTTCCACTTTCCCATTATTTTTTTTTCCAACGAAATAAATTGTGAAGAGAAAAAATCGCGGTTTTTAGATTAGGAAATATTCGCGAACATTTTTGTGTTTGTTTACACTTTTTGCATAAAAATAAAATCGAATTAAAACAAAATAAAGAATCAAAAATTGTACTTTAAAAGGGAAGGAGAACCATACAGAGTCGATCAGCTGGAGGAATTGTCGTTTTCTTCACTCTCTAACTTCTTCTTCTTGTTCTTCTTCTTTTTGTCCTTTTTTTCACCATCTCCATGAGATCTTTTAGAAGATTTTGACTTCAAGTAATCTGGAATTGGCACTGGAGCTGGGTTTGGTCCAATGACAGTGACATCTTCACCGTTTTTCTTAGCAGCTAAGTATTTGTCCTTAACAACATGGTAACGTTCGAGTTCTTTGACATAAGCTTCTTTCCATTTATCTTTTTCTTCTTCTGATAATTCATTCCATTTTTTAGAAATTTCTTGAGTGATTTCAGTTGATGATAAAGGAGGTAAGCTTCTTGTTTCACGGTCTTCTTTTAATGCTTCTCTCAAGTATGAAGAGTAGGCAAAGAAAACAGTCAATGGTTTTTTAGGAGCATTTGGGTCTTTTTCAATTCTTTTTCTTTTTGGAGCTTCAACAACTTCAACACCATTTAATAAAGCAGGATGAACAGCATTTAAACCAGTAATGTAACCATCATTAGCTTGAACAGAGCGAGCAACTGAATTAATGTTGTTTGAAGCAGCAGTCAATAATTTTAATGATTCTGCTAATTTTGAATAAATTTCACTCATGTTTTCATCATTTTGTAAAGCTACAGAAGAATTATAAAAATCAACAGTGGCTGCTGAAGCTTCTGCTGAAGCTTTTGATAATTCGTAGAAAGAGGAGACTAACTATTGTAAACATCTAGTTAGTTATTTTCCTGGCTGGAGATCGACCCGAGCGTGTAATACTTACAGCGTCTTTAGCTGCTTTTAATTGTTGATGGGACATTTTGAGGTTTTAGGGGGCAACAGAGTAAGTAAATTTTAGAAGGAAACCTTTTGAAAAATAGTGGGACTTTTTAAAGGATTTAATTCTTTTTGTGATTTTCTCTGTCGGGAAACTTTAGGGTGGTCCACACCCGCTAAACTCCTTCTGTTGTATTTGAAAGAAAAATTCTCATACATAGAGTAGATGAGTCCTCTTGTCTCTACGTTATTACTCTCTTTCGTTATTCCAATTAATATCATTCGTCATTATCTTATATTCAGCTAAACGTTGTCTGTGGGTGTGTTTACACACGAATTTGAAAGCATCGGTTCAGTTTTGTCAGTTTGGTCTGGTCCACTTTGTAAACAACCCAGGTGGTCCCTAATTCATTTTTAAGCCCCCGAAGTCATTTCTACCTGGTTCTTGGGTCGGAGGAACTTTCTGAAAGCCCCCCACAATCACGAGTCACAGTGTTTCACCAAAATGCCGCTCCGGCCAGCCCTCACGTCCACTGGCTTAACCCTTATACGCTGAAGTTTGCAGAGCTTGAAAAATTTTAGGCGCCACGCTGGGCTTTTTTGTAATTCATCCTAATAATTCTTAGGGGACTTAGCGGGGAACTCCGTTTAAGACCAATTCGAGTGTCGTTACTAGTATCAACTCGGCCCACCCTCATTGCTACAGGCCTGTCAGGATGCCATTTATTGGTTCTCTTATCCTTAGGTATCTTAGGTATATCCTTCTGAATCTTCCTTGATCCTAGTTAGAAATACTAAACTGATCCCAACCAAAATTGCTGACATTTAACAGAGTATAGTCTAGCTAACTTTCCAGTTTCAATCATTGATCAGCCAGTACATGATGATAAATTGTGATATGAATTAAACATCAAGTCTCAAGACTAAAGAGCGTAAAAGCTATAACTTACTACATCAAGATTGACTCTAGAAGCTAGGTTTCTATAAGTAGCTTATTGCGACAAAGATCTTGGAGTGCTATTTTCAATTACAAAACAACTTTTTACTAACAGACGTTATTGATCGTTGTTCCACCAGTTGTAGAATTAGATTAAAATATGTTGTTAAAAAATACTAAAAAATAATATTTAGGGGATATCAATCATTTATGTACACTTGTACATATTTAGGGTACATACTACACTGTGAGCTCTATAAGCTTGTGTATCTATAACTAGGACCAAAGTTAGTTCAAACTTTACAATGATGAACTGTACACGATACGGCAATGATTAGAATATTCTAGGATTCATATATAGAATCAATTTCCGCTGATACTTCATGTAAATTGTAATGATTCATGATACTGTATATTCTAATTTAGATCAAAAGAGCTAATTGAACTGAGACACTAAAGTAGCGGGAACGTGGAATCCGAGAGTAATTACTGATAGAGCTGAAGTAAAAGTACTTTGGTTCCTACCTGATACCCCATTACAATCAGTTGACATACTGTCTACTCCTTGATAATCGCTAGTTAGAGAAAATCCCAGATATTTTGCAAATCCTGTTAAGTTATAGAGATAGATCATAAAAATGAATTTCAGTAAAACAAATATTATGATTTCATTAATCATACATCGACAGAGAATTTAGATTAGACTAAAGATAAAATATATAGTTTTACCAACCAGTCAAAACTCAAAAGTCACACAAAAATGGTGATTGATAAAAATATGCATGATTATTGTTGTTTTGTGTCTAATTGTTAACTTCTGGGTTATAACTAGCTAATTTGTTTTTTACAGTTGAATCAATTTCGAAGTCTAGGCTTCCAATTATTTCTTTGATTGATTTGATTTGGTGTAATAATTCAAATCATAAAACATTACGAAATCTCTTGGTCTTACTCATGAATCATCGACTCAGTGAGTGACTGGGTACGAAAAAACTTCCATTGAAATAATGTTAAAGTGATTATTAGCTAATTTTTCAAATCAATACTCAAATCTGAAACCTTAGTCAATTAACCTCTTACATCTTTTTGTGTCATCTTTTACGAGAAAGTTAATTTATTATGAAAAAAAATAAATAACATAATATCAATAGTGTACCATGGTGATGATCGCTAAAATCATTGAAATTACTGTTGATGGGTCATCTGATCAATTCCTAAAATCTTCTTGGATCATTGATTATTGCTACATTCATGTTCTTTATTATAGCTAATATATTATAAATCTCTTTTCTATGCTTTATGCTTTTCACTATGCTTTTTAACTTGCTCAATTAACTTCAATATCTAATTTCATCACACCGAGTTCATCTTCATAACCTATACTCCATCTTGGTTTCTTATGAGAAGTTCTTCGTTTCTTCTTCTTCTGCTTACCAGAATCATCTTTGGCCATATCATTATCAGTATTACCTTCATCATGATTAATAAAGTACAAGTCAAATTGATTCATTAATGTATGTAAAATTGTCTCTTTTGTAAGTTTTGAGCGTGTTGGTTTTAAAACCTTTAAATAAATGCGTATTTGTTTGATGGCTTCTGGAGTAAATGATCTTATGGACATTTCATTATTTTTAGCACATGTTTCAATTTCAAGTTCGATATCAATCTCAAACTCATCCTGTTTTCTATCAAATGAGTCAGGATTTTTCAAATAATCTTCTCTATCATCCACTAACTTTAGATGATCAAAAAAAAAATCGTAAATCTTAAACGTAATTAATGTTTTTTCATCAAATGAGATTGTTTGTTCAGGTACATCATAGTTGATTGTTTTTTTCAGATTTAAATCCCTTAAGATATTTCTATACATAAAAGCATCTGTTATTTCAATATATGGAAAAAAATGTTTTGATTGATCATATTCTCTCAAAATTTGTACTCTTGAAGGAGGTTTTGTATTGACTTCCTGAATTTTCTCCACTTTATTTTCAGTAATTATTGGGTTAAGGTTTGTATTGTTAGTTTGTAATTCTAAAATGTTTGGTTTAAATGAATGAAAAGTTGAAGATCTTTTTGATATAATATCTTTAATAGATGGCTGTGGTTTAAAATTTCTAAACTCAGAAATTGATGGTAGTTTCACTCTATTATCAGATCCATTAAAACTCTTGATGTTTGGGTTAGGAACTAAATCATCTTGCATAATCCATTCATAGTTCTGGCTATTCCTTTGACTACTATTATTATTGTTGTTGTTGGTGGTTTCAATATATTCATTTTTGGTGTAATCATCACCTGGATTGAGATACGATGAAAATAGAGATGAAGACGAAGATGCAGATGAGAGAGAAAATGAGTTTGAGGATGAGAATGAAGATGATGGATGTAGATATAGATGTTGAGGAGGATTCAATGTTATTGTTGGTTGTTGTTGTTGATGATGCTGTTGTTGGAGATTAGGAAAAGGTGGAATTTGGTTGTAAAATTGTGGTTGGTAGTAAAAATGAGGATTTTCATAGCCCATTTTGTAAAAATGGGAGATATAATGGAATGAACTAGAGAGATTTGACTGAGTCTTGAATAGTGTAAGGAAATCAAGAAGATTTATATAGTTTTTTTTGAGTTTTAAGTTATCAGCTCAGATATAAATATTTTTTTTCCCCCCAATATTTGGATTCTGGAATATAAGTACTGTATGCAGTACAGCTTTTTCATGCATGGATCGTAGATCTGTCAAATGTAAATGATAATTTTGTTTCTATAGATATAGAAGAAATCATCATAGTTCTCTGGCGGAAAATTTGGATATATGCATTGCGCAAGTTGTGTTTGATTACAAGAGATAATAATATATGATTATCGGCTGGCTGCGTGACGATTATTGCGATATATCAAATTTACAGGAGTCAGGACTCAGGAGTATGCACATGAATGATGATAGTATATTCAAGAAAAGTGATTTGTGATTTGCCTGACTTAATCATGTGAGTCATGACATATTGTCAGTTAGTTAGAGAGATTCAGATGATCATGTCAAGTTTTGACTCTAAACTCTGTCAAAGTTACCATACCGAATGTAAGTCCTTTTAAGCTCTCTATATCGTTCGAAAGGTTCCACAGTTTCATCTCAGTCTGTCAGCACTCAGACAGCTGCCAAATTGTTTTAAGGTTTCGCATTTTGAAAAGACCAAAAATTCGGATCTATTATTACATTTTATTATTTGTAAACTATAAAGTTTATAATATTTACACGTAGTAATTCTGTAAAATTGAATAAATTAAAGTTAATTTACATGTTCATTTTAATGGTACAGCTTAATATATATCAGATATATTTGTTAACGCTATAAATGTCAATCATGAACAGGATGAGTGCGAAACATTTATCTCTTATTTACATACTCGGTGTCTATCAGCAATTCGTATTAAAAAAGTAAAACGTTGATGTCAATTCTAACCAGATATCATACTTGTTCACATCCGGTTAAAACCGATATATCTAGAATTGATTAATTATAACACCATCCTCTACTACTTAAATACGTGATCTGATTTGCTCATAAAAAATTACTATCTTTAGATCAACCTAATGAACTTCCACCTAGTCCAAACCAAAGGCTAGAACAACCCATTGACTTTCTTGCAGTACTGGTATCAACCAGTCCAAGTCTTTCTAGATAAATACAGTCATTCTTTGTAGTCACTCTCATAATCATCTTCTTCAATGGTGGTTATTGGTGATATAGGTAGTTTACTGATACTATTGAAAATACTGGATCTGACAGACTCTGTATTCACATCATCTTTATCTTCATCATTACTGGTATTGTTATTATTGGAATTAGTATTGTTACTATTTTTAGTCTCATATAATCTATTCCTAAACGCCATAGTTAATGGTGATGAGTTGATCTCGTTATTATATCTTTCTCTTGTTGGTGTTGAGGCTCCTATTGGGGTTCTTGGTTTTGAGTCTATTGGCGTTTTTGTGAAATATTCATCTTCATATCTTTTATCATATTTGATTGGAGTTAGTTTAGATAGCATTTCGGATTCAGAAGTTGTTGAAGAAGTCACTGACAACGATTTCAAACTTTTATAATTCATTATATCATCTTCTTCTGCGTCACTTGGAATCTTATTCAATAATAATTCATTGTTTATTAGATCATTTGATAATTTTTCTTGTTTTAAAAACTCTTCTATCAAAGACTCTTTATTATTCATAAAATTATCAATTCTTAGTTCTTTCTTTACAACTTTCTTTTTATTCTTTTTCTTTTTCTCAACATCTTCATATTTCGTCCATTCATAAATCAATTTTATAACATAATAATACGTAAACATTCCAATAATCAACGCAGTCAAACATAAAACATTAAAAAACTGGATCCATTTAATCAACAGTTTGATGTTTTCCACACCGTATTCGATCGTTATGATATCCTCTATCTTCGTGCCAAATATTATCCCCAGTATTAAATTCAAGAATTGTTTGGTATTATAATCAATAACATGAGTCATTATCAATAATGGATTAAACACCGTCAGTATTAAAAATTTAATGATTCTGAAGACTACCCAGATAATGAGACCAACAGACTTGAGTAATTTAGCAGTCACTTCATAACAAATTCTAAATAATTTAACAACAATGTCTTTATTATCATACAAAAGATTAAATATCGATATAACTGTATTCCAGATTGAGTTGATTATTATCTTGACCACATTAACTACTAAAAGAGGTATTTGCCATAGACTCTGAAGGTCAAAAGACTCATTGACATCCATTGTGATTGATTGCAAAGCAAATAAATCTCAAGTCTCTTTATCTTCTAAAGCCCTCAATAATCCAGAAAAGGCTCGAGGTGTCTGGATGTTATATTTACATAAAAGTGAAAAAAAAAGTTGAAATTTTTTTTCTTTCAATATTTTTTTTCTTCTAATTGTGTGGATGATTCTGTATCTGATAAGAAAGTGAATCATAAGGCTATTTCACCTATTTATCTGACATTGAGTTATCTCAGTTTCACTCTCGATTCTGCCCCATTTTCTAAACGCTTCCATAGATCTATGGGTCCTGTGACGGAGAAGAGAAAGCTGTTTAAATTCATTTCCAACCTAAAACACTGGATTTAATTTAGATGGATCGTGAACATGGGTCACTCAAAGCATTGGATCTTATGGTTCTGTGTGCTGAGATCTATGGACTACATTATCATTTCTTGTTGTATTCTCTGATTTGTAGTAATTTAGAGAGGCTTTGTATGTTGCCGTAGAAATGATTGTCATTGGATTACAAGGCTCTAACATTATAATGTACCTATAAGGTGGTGGTAATTTGAACGTATCAATTAACACAGAATCGGTTACAGGTAACAGAACTACAAGATAACACTAAAATACTTAACTTAACAAATCAATTTATTGAAGATTCAAACTCTTCAAGAAGTTCATTGTCAATCTCCGAATAGATAATTTCGAACAGACATGTTATTCACTTGATAGGTTACGGCAACTGAATCCTGATTACAGTGATATCTAAGTTTTCTTGTTGTTTGTTTATCTCACTACAACTGTCAACTAGATAGTCGTAGACCCTGGAAATATCCCACAAATTCATTCAATGAAAAGATAAATACAACTAGGTAATCTGGTTCACTTGACTATTTCCTGATTTCTTAAACTTAATTCTATAATTTAATAGTACTTAGATGAGCCAATTACAAAGTCAAATGACGGCCACCTACCATAAAGAAAATGATCTGGCTATGCACATATTTTACCAATTAAATCCCGTTCGAATTTTAGTAGACTCTTGACTATTTGGAGCTTGATAAAGTACTACAATCCCATAACTTGAAGCACGTCAAATCTCCATTCGAACAATTTTCATTTGGCCCTTTGGTTATCTACCATGGCAAATTTCCTATAACCACAAAAACGATTTTGAAAATTGTGTAAAGATTTATGAAACCACATTTTCCAAATTCATTACTCTCACTACTTTAGTATATATCTATCATCAGTCAATGATATATCTGATACCTTTTTAAATGATCTATTGATCTGGTCAATCAATGAGTCTTTACATTGATTATTTAACACTATCAACCATCAACAGTCATCTCATTAAAGTTTTGATCTGGTCAATCAACTCTTCAATTCTGATATCGAACACCATAAACTATGAACGTCGATCACAATATTCATCTTATTAGAGTTTCGATCTTGTTAATCAATTCCTTCATCTTGATATCTAACACCATCAACTACCAACATTTTTTATTGCAGTTTCATATCTTTGGAGTCTTGATCTAATCAACTTTTCAACTCTGATATCCAACACCATCAACTACTAATATTATTTCCATCTTATTGGAATGGAATTTTGATCTGGTCAATAAATTCTTGAATCCAGATTTATTGCATTTTTCAGCTTATTGGAGTCTTGATCTGGTCAATCAATTATCTCTCAATACCTGATATCTCACACCATCAACTACTGGCATTCATCATAATTTTCATCTTATTAGAGTTTCATCTTAATATAGTTTTGATCAGGTCAATCAACTCTTGAACCTGATATCTAACACCATCAAGCACATGCACCACTTTTTTTTTTCTCTTAAATTGCCACAGTTTCATCTTATTAAAGTATTGATCTGGTCAATCAAATCTTTAATGCTGATATTTAACACCATCAACCATTAAAATTTGACGCAGTTTTCATCTTTTTGGAGTCTTGGTCTGGTCAATAAATTTTCAAATTCTGATATCTAACACCATCAACTACTAACATTAATCACAGTTTCCATCTTATTAGAGTTTTGATCTGGTCAATCGTTTCTCTAATCCTGATATCTATTACCATCAGCTACTAACAGGACTGATGAAAATCAACAACTTTATACACCAAAAATAATATTGAAAAAAAACACAAAATGCAGATAATTTTTCTAAAATAAACAGCAAGATAATCTGAGGCTTCCTGAAGCTCATAATAGGTTCAGAGATCCTCCTACTCAAAAGGAGCTCGAGATATCCCACTTTTTAGGTGGGAAACCCTGGAGAAGGAGGGTATTGAATTTTTTTTCAGTATGGTAGAACTTCTGTGACCAAATTTTTTTGAAAGACAACAGATATCAATATCTAACCAACGTAGTAAATAGCAGCAATCATTTTGAGCCAATTGGCGTGCTAAATAATAAAGAAAGAGTCGCATTCATCAAAATAACCAGATTTTTAGTATAAATGAGTTCCGAGCCACGAAAAATACTCTATTTGGATATTCCGAGATTCTAGTCACATGATCAAATGATTAGGTAAGCATTAACAAAGTCAAAAGTCAAAAGTCAAAAGTTCATTTTACAAATATGGTGATTCTTCAAGTGCTTTAATTGGCATCAAAGAGTGTTGTTTATCGGCTGGTAAGTGTATGAGGGTATTGAAAGATGGTTCTGTTCTGATATGCCTTATAAGCTCACAAATAATGTGATTTTTCTGACCTCTTGTAGCTCTCATTTTGACACATTTCTTATCAGATAAAATGACGTCATCAGCCATTGTGCAAGTTGCAACATGATTAATATTTAATAATTAAGAGTAGATTGGTTTCTAGTTAGTAGTTATTGTATTATGTACAGAAATTCTAGCATCTGTTAGTAGGTGTTCTATATCTCCTGTTTTTGGCCAATTGAACATATATTGGTGAAGTTTTTGAAAAATCTTTATGGATTTATAGGATGCATTCAACTCCCTTGCACCATCCATTGATTTTCAACATCTGCATGGACCTAGTGTTTCAATCTAATATTGAAGTCCAGGTTTCCAGTTTTTGCAGATCTATAGGTGTAAAGTATGAGAGTCATTTATTTGAAATCACTTATGATATTTATAGAGAAGAGATTGTGATAATGACGAGATGTCTCTGATCTATCGTTTTTTACTAGTAATATTTCAAATCTTAAACAACAATGTTAAAACGTTCATTTTGTTGTATTCATCCTTGTGGTGATATATATTGTTATTGAGTACAGAACCTGTTTTAGAAAAACATGATACATATGACGATAGACTAATATAATAATAATAAAATAATGTACAAAAAAAAGATGTAATACTAAACTTGGAGAACGCAATTAATAATACCAGTGAAGGAAAGCTAATCATAGTGAACCAAGGAGCAATAAAAATGAATAAATGAAACCAAATGACACCAAAGGGCAAGAAAAATCAAATGAAAAAATGTCTAATATGAAACAACAAATACTGAAATTTTCATTTTGAATGGATGAACAAAAAAAATGAAAAAATCCTTTGAATCGAATGCAACTTCATTTATCTACTGTATGGATTATCTTGAGCATATGGATTGTATTGTCCTTGTCCTTGTTGCTGTTGTTGTTGTGGTGGTGGTGGCATTTGTTGATAACCTTGTTGATAACCTTGCTGATGATAACCTTGTCCTTCCGAATTGAAAGATTGAGATGAAGATTGTGAATTGGTAGACAGTAATGGTGGTGGTATAGTATAACCTCTTGGACCTTGTGGTTGATTTTGTGGTTGACCTTGGTTTAGAGGGGGCATTTGTTGGAATTGTTGTGGTGGTCTTTGTTGTTGTTGTTGTTGTTGTTGTTGTTGTTGTGGAGGTGGTCTATTGTAATTTGGGGGTTGACCTTGGTTAGGTTGTCTTTGATAACCGTATTGTCCTTGTGGTCCTTGATTATAAGCTTGATTATAACTCTGTGGTGGTGGTGGACCTTGTTTTCTTTGATTAAATTGACCTTGTGGACCTTTTAAAGGTCCTAGATATTGCCCTTGTTGTTGGTACTGTTGTGGGGGTCTTTGTTGGTTTGGTGGGTATCCTCCTTGTCCTGGAGCCTTTCTTTGATGAGCTAGTTGTGGATTCCCTTGATACTGCTGAGGTGGTGGTTGATTTCTAAACCCTTGATTGGAAGGAGCATTCTGGTATCCTTGAGGCTGACCTTGAGACGGACCTTGTGATGGACCTTGTTGTTGACTTTGTGGAAAAGTTCTTGGTCCAGTTGGTTTTTGATTATAAGGATTTGGATTTCTTTGCTGAGGTTGAGGTTGTTGTTGGTAAGGATTGTCTTGAGTATATACCTGTTGAACGGGTTGTTGATGTTGATTTGGTGATGGCTTTGGAACAAAATGTTCTCTTGTTGGAGAATCAGCTTGAATTCTACCTGATGTATAAGGACTAACTTGTTCAACGTTAATAGAAGGATTTGGTAACGGTTTTGACTGGACGTAGTCAGGATCGAATAAATCATCAATTTTTCTTGTATTATTAGCTAAGTCAGTATTGATCTTCAATTTTGCTAAACTTTTATTTGTTGTGAAAATTTCATCATTATCAAAATCTTCATCGAAATTCAAATCATCATCTTGAATTTTTTTACCACCAACATGAACATCTTTTGAGTTTGTTGATTTTGCATCTGAATAATATGATTTCGGTAATGAATCTTGAGATTGGAATTCTTGGTTACTATGATTTTTATATGGAGCATAAGGATCAGTCAAACCAGCAGCGATAACCATGTTATAAGGAGCATTGGAACCAGATTTATTTGGTGAAACTTGAGTTGCTTTTTTCATACTATCGTTATAACCTTCATTAGCTTTAACAATACTTGAATAATCTTCATAGATTTGAGTAATCTCAGAATTTCTATTCTTATTTCTTTCAGGTGAATTTTCCTCACTTTGATTATCATCTTCAATGTTAACATTTAATAATGAACTCTCTTTCGATCTTGATGGACTACTTGGCTTGAATTTAGGTTCAGGTAAGAAACGTGGTGATAATGGAGACATTGTTCTTTTCAGACCATTACTACCAATAGATCTAACATCAGCAAAATCAGCAGAATTTAAGGCTGGTGAATTAATGGCACCAGCAATACCATGACTTGAACCACAACCAGTATAACCATTTCTTACTTTTCTTTCTAAAACTTCTTTGATTTTTATTCTCCAATCTGTAACTAACCAAGATTCACTTTGCAAATTACTTGATAATAAAGTCAAATCATCAATTTCTAAATAATGGACATGAGGTAAAACAGGTAAACCAAATAATAGAGAATTAATATCAGATTTATCAGCATTTAATCTTTTTGGTCTTCCATATAATTTGAAAGTGTTGAGCAATGGAACTATGAATCTGATTAGAGTATCATAACCAGGGACAGCACTGTGTTGTTCAGGCATGAAATAAACTGAAGCTTCTTTAGGTAAGGCATTTTTAGCAGAATCAAAATAAACAGTACCTTCCAGTTTAATCATTGTTGAATGATCAATCATTTTAACAGAAGTTGGATATAGAGCGTAGCAAGCACTTGCATCTCTAATAAATGCCATTGCTTGCTTTTTAGATTTTTTCTCATCTTTATAGAAAGATACTGTACCTTTATAAATCCTATCACCTTTTGATTTTTTAGTTGGTTGCTCAATTACTGCAAAACATCTTTTCCATGGCATACCTGAACCAAATCTAACACTTACCCAATCTTCATGATCGAATTTAGTATCAGCTAAAATAGTTCTAATATCACTTAATTTTGAACCTCTTGCACTCAATAATGCACCAGTGTAAGCTTCTTGTAATGATGTTGATTCAAAAGTAGACAATCTGAAAGCAGAATTCCAGCGGTGGAAATCCTCAATGTCAGGGTATTGTAATAAGAATTGATTTTTCAAAGTTGTTGAAACGATAATAACATTTTTCAAACCTTGAGAGTTTTCTAATTTATTGACAGCTCTGAATGATGAATCTGTGAAATTAATATAATCAGGTTTAGAAGATGCATTTAATAAAGCATCTGTATCGTTCTGATGTTTTTCTAATTCTTCAATATCCCAAATTGCTAATTGAGTACCTAGTAAAACACCATAAACTTCTCTCCATTTTCTATTTGGAATTGATTCACCATCGGAGTTGATTGATTGTAAAAACATGAAAACACCTTCATGGTAGCGTCTATGGGCTTGTGCACTCAGTAATGTAATAATAGGCGCCAATTCTGGACTTATCTCATTATTAGTATTCTGATTAGAAGCTGTGATAGGAACCTGGGGACTCAAGTTTGAATTTGATCTTGATCGTGAATTGAAAGAAGCGACATTTTCGATATTTGGGGAGTTTGTAGCAGACTTGCTTCCTGAGAAGAGACGTTTCATAGTGGGAGCACACAAGTATGTTGAGATATGAAGGAGTGGATAAAGTTAATTTTAGTGTGTGTGTTTCCAACAAATTTTGAGAGAGTGAAAAGTGTTTGAAATTTGTTATTTGTTGTCGAATTCTGAAAGGGGAAAGATTACGAGCGCAGGTTGTTTTTCTTTTACCCGATCTGGTAATGACCGGATAACAGATATCAACGTTTTCCACCATTTCCGCAATTAAAAGGGTCTTCTTTAGTGTTTAAATCAATTATATTTGTGTGTATTTCTCATTCATGTCTGCAAGTATCTTCTTTTAAACGCATTTATGTCGCTTTCCTCTTTAGAGTGGATCTCAATTATGAATAACTCTCCAGTTAATCCTGCAATGATAACGATTTCACCATCTCTAGCAAATATGAACTTATTTAAACCAACTTCCAGTTTGATCTTCAAGATCGGATTCACTGCATTGACACTCAAATCAATCAACTCAAAAACATTGTCATATATAAACCCAAATTGTGTTGAATGATTTAATCTCCAATGACAATCTAAAATGGAATTTGTTTTATAGATATTTAACAGTGGTTCTGTCTTGTTCAAATCCCATAGCACAACTTTCCAATCCATGGAACATGACAAAAACAAATTAGGATATTCCATGTTGAACTCAACGTTCAGAACCGGAGCATCATGATAAATATATGAACTTTCAATCAATTCGTTTTCTTTTGATTTGGATTTATTCAAATTGGTGATATATTGGAGTTGAGGGTTTAGTTTATGAATATTACCATCTTCACATCCCACTAATATAAATTCTGCGCCATTTAATATCGTTTTTGATGATGATATTGGTGCTAATTCATCATTTAGTCCAATGATACCCTTAGTTGTATTTTTCAATAATACTGGATCAAGTTTTGGTCTTTTCAACATTTTTGGATCCCATTGTATTAATTTCCCATCTGTAGACATTGTAGTTATCGTGTCTTGATTGTTTTTATCCTTTGACTGTAATAGAATCCAAACAGGGAAAGAATGTAAAAAAGATGAAACTGTTGTTTGTAAAATTGGTAAATTTTTAATTCTTTTATGATTGTTAAGGTCCCATGTCATTAGTTTCCCGTTATAGCCTGTTCCTATTATAATATTTGAGTTGAAAGTGGAGAATTTGATGTTTATTACTTTAGTAGTTGAGTTTAAAATGAATTTGAAACTTTTTGATGAAATGTTGAATAAATAAATTCTTAAACCAGTTGAGATAATCATTAAATCTTTATTGAATGGTGAGATGTCTAAGCTGTAGATGTTATCTTTCATTTCTAATTCATGTGTAATGGTATACTTTTTTGATGATTCTTTTGATGATGAATTTAAGGAATTGTTTGAATTCAATTGTAGATCATCACTTATTATATCGTTTATAATTTGGAATGAATTATTTAAAAAATAGAGTATGTCTTCATTGGTGGTTTCAATCTCTTGTTCTTCTCTTGTGTCTTGTATTTGCTCTGGTTCTTCAGTTTTAGTAACTTCTTCTATAGGTTCCGTATCAGCACTCTCACTTTCATCGACTAAAACAGTTTGGGTGGACTTATTATACGTATTTCTAGCTTCGCTTTGCTTCAATGCCACTGGATTAGTCTGTACATCACTTAGAGCATCAGTTTGGATTGAAATTTCGAATCTTTGAACGCTTTTAATTTTATCCACTTTATCAACATGGACATCATTATTGATACTGACATCACTAATATCGCTACTCCCACCTTGCCTTTTCTCTCTCATCATCCTCAACTCCTCTAGTCTCTTCTTTTTAGCTTCAATCTCCAAACGACGCGACATTGTCTGCTGAAAACACGCTATTTCATATATACAGATTCAAGTACTTATAAAAAAGAAAATATTTCATACATTAAAAATTCATATTAGTTCAACACTTTCATCATAAATGAATTGTTTTATGGAATTGTAATTCAATAAATAGATAGAATTCTTCTGCAATTCGACTTCTTCGTTAATAATCAAAATTGGTTCTGGAATCGTCTTTAAAACTCTTATAAAGACTGGTTTAGTCAAATTTGGCTCATCAATCATATTAATACCACCAGTAACATCATCTAATGACTGTAAATGTTCCGGTAAACTCGATAAAAAAAGACCATTGTACAGATTTAGTAAAGAGCTCAAATGGGTTTCCAAGTAATTGACTTCAATATCTGCTAGTCTGTCTATTAAGCCATTATTTCTTATGAAGATTGAGTATTTATCTATTTTATTCAATCTTATTCTTAAATAAGAAGATAATAGGAATTTGATTCTCTCCAATTCGCTTTCAATGATCAGAAGTTTCAATTTAATGTCTTTCTCCACGTTCAATTCCATCGAGTTCAACTCTATAAACTCATTTTGTTCTCTCAATCTATCCATTATTCTCTGTATCAAACCATGCTCGAATTCAAAGATCTCAGGCGATAATTTCTCCTTCACAAACAGTTTATTCAGCAGATTGACGTCGTCTTCCTTGTTTGTCTCTCTTTTCTTTGCAAAACTTTCGTCAAACTCCTTCAAAATGTCATCAAAGTCCATCTTCCCAATCTAACCAAGTATAAATTTCCCAACGCGATAAGATTTTCCAGTTTTTGAAGTCTTGAAGGGAAAAAAAATAATAGAGAGAGACTTATATATTAGTGATTGAGGTACGATTTAGTTAGCACAATTCAACTTCACCTTCAATAAGGAACACTTAGAAGCACAGAATGAATACCACACAGCCCACTCAACCGTCTGCCAATTTCACCGACACTCCCACGTCTTCTACAACCATCTGCAGACTCATCTGCACAACTCAACAACTACAGAACATTGATCTAAGCTCTACAAAACCCAATAAAGAGTGGTACTTTGGAAGAAATATCAACTGTGAAATCTCTTACAACAAGACCACGAGGATATCCAACAAACATTTCAAAATTTGGGCGAATGATTCAAATATCCTAATACAGGACCTATCAACCAATGGGACCTATATTAATAATCAAAGAATAGTTAAAGGACAAAACTATATCCTAAGTCAAGGTGACGAAATAGCAGTTGGGATTGGTGTGGCGGAAGATATTCTCAGATTTATCGTGTTTTTTCCTAAATCTTCAAATAATTCAGAGAATTCATCTCATGAAGGAATTCATAAAGATTTTATCATTAAAGATGAAGTTGTTGGTCAAGGAGCTTTCGCTATTGTTAAAAAAGCAGTTGAAAGATCTTCAGGGAAGACTTATGCTGTCAAAATCATATCGAAAAGGAAGATAATGGGTAATACAGATGGTGTCACAAGAGAATTAGAAATTTTAAGAAGATTAGATCATCCAGGTATCGTTAAGTTAAAAGGATTTTACGAAGATGAAGAGTTCTATTACCTTGTAATGGAGTTTGTTCCTGGTGGTGATTTAATGGATTTTGTGGCAGCTCATGGGTCTGTAGGTGAAGATGCAGGAAAGGAAATAACCAAACAAATTCTAAATGCAATCAATTACGTTCATTCTAAAAAAATCTCTCATAGAGATTTGAAACCTGATAATATCTTAATAGCCCAAGATGATCCAGTCTTAGTTAAAATAACAGATTTTGGATTAGCCAAAATAAGTAATACTAAGACTTTTATGAAAACATTTTGTGGTACTTTAGCTTATGTTGCACCTGAAGTCATCGATGGTAGATTTTCTAATGTTGAAGATAATGATAAATATTCCTCATTAGTTGATATGTGGTCTTTAGGTTGTTTGGTTTATGTGATACTGACTGCTCATCTGCCATTTTCAGGATCTACTCAAGATCAATTATACAAACAGATCAAGTTTGGTTCTTATCATGAACCTCCTTTGAAAGAAGCCGGAATTTCTTCCAATGCCAGAAGTTTCTTAGATTGTCTATTACAAGTTGATCCAAGATTAAGATATAATGCCCTACAGGCTTTGAAACATCCTTGGATTTTAAGTGGTGTTGAAGAAAGTCAAATATCTCTATCACAAAGTCAATCACAACAAATGAGACTAGAAAATGAAAATAAATTAATAATAGAGCATAATCTAACAGATATATATTCACAGGAGCAATCAAAACCAAAGGAAGTTAAAGAAGATATCAAACAAGATCAAAAAGTTATCAAAGAACATGTTTTCAAAATTCCAGCACACCCAAAATTACCACAATCTCAGTTACCTCAATCTCAACAATCTCAAATCTTATCCCAATTATTAATATCGCCACAAGCTCAATCGTCACAAAATTCACAAACCAAGACATCACAAAATTCACAGAATTCACAAAATAAAAAAGAGAGGTTTGTTAATAAACTATCTGTTATCCCAAGTGTCGCTGAAACTAGTAGTGAAGATATTGTAAATAAATCAGAAATTATCAAAGAAATGAAAGAAAGTTACCCACCAGGTACTTCATGTTCCCTGATCCCAATCTCATCAATGCAACCTAAAATTAACATCCAACAAGGTCAATATCCATATATCATTGGGCGTAATATGCTATCCCATCATCAAATCAATGAAGATAGAATATCCAAAATTCATTGTGCATTTTTGAAGAAAAGACATCCAGTTGGAGGAAACACAAATCTACCAGATCTGAAGAAAAGTGTTTATGAATCCCCAGCACAAGGGTTAGATGACGTTTGGTTACTAGATTTCTCAACAAATGGATGTTACATCAATGGTGTTAAGATCGGTAAAGGTAAAAAAGTTTTAATATACAACAACGATGAAATCATGTTGTTTAATGATATGGTTAAGAATCAATCATTGAAATTCCAAGTGAAGATCGTTGACGGGACAGGTGTTTTCAATAATGGGGAGTTATTAAATGAAGGAGTCAATGAGAAAAGAGAGATTTTAGATCATGATGAATTTGATCGTGATATCATTCCAAATGTGATCAAACCAAAAGTAGAAAAAAGAGGGAATGAGGATATTCATGGAAGTCAAAAAGCTGTCAAGAGAGCTGCATTGGGTAAAGGTGATCCTAACTCTACTTTCCAAAGTGTTCTAGGATGAATTTATAGATTTCCTTTTATAGATGTTTTATTTATTAAAGGGTCCACCTTTTAAATCTTAGACGGGACTTGAACAGAACACACCAGGCCCGAGTAGTAAAATTGATCACAAATCCATCAATTTGGATGCTATAAAGACTCAAATTGCTTTAAATTGTCTCCAATCCTCGTAGTTATCACTAATAACTGATAAGAACGCTCTCTTATCGCACATTTAGAATAAATCTAATGTAAGATTTCGAATTTCTTAAAATAGCAAAAAAAAAACTTATACAAAACAATTTTTACACAAAATTCATCAGATCACAACAATCAAAATTGGAGTCAAACATGTCAGAGTAAGTTACTTCCACTTCAATTCATAGACCACGTCACTAAGTCCACCTAATAGGCCCTCGAGCCCCATAAAGCAGAAGGTGATTAACCCTCATCTCTTCAAATTGAAGATTCTTGATTCTTTGAAAAACAGTAACATAGATCAATTGACAGAAATCGTTAAATCAATCGATTCAGCATCAAATATAAACGAATTAGAAAGTGTCAAAGCACTCATATTAAATTTGGCTGTGCAAGTGTCCAATATTAGAACAATACAGTTGTTGTTAATACCTAACGAAGAGGAAGATATTTTCAAAATTGATATAAACCATCAAGATTCAGATGGTAACACTCCACTACATTTAGTTGCCTTACACAATCGTTTAGACGTGGCCCAACTATTATTAAGAGATGATAAAATTAATGACACTGTTCTTAACAATGACTTGAAACAACCAATTGAACTCACTAATGATTTAAATATGATCTCTTTAATGCAACATGAAAGATCTATTTATATCGAACGAATAGCGACAATTTTCAAAAAAGCATTCATTAATCATAATTTTGCAACGTTGGATGAGATCTTAGCGTTTCCAAGAAACTATGAATTATTAGACATCAATGGGTATGATCCACAAACTGGAGAAACTGTCTTGCATGAATTTATCAAAAAAAATGATATCAATATGGTTCAATGGATCTTAGCTCATGGTGGTGATCCTTTCAAAAGAGATAAAAAGGGTAAATTACCAATTGATCTGATACCGAAACAAAATGAAACTTTAAAACAAATTTTAAAAGATGCTTCACAGGAACAAAGTGTAATTGATTCAACTTCTTCTGTTGTTGGTGGTATTAAAGCTCCAACTTATAAAGGATATTTAAGAAAATGGACTAATTTTGCATCTGGGTATAAACTACGTTGGTTTATTTTAGATCCAAACGGGATTTTATCATATTATCAATCTCAAGATGATACCACTGCATGTAGAGGTTCATTGAATATGAAAACTGCAAGTTTACATTTAGATTCTTCAGAAAAATTGAAATTTGAAATCATTGGTAAAAATGGTGTAAGATGGCATTTAAAAGGTAATCATCCGATTGAAACAAATAGATGGGTTTGGAGTTTACAAGGTTCAATTAGATTTTCCAAAGATAAAGAAAAAAAAACTCTTGAATCTCAAAGAGAAAGTCATGATTTGGATTCTTCATCACTAAATACAATTCAGGATTATGATAGTAAAAAATTGATTATTGATCATCCTCATATAATTCATGATAGTGATACAGACGATGAAGACGATGATGGTGATGATGATGATAAAACTGCTGGTGAATTTGCTAAAAATATAGACTCCACTGTTGATATTATCTACGATGAGGATGATGATTATGATTCTGATGATCAATCAAATAAAGAAGATGTCAATAATGATGCTGGTCCTTATTCACAAGAAATTTCAGTGCTGAAATCAAGGTTTTATATCGAATTGAACTCTTTGAAGGAATTATTAGTTGATGTATCAAATAATCTGGAAAATACGTCTGATGAAACTTTGAAAATTTCAATTCAATCAGTTAATTCATTGATTTCAGGATTTAATAAATTCAATATTTATATTTCAAAAAGAGATGACAAATTGCTACGAAAATTAAATAAACAAAAAGATGTTAATGAGTTATGGATCAATTCGATTAAAGAATTAGAAAAAGAATTAATTTTGAAAAACAATGAATTAGAGACTTTTGAAAATGAAAGAAAAAAGTTAAGAAAAACTTTACAGAAATTAACTTTAAACCATTCAAATTCTGGAACTGTTGAGGATGAGATCAATAATCAAGAAGAATCTGATCCACAAGAGGATGTTGCTAATGAGATTTCAAGATACTTACATGAAGATGAAGATTCAGAAGAAGAATTCTTTGATGCTGATGAATTTTCAGATGAAGAAGAAGGAGATGAAACTCAAGTTAAAAATGAAGATATTTTAAACTCGTTTGAAATTGCTAGAACTACAACTGAAATTTCAGAAATCAAGACAAACAATATATTACAAATATTAAAACAACAGTTATTACTAGAACAAGGCAGTTTCAAAGGTTATGAGGATGGCGTTAGAACTGAATTACCATTAAAAGTTGATAATAGACCTTCTGTTTCATTATGGGGTATTTTAAAGTCGATGATTGGTAAAGATATTACTAAGATTCCTTTACCAGTTGCATTTAATGAACCAACTTCCATGCTACAAAGAATTGCAGAAGATCTAGAGTATAATTCATTATTAGATCAAGCTGCAGCTCAGGAAGATTCAACTTTGAGAATGTTATACGTTGCAGCATTTGCAGCGTCTGAATACTCTTCTACAACTAATAGAGTTGCTAAACCTTTTAATCCATTATTAGGGGAAACATATGAATATTCAAGACCTGATAAAGGATTTAGATTTTTCACTGAACAAGTAAGTCATCATCCTCCAATTTCAGCTGTTATTGCGGAACATTGTAAATGGGATTATTATGGTGAAACTTCAGTTAAATCTGGTTTTAATGGTAGATCATTTGATGTTCAACCGACTGCGACTTGGTATTTACATTTAAGACCAGATAATGAAGAAGCTGAAGAAGTTTATACATGGAAGAAAATCACATCTTCAGTGATTGGTATTATGTTGGGTAATCCATCCATTGATAATTATGGTGAAATGGAAATTACAAATAATAAAACAAAAGATAAATGTATTTTAACTTTTAAACCTCGTGGATGGAGAAGTGTTAATTCATATGAAATGAGTGGTATTGTTTATGATAAAGATAATGTTAAACAGTGGGCAATTGGTGGTCATTGGAATTCAAAAATTTATGGTAAGAAGGTCATTGATAAACAAGATTTAGTTGATTATAATAACATCAAATTTGAATCTGAATTATTGGGACCTAATTTAGATGGATTGAAATTTTTGATGTGGCAACCAACAGTTAGACCAGAGGTTCCATTCAATTTAACGTCATATGCAATCAGTTTGAATGCCCCACAACCAAAACTATTAGAATGGATAAGTAAATCAGATACAAGATTAAGACCAGATCAAAGGGCAATGGAAGATGGTTTATATGATTTAGCAGGTGAATATAAAGAGAAAGTTGAGGAAAAACAAAGAAGAGTTAGAAAAGAAAGAGAGGAATCTAATGAAGTTTATCAACCGTTATATTTTATTAAAGAAATTCATGAAATAACAGGTGAAGAGTATTGGAGATATAATGGTGATTATTGGAGATTGAGAAATGAGAAGAAGTTACCAGATATTGATATATTTGTATCAAAGTGATGGTTAAAAAATATATATTGCATAATTTGTTATTATTAACATAGGAAAACTTTAACTACTAGTAAATTTCAGATTATGTGGTTGAATTATTCTTGTAAGTGTTGAAATCAGAAAACTAAGGATTATATAAGCTTTTAGACTTATGGAATATTCTAGATAATTGCATTAGCGGAATATCATTGCCGATGCAGATCATTGGTACTTGTACTGACAAGTATAAATACCGCTAGAACTCTCTAATATTTCATGTATAGTTATTGTTATAATAATTGACGGCCTTTAGTTTACAGAGAAAAAAAAAATACAAACAAATAGTATACCATTCCGAGAAGTTTTCAGTATTTTACAGTAAAGGGAGTAAGGGAGTCTATACTATTCAAAATCGGAGAGCATAGATGACAGCATTCTTTCACTCTATGTAACTCTAATTAAACAAGAATCAATCCGTTAATTCTCGTTCGTCAAATTCCTGTCTTGATCATAAAAATCTTAAGCTTATATTTATGTTGAAATATGCTTCGAAAGTTGTAAATATGATAGTAATGAATTGATCTTGTAGATATCATATGAATGAAAAAAGTTTTGATATTTACAAAGTTATACTACTTATTATTTACTAAGATCTTGTAGATGATTTCTACTTTCAAGTAAAATATGATTATTTATTGAATTCATTGAACAATCGATTAATTGAAATCAGATTTTATTGAATGATTCAAGGCTATATAGGTGCACCAAGTTATTCATTTGAATTCAGGCAACCTAATTATAATTACTACTCATAAGAGTGGAAACGTATACACAATTGATGTTAGATATTAAGTTTTCAATAGTTGGGAGATTGGTTGGTAAACTCTCGGTGATGTGATTCAGTTGACGAGAATCAATTACCATCCTTTTTTTTTTTTTTTTTCTCTGAATTTTTGTCAGTAGGACCAGTGGTTATACTAAAAACTATTGTATCGTTAATTTAATAGTGATGGCACCTACGGGAGAGATCAGTGCCTGTATCATGAATCATCACGGTAAGAACGTTGATAAGTTTTAGCCACCAACACCTCCTGTTGTTGAAACATCTAAACCACACGTTTTACCAGCAAAATTAGTACCACAATTGGGTCCCATCACCGATCAAGTTGCAACAACACTAGCAAGACTTTTACAACAAGATTTTACCATTCCAATCCAAGATCTGTTATTGCTAATCCCTTCACTCAGTAAGGCTTTAAAGCAGAAATTGCAGTTTCAGCAGGGCCAGCCACCTTCAATCAACATCTGAAATTTTTGAATAAAAATTCACCAGTGGTTAACAAAATCCACACCTTCTCCGCTCAAGATCTAACTGATTTAATGGAGGAAATGTCGTCGTTCCGCCCGAATCGCGGTGTGGCTATATCCTATTCAGCAGTAAATGAAGGTAAAAGACACTATCTTTAGGAGATACTGATGATCTCTGCAACCTGGGAACTGTTTTTGATAATCATTGATGATAAGAAGCATTTCATGCTAACTTCATTGTTCTTGAAGATACTAATCTTCCTGCATATTAGAACTAACGACTGTGAGGATTCATATACCTGAGTTGTAATTGAGTAAGACCCAACCGAGATTCTATCAGCGGCAAAACTTTTCCTACACGACACAATCAGTTAGATATATCTCTTCGTAGTTATCATCATCTTCTCATTGTACACTCAATTCATTGTATCTAAATGACATGAAATAAAAATTCATGAAAAATAAAGTCATCTCCAACAGTTACACACATCAAAACAGAATGTCATCTTTTGATCTGAAGTTTGGTCTTGGATCCAATGAGAACAACAATCAAACACCTAACCTGTCAATCGGTTCAAGACCCTCCAACACCTTAGCTAGACTGGCTTTCAATATCTATGGAAGCGCAACTACAAATAATTCAGGTTCTCTCAACTCAAATTCATCACCAAGAACATCATCATCACCCTCTCATTCAAGACAACAAACACCTACACCACCTTCAGAAATCAACATCAATAATGAACATAAACCTTATAGATCTTCATCTCCTGATACTAATCAAAAAAGATATAAAGCTTCATATGAATTGACTAGTTTTAGTTTATTACACAATGATATGCAAGACCTTGTTGTGATTGCCGGTAAAAACTCATTACAAATGCTTGATATACAGAAAGGCAAGATAGTAAATGACTTATTATCAACTAACTATGCAATGAAGAATAAAAAAGTCATTGGCTCAATATTAGACGTATCAACAGGTTATCAACAGAATAATAAATATATTGCAACATCAACAACGACTGGTTCTATTCTTATATTCAGTGCTCAATCTAGAAATCAGATTAATAAACTAACATACAAGTTCTCAGATCATTCAAGAGCTGTTAATTCAATCAATTTCTCTCAATTAGATTCAAATTTATTATTATCGGGTTCTCAAGATGGACAAATGAAATTATGGGATTTAAGATCAAATTCAAATAAACCAACAGTTACAATGTATGGTAATTCAGATGCTGTTAGATGTTTGAAGTTCTCACCTTTCCATAACAAGAAATTCGTTTCAATTTTTGATTCTGGTATTATTCAAAAATGGGACATTAGACAAACAAATCAATATGAAAAAAAATTTAACGCTCATACAGGACCTGGTTTAACCTTAGATTGGAATCCTGAATTAGATTATATCATTAGTGGTGGTAGAGATAGACAATTACAGATATGGAATATGAATTCAAATGATACAAGACAAATCCCTGAACATGTTATAAATACAATTTCACCAATTTCAAAAGTTTCATTTAGACCAAATAATAATTTAACAAATATTGGACAAGCTGAAATAGCTACAAGTTTCTTAAATAGTGATTTAGGTCAAGTTCAAGTATATTCTTTGAGAAGAAAATATATCCCATTATATACTGTTGAAAATCATTCTTCACAAATAACTGGATTGAATTTTTTAAACGAATCAACTTTGTTAACTTGTTCCAAAGATAAAAATTTCATATTGGATGATTTATCAAGTTATAAACCTATTGTGGAAAATTTAAAAGTTGCTTCAACTACTTGGTCTCCATCAAATGAATTTGTATACGTTAATCAAGCAATTCAAAATCATACATTAATTGAAGAATTTGAAGACCGTCAAATGATGGCAAATCAAGTGAATAATTCTCATTTACCACATAATAGTTATAATTCTAATGCATCAACATCACCAAGTAACCCCCAATATTTAATGAGTCAAACACCATCTTCAACAAACCTCACTAATAACAACAATACAACTAATTTTGCATCATTAATTTCACCAAATTTAACAATGACTATGCAACAACCTAATTCATATGATAATTCACCATTACAAACACCAAGACCCGGGATCTCAAGATCTTCAACATCACATTTCAATAGAAGTACAAGACCATCATTAAGTAAAGTTCCATCTCATGGAAGTGATCCTTCATCACGATATCTGTCATCATATCAAACGTTATCATCATATCCAAAACAATCAAATGAATCACAAATATTGAACACTTATGCTATTCCTGTTAATTTACCAATAAATAAAAATAATAAAGATTTAGAATATTTAGCAAATAATTATATTTTCAATCCTATCGATGAAGAAAAATCAATAATTGATATATGTGAATATAATTCATCTATTGCTTTAAATGTTGGCAATCTAAGAGATTCTCAAACTTGGAAAGTCATTCAACAAGGTTTGATTTGGGAAAATTCATTAGATGAACAGATTAAATACACCAATATTTTAGATCATCATACAGAGGCTGAAAGTTTTAGAAGTGTTACTAGTTCACAAGATCAAAATGAACAATATAGTACGTCGAATTCAACAAATTATGGTAAATCTCCATCATTTAGTGATTTAAGTGAATACCAAAATTCATCAGTTAATTCAACAAGACCTCATCTATCATTTTCATCATCATTTAAGGCTTCTAATTTAAAACTATCAATTTTGAAAAACAACAACACAAATGAAAAAAATTTTGAAGATGTTATTGAAGAAGAAGATGATACATTAATTCAACCAGTTACTGCCTCCACTATCAAAGATGATTCATTGAAATGGGATATTGATCCAGAAAAAGAGATATCATCATCACCACCACCACCACCAGAACAACCTAAAACATTTGATAATACAGAGATTATAGAAATCAATGATTCAAAATCTATACCAATTTTGAACAAAATGAAAAGTAGAAGAAGTTCAGGAGTTGGAGGTAGATCAATTTCACCAACTTTTTCAATCGATTCGATGGGGTCAGGAACTTCACAATCTTTATTCAAACCTTTAATGCATAAGAATTTACAATTATCTCCATTAATAGGATCACCAACTTCATCATCGATAGCATCACAATCAGTGATTTCTAAACAAGATTCAGTTATAAATCAACAAAGTCATTCAATTAAAACACAAAAATCTAATATTTCTGAATTAACTAAACAATTCACTAATAATTTAGTCATTGATTCATTTGAAAATAAAAATAACAATAGTATTTCATTTAAAGATTTTAAAATTCCTCCATATGCGCCAAATAAGTTAATCAGTAAAAGTATTGAATTCAGTTTAGGTCAAGGAGATTTGATCATGAGTTGTACATTATTGTTGTTATTCAATGGGAAGTATAAAATTTATTCAAATGAAGAATTTAAGGAATTAATATTTGATTATTTGATATATTTACAAAAATTAACATTTTTCATTCAATTTACCAAGATTTCAAGTTTTTTAAATGAGTTTAAAGATTACAAGGATTTAGATATTGAATTAACAACAATTTCAAAAACTTCTTCATCAATTAGACATTTTTGTTCAAATTGTAATAAACTGATAACTAATGAAGTTACAAAAGCTAAATATTTACAACAAAACAAAGTGGTTGATGATGGTAATAATAACGATGATACTAATAATAATCTTATTAATGTGGATCAATTAGGGACATGGTTTTGTGAGAATTGTAATGAAAGAAATAAATGTGTTTATTGTAATGAAGTGTTGAAGAAATTAAGTTTGATTAAATTGAAATGTGGTCATAATGGACATTTCGGTTGTTTGAAACATTGGTTTGTTGAATTAGATATGCAAGAATGCCCAGGTGGTTGTTTATAAACGTATAATACAGAAGAATGAAAAGAAAAAAAGAAACTTTTGATATATAAAAGCTCATTTTTTTTATCTTTCAATTGGATCAATTGATTTACAAAAATCCCAAACATTATCCCAATATCCATCGGCTGCGATAGTATCATTATGTTTTGCACCTTCAATTCTCAATATCTTCTTCTCTTCAGCAGGACATAGTTCATATAATTGAGGCATATGATTTGGTGGAACAATTTCATCTTCAGTGCCATAAATAAATAACCATTTTGAATTATCTGGTGATACTTTTAAAATATCTTCTTCACTTGACCATTTTTGATGACACATTGCTGTAAAATATTTTAAGAATGGGAAAACATGTGGGATACATTTCCTTATACTTAAAAATGTATTTTCTAATATAACACCTTTAACAATTTCATAATTTTTAGAAGATATATAAATTCCAACTGCTCCACCTAATGATCTACCATACAAAATCACTGAAGTTTGACTCAACACCTCATGGTTTATAATGTAGGACAAAACTGTCTCAGCGTCTATTTTCAACCCATCTTCATCAGCAATCCCACTGGATAATCCATATCCTCTATATGAGTAGATCAAAACGTTATAACCAAACGTCTTATAGAATAACTGTACGATAGGTAAAGAATGGCCAATATTACCAGCATTCGGACAGAGCACCAGCACTGTCTTCTTAGCATGAGGGTTTAAACAGAGGAATGTATGTAATTTATGATTGTCTTTCGTCGTTAACCAAACTTCTTCAAATGGTAAACCAAAGCTTGATGGATTATCAACGTTTGTTCTGGAATCTCCTATATTGGAAGGATAGATTAAATTGGATTGGAATTTGTAGATCGCTCCAAGTGCTAGTGTGGATAGAGTGAGTACGGAATACGCAAACATCTCCATGTAGTTCATAATAATGTTTTATGAGGTATAACAGATGTGACTCAATTCTGAGTATTATAAGTGATAATGAGATGTGAGTTTAAGTATGATTATGTCAGCAAACAACAAATTATAAACTATAAATTGATTTATACTATATGAAGATTGTAAAATTTAAATAGTAATGAGTTAACTATATAATATTATTGAGCTATTGACCAATGAACACTCTCTAAAGTTTACAGTTATCTTTAATAATAATATTTAACCTTTTAACTTTTATCTTTAAATAAAAAAATTATTACGTAATACACTTCTACATCCAAACACCAAATACAAAACAAAATTTTGTTGCGCAAAAAGAAAATTTTTTCCTTTTTAACGTTGAGATGGTCAAATTGTTTTATTCAATTATTTTAGATTTAATAACAACTCACTCATATTATAAAGTACTTCACAACTTTCAGTAAATCACTTATATTTCAAACCGTCCATAAAAGTAATCAATTCAACAATATAATCCTTATCCCTAATAATGACTGAAGAATTAACTCAACAAACCAATGATTTATCATTAGAATCACAAAAAACCATATTATCAACCGGTACAGAAAACGCTGCATCATTAGACGCCAAACATCCATTGAACACAAGCTGGACTCTATGGTACACTAAACCGCCATCTCAAGACTCTCATGAATCATGGTCAGATTTATTAAAACCAGTCATCACATTCAGTACAGTTGAAGAATTCTGGGGTGTTTTCAACTCAATTCCAACTGCTGAAGATTTACCATTGAAGGGTGATTATCATCTATTCAGAGAAGGAATCAGACCTGAATGGGAAGATGAACGTAATGCTAATGGTGGTAAATGGAGTTATCAATTCAAAAATAAAAGCATTGATATCAACAATTTATGGTTAAGAGGTTTATTAAGTTTGATTGGTGAAACCATTCAAGATGATGAAGATGAAGTTAACGGTATTGTTATTAGTAATAGAAAATTTGCTTACAGAGTTTTATTATGGACTAAAACTACAGAAAAGAAAAAATTGTTCAACATTGGTGAAAAATTCAAGAAGGTCTTACAGTTGAAAGATGAAGATTCAATCGAATTCTATAGTCATAAAGATGCCGAAGTTAAAGGTGCTAAACCAATCTTAGTTATTTAGGAATCATTAATTCTTAATTTAATACTAAATTTGCTATATATACCAATATTGTAGTTAAAAAAACAACACTAACATTATTTTACACAAATATTCTGAATGATTTGGTAAATCCACCATTTGATTCAATCTCTCCTGTATACCAAAATCCCCAAAGAACAACCAAATAGATTAAAATTAAAATACTACCTTTAAAATAATTACTTTTACCTTCTGCATAAACATAAGTGAAAATACCAACAGATGCAACACTTGCAATCAAATCCCAATTAGGAAAAATTAAAGTAAACATACTATCTCTAATTTGTGAACCAAATTCTAAATTATTATGAAATAATGAATATAACACTAATGAAGGAATTTGAATCAAACAAACTTGTAATGCGTAAGCTGAACCAATTTCCATCGATAATGCAACGTTACCGTGTGTTGCAAATGAAATAGCATTAAGAAATTCTGTGGTGTTGGGAACTAATGCAAATATAGTTATACCTAAAAATTTAGGATTTATTGGGAATTCTTTTAAAACTGAATCGACACAATCAACTAAAATTTCTGCAATAATTGCATAAAATACAGTAGCTGATAATAAGACAATAGTTGATTTTTGTTTTGACCAATTTGGTGAATCATGACCTTGTGGTTCTAATGTTTGACTTTCAACAACGACTGGATTAGCAGGTTGTGATAAATGTGGTTGTATTGGTTGTATTGGTTGTTGTTGTTGTTGTTGTTGTTGTTGTGGTGGTGGTGGTGGTGGTTGAGTTTCTTTTTTAACATCAGTTATTGGTGTTGACCATATTAATGAGGCATGGGTACGCAAAGTAAACCATAATCCAATTGTATATGCTAAAAATAATAGAATTGCACAAACGATTGAGAATGGTTTCAATACACTATTAAATAATTCATCAATCATTAAAGGTGGTTGATAAAACTGACAAGTTTGACAAGTTTGATCAAGTTTCAATGAATTAATTGGACACGGAACACATTTAATTTCATATGATCCATAAATTTGATGAAATACAGTTGGTGCAAACATGACACACATTGAAAACAATAGCATCGTTGAACTAACTCCTGCACTTGCTGGGTTATAACGTTGAGTTTTCCTAATAAGTGCACCAGCACACATTGATAATCCAGGTAGCAATAAAACACCACCTAAAATAGATCCAATCATTGAACCTTCAACTAACAAACCTTTGTTTTGGTTTAATGCAACACAATATAAGAAGATTTCAACAATAGTTGAAAAAAATGCATTAATAACAGCACCAACACCCATTGAAGATTGAGCAGATATGGATGCCACTGCTTGTCCAATGAAATAAGCTAATGGAATGATTGATAATAAACATAATGCAAAAATTAAAGGTTCATTTGTTAAAAATGAATGAATTTCAAAAAACTCTTTCAAAATGAAAAAATCAATGATTGTAAATAAAACAATAAATAATAAATTAATCAATATTACGTTTGTACCATCAACGGTATATTTCCAATAATGTAAACCTGATGAACGATAAGTACAAACCAAAATGTTTGAATTTTTCTTAAAATTTGATAAATTTGAAGCTTGATGAGATAATAAATATGAATCAAATTTGAAAAATAAAGCTAATGGATGACGTCTTAAATGGTTTGTTAACACCGTTATAACCTTTGACATTGGAATGGTGACGATTAATAACCAACATATCAACCAAATCAAATGTAAAATAGGTTGTAATAAGATGTAAAAGTATAAATAAAAGAAAATTCTACCAAATGACCAATCTCCACGACCGAAAAATCTTAGTTTTTTATCATCTTGAATTAAAGAGGTATCTAATGGATCAATGGTATCATGATTTTGAATGACATTATGAAGTGTAGGTTCTCTTTGAAGATTTTCGTGATCTTGTTGTTGATCTTGTGAAGTTGAAGTTTCTGGATTTAATTGAGAATTTGAAGGTGAAAAAAACAATTTCGTTTGCTCTTCATCTCTCCATCTTTGATACTCGTGAATAGTGGTGCCTTCGTTTTGATCTTCATTTAAATAATTAACATCTTTTTGTAAATAAACGATCTTACCAAATGGCCATAATAAATAAAAACCTAAATTGAAAAAAACTCTTGAGTATTGAATTTCTCCAGTTAACAGTTCAATTAGCATCAGTATAGCAGAGCCTAAGAATGATAATAAGAACAAAATCAAACCAAATGTTAAAGACCAACAGATGTTAGCTAAATGAACTGTTAAATTAATGGTTTTCTTTTTTTTGTTCAAATGATGTTGATGATCATCAAATTGTAAATTCTCATTTGAAGTATCACTTTCAATGACTTCATGAATATCATGATCAGCTTCTCTTTCGACTGATCTGATTTTCTTATATAATGCAGGTTTCCAAATTCTTATACCAAAAGGATGAGTTTTATTAATAGCATTTTGACGTTCTCTTAAGGTAAATGATTCCATTGATTCAATTGATTGATTATCAAATTCATTATCATCTTTATATCCAGATTCTGATTCTTCTTGATAGTTTGTATCGTCATGATAACTGAAATGTTCTTCTGAATCATTTTTATGTAATTCTTTGGCAACGGAATTAGGAACTAAGTTTAATTGAGATAATTTCAAAGCTGAAGGGTTTTCTAATTGTTGATATAGACCATGATGAATGTTATGATGTTTATGTGAATCTGATTCAGAATCCTCTAGGACTTTCAAGTTTGAATCAGCATTGATTAAATTGGTAGCAATTCGTTGTTGAATGGCACTGATGTTATCATTATGATTATTATGATGATGAGGATCACTTGAAGTTGTGATCACCGGAGAGCTAGGTTGTTGAGTAGAAGGTGTATCTTTTGCAACTGATAGATTCCTGTTGGATCGTTTGTATCTATACCTTAATGCATCGTTATAACCTTCCAAGTATTCTCTTTCCATATCTTTTTCTATCTCATCTAGATCATCATCAACTGAATACACGTAATTTAAAGGAGGCTGCTTCATTGACAAAGCGGATAATGTTCTGTTATTCACTGGTCTTTTCTTCTTTTTATCCATTCCAAAGAGATTGATGTAAATAGTTGAAGAGTTGAAGAGTCTTTAATAGTTAAAAGTAAACAAATATTTATTTGGCTGTCTCAATCACGTGGTAACGAATATTACGTAAGAGTTGACTAATAATGATTACGTAATTTAGACGCACATTATTACGTCATCAGTTTTCATTTATTTTTTTCCTCGAAATTTTTCTTTTTTTAGTTTTTTATTCCCTGAAACTTTTTTGATCTTTCTCATTTCACTTAGAATAAATTAAACTAAAAAACATCAACAACCGGAATTTTTGATCGAAAGCTCTCAATATCCCACTCAGTTCAATCACTTTACTCATTATGCGCTTCGTACTACTGCTCTCCCTCTGGTTCTCACTCATTTTTGCCCAAACTTCTACATTCACAACAGTTTTAACAACAACAAATGATCTAGGTATAACTGTCACGTTGACTCAAACAAGAACCTCCACTTCACCAACAACAACCCCTACTACACCAGCTACAACTCCAACAACCCCTACTACACCAGCTACAACTCCAACAACCACAGGTACTACAACTACACGTACAACGGGAACTATCAACTCCATGAGTTCCATGAGTTCCGTTGACTCTATGAGTTCAATTGACTCTATTGATTCTATCGACTCTTCCATCTCCAGTACTGGAACTACAACTAGAACAACCAGAACAACTACTGGTACCACTACAGCACTAACTACTAATGCTCTTCCAACAGGTACTCCACCAAATCCAACTTATACTTACTCTGATGCAACAACAACTTATATCACATCATCTGCCTGGACCTCAATTTGGATCACAGTCACTTATTCAAACGGTGGTGTTGCAACTGTTCAAACTACATATTCTCAAAAATTCACAAAAATGTATTCAACAGTTGCTACTCCTGCACCAGGTACAATTGGACTAGGTACTATCTCAGGTACTGTTGGAGTTGTTAGAACTAATAATTATGTGACTATGAGTTCAAAGAATCAAGGTGTTTTGAATCAAGGAATTAGTGCATTATTGGTATTTGCTGCTTCTGTTTTATTCTTATAATAAGGATACATATTTCTCTCACATACATTTGATTTTTCAGTTTTATTTTGTTTTTGGGGTTTTATTTTTTGGTTTTAAAGGTACTACAGTATTATTGTTATATATTAAAAAAGAAGAATAATATTTATTATAGAGATCTGCTCATGTAATTGTGCTAGTTTATAGTATACTTATTTCATATAATTATTTATTTACCAGTGTTGAAGAATTTGTTAAAACCAACTAAAGTGAATCTATATCTAACATCACCAGCATCTAATCTTGTTAATGCTTGACTAACATTTTCTTCACTAACATCTAAAGGTTCAACCCATGGTGTAAATTTATGTTTAACTGCTAAATCAAATAATTCAATAGCTTCTTCTCTTGAACCTAGAGATGATGAACCAACACAGGAACCATTTCTTAAGAAAGTGAATGGATTTGCTTCAAATTTATCATCAACATGAGGTAAACCAACAGAAATAAAACTTCTATTAACTTTTAAAACTGGTAATAAAGAATCTAATGTAATTGAAGAAGTTGAAGTTGAACAATTTAATAATAAATGGAAATGATCAAACAATTCAGTTTTATAATCGTATGAAGAATCTCCAGTTGCAATGAATTTATCAGCACCCATTTTAATAGCATCTTCTTTTTTGGAATATGATCTTGAAAAAGCAGTGACTTCAGCTCCTAATGCCTTTGCTATCATGATTGCCATATGACCTAAACCACCAATACCAATGATACCAACTTTTGGAATTTCACCTTTTGATAAAACATCTTGAATATTTCTTTTAATTGGAGAATAAACAGTCAATCCACCACATTGTAAAGGAGCAACTAAGTGAGAATCAATACCATCTGGAATTGGGAAAACCATGATTTCATTAGCTCTAACATGAGAAGCATAACCACCTTGAGAAACATAACCATCTGGATAAACAGAAGCATAAGTACCAACACTCTTTGGACAGTATTGTTGATTGCCATCAAGACATCTTGAGCATTCACCACAAGCGAAAGATTGAGCACCGATCCCAACTCTTTGGCCTAATTTCAAACCAAGTTTACATTCATCACCTAATTTAACAACTCTACCAACGATTTCATGACCAACACATTGAGTCTTTGGACCATAAGTTGAAGATAAACATTTCAATGGATCGTGACTCCATTCGTTTTTCAAAGTGAATAATTCACTTGCACAGACACCACAACATTCAACTTCAACATCAACATCATTTGGACCGAAATTTTTTGGTTGATAGGAAGTTAGCTTTGGATTAGCCCAATCTTTTGGATCAGAGATGGCAAAACCTTTGAATTCGGTAGGATAATCGACAGTAGTGGACATTTCTAGTATTCTTGTATATAAGTGATATAAAAAGAATGAAAAGGAGAAATTTATTTGTGATAAAATTTTTCTTGATATGCAAAGAGAACTAATTGATTGTGGAATTGTATCACAAATGTAAGAAATTACCTTAATGAGTTGGATTAAAAGAGACTTGATCAACGTGCTTATCAGTGATTGAACTATGAATGATAATTGACACTAAAATCATTACCATTATTCATTCAATTGACCGATACATGTCTTCAACTCCGAGAGCTCATCTCGATATCAGATTTACATCTTGAAGCATCTCGTTTTGATTTGATTGGAAATCATTAAAAAAATTTCAACTAAAAAGTCGCAATTTCCTCAAACAGAATAACTATGATAATTTTACTTTCGATATAAGATCCACAGTGTTTCAAGTGTTTCACATGGCTTTCTAAACCAATCGAAACTCATTGAATTTTATTCAGTTTAAGCGTTGATCCGATCCGATGAGATTTTCGATAAGAAAAATTTCGGTTTGTCTGAAAAGGGAAATTTTAAGAGATTTTTATTTGAATCATTCAATTTTGACTACTTTTGTTTATTGTTTACTTTTTATATCAAGACGCGGGAGACTCGAGACTAATATGAAGAACAACTTATTACTTACTGAACGATTCACACAGGGTGATGACAATATCAGGTGTGTGTCTTTCCACTCGGATCATGCTTTCAAGTAACCATTTATACTTGTAATATCAACTCTTGTCCTTTATAACATCCTAACAACATTAGAACTGATCCATTGATGAAATTACAATACATCAAAGATCTAATCATCAATGGTTTCAAGAACAACGAATCAGTGAAACTAACTTTCCTGAACAACAAAATAATGACATACCCTTCATTAACTGTATCTGAATCAGATAAATTCCAAATGGTTTTGAAAATAATTGATGTTTTGATCAATAATTTATTAATTGGTATCATCACTACTAAAAGAGATATTTACTATCAAGACGTTAAATTGTTCAAAAATCAAAGAAATGTCGATGTTTTAATCTCATTGATTTCAAAAAGTTTGAATTACAAAGATTTTGAAATTGGTACTATTTCTTCACAAAAGGGTTTGTTTTATAGTGATTACGAAATTAGATTGATCTCAAATAAAGATAATAACGAACAAATTATCCCTTCAATTGAATCATTGATTCCTAAACTATATGGAGTTAGTTCAATAAAAGTAAATGAAGCAGTCCAATATCTTTTAATCATTGAAAAAGAAGCAATTTTCAATTTGATTTCAAATTATTCAAATTTTAATAATAATAGGATTTTAATTACAGGTAAAGGATTTCCTGATAAATTAACAAGAGACTTCATAAACAGATTAATTAAATCAAATCCAAAGTTAAACGTCTTTGCTATTTGTGATTTAGATCCATATGGATTAAATATTTTAAGACAATATAGAAATGGTGATAATTTAAACAATATCGATCATTTCTATTCATGTCCTTCTTTGAAACCATTGGATAATTCAATCTTAAACTTTATTAATAATAACAATAAGTTCAATGATCATACGTTAATTGATTTAAACCTCAAAGAAATCAAAATGATTATTAAAAATTTCAGTAATTGGACTGAATTAATTTCAAATGATGATCTAGATCAATTCAATCATTTCATTAAAGTTGAATTACAAAGAATGTTGTTTTTTGGTAAAAAATCTGAATTGAATACAGCTCAAATGGATAAAAATCGTGTTAATGTCCCTGTGGTTGATTATATTGATCAGCTTTGTTTAAAAGCATTAAAATGATTAAAATTTTGCTAAATCTATCATACAATTGGCCATGTTAGTTTCTATAATTGACTAATTTTATGAATGATGTACTTCAATACATCTAACCCAAAATGACATGGTTTAAAAATCTGGTGAAACGCTATATCTGAACTAAACCTATAAAGAATACCCGTGTTCTATTACCCTTTGATGCAATTACAATCATAACATCATTTATTGTATTGAATGTTTCTCCAATATATTATGTTGAAATTCTAATCCAGTTTATACGTTTTGTACTGAAACAAACCAAAAGTATGAATAATGATTTACTGAAACTTATTCTGCTTTGTCACAATATCATCTGACAAGTCTGTACAATTCCACTGTATCATGATTGAACAAGTTCTACGAAGTTAACCAATATTTCAGTAAAGTAATATTATCATAAGTAAGACACAACTTTTAACATCTCTGATAACATCAATTTTCATGTGCCTTTTTATCTATTTGAGTGAACTCTTCTTGAAAAAAATGTGGTCCTATTGTTTTCTCTATTTCAACTTAGCTTCTTTTTTACAATTCTTGTGTGTGCTTCTTTAGACTTTGTTGTTGATGAATTTGTTTTCTTTGAATCTTCAATATAAATCATTTAGTTACTTGATCTTGTCACAAGGCAAGACTGTAGAAAATTGTTTTGTGGATCTAGACTACATGATGAAATCTAACAAGTTAAAACCTCACAATCCTTTCATCCTATTATTTTAAATCAAGTAAATTTGTGGAGTTCTTTAGTTTTCTTGTCAGTTTCGTATGTCTTGACGGTAGAAGCAGTCATTATTAAAGTAGCTAAATCAGAAGCCACAAAACACGATAAAAGCCACGATGGTTGAAAATGTTAAGTCCACTTCAAATTGCTCTGTAAACTGCTCATATATTCAGCCAAATTTCTTCAATTGATACTATAATTCAAACACATTGACTGAATACCAGAGATGACAGTTGCTTCAAGTTTTGAGAAAGAAAACGCTAATTACGTTGCCCAATTCACTAAAGGTCACTTACCATTACCACCAGCTCGTAAAGTTGCAGTGGTTGTATGCATGGATGCCAGAATAGACCCAGCAAGGGTGTTAGGTTTAGAAGAAGGAGATGCTCATGTTATCAGAAACGCAGGAGGAAGAGCTACTGATGCATTAAGAAGTTTGATTATATCACAACGATTGTTAGGAACAAGAGAGATTGTAGTTATCCATCATACTGATTGTGGGATGTTGACTTTTAGGGATGAAGAGTTGAGAGAGCAAGTCCTAAGAGAAACTGGAGAAAATGTTGATCATATTGCTTTTTTACCATTTTCTGATGTTAATCAAAGTGTTATTGATGATGTTAAGTTTTTGGAGAAAAGTAAATTGATTTTGGAAGTTCCTATTTCTGGATATTCTTATGATGTTCATACTGGTAAAATCAATAAAGTGATTTGATTTGTATCGAAATACAAAATATTCAGGATGGTTTACTTTGTAGAACGAATTAAGGCAATGAATTTCAGTAAGATGAATCGAATTTTGTATGGAATCTCTGTAAGATATGAAATTGAAACGGATACTTGAATGATCATAAACTTCATATCTGCTCCCTTCATTTCACGAAAATAAATACCAAAAAAATGTCTGTATCATATGTATGATCTTTCATGGATATTCAAAATCATATGGCACCAGAACTAACCTGTAGTCTCTTTAGTGTCATTTCCATAAATCTCTTCTTTTGACTAGCCAAAAGTATTTCTTAACTATAATAACAATCTTGTGAAATGAATCTCTTGATTTGAATATAAAAAGTCGAATACAATAATGAATTTATAAGCTTTGAATACCTTCAATATTCAATAATTCGCTTTTTAGTTATTGCTCAATAACTGAAAAAAATAGAAAACAAAATAAAACAAGAAATTCAAACTTCGAACAACACATAATACTTGTATTAAGACAAAGCTCGGTCTAAATACAAGAAAACCATCAGTTTCTCCTTTAGAACCGTAAAAATCGCAAATGTTTTAATTTGGTGCACAGATGCTCATATGATAAATAACGTATTTTTCCCGTCAGAACTCGTCCTTGTTAGCTCAGTTGGTAGAGCGTTCGGCTTTTACAGTCAAACTAAGGAATTAAATTTCATTAGCGGAAGTTAACCGAAATGTCGGGGGTTCGAGCCCCCCATGAGGAGTTCTATTTTCTTTTTTTTTCAACTGTAAATAATGCTGGAAAGTCCATATTTGTTGTCACTATCTAAAAAAATGATACCCTTTTGAACCAACACTATGGTCAAAAGCACCAGGTGTCTTTTGTTTAGTACCATACAATGATTAAAAAGACAATTGGACACCAATCTTATGTTTTCGAAGATACTGTATGTCTAATTAGAGTTTTATATTTTGATTTGAACGTTTTTGAGCATATTTTTTTCGATAATTAATGTTGATCCTTCTCGTGGTATCATTTGCATCCAATAATGTGATATAACCCAAAGTTACGTCGTTTCTTTTGTTGTTTCAATTATGAAGATTTGGAATCAGAGATTTCAATTAATGATCTTACATTTATCTTGATATTATATGATATAGGTTTAACCCGTCTTTGAACTGATTATATGTTCAGATCTTTCACCATAGTCAATATAAAAAGTTATGATAATTATTGTAGTCTAAATTCAGTGATCAATTTCGTTCTCTTTCGATAATAAACAGCTAGATTCTAGTTTCTATATACGTCATACATTATATAAATAGTAATTAATGGTATATTTGGATATGCTTATATAAATCAAGGTAAAACTTTTTTTATTATTTTATAGGAAAAAAAAAAATGTTTTTTTTTCTTGTTTTCACTAACAACTACACTTTAACTTACTTACTGTTTCTCGTAAAACTTTGATATCACATTGTGGATCATGAGTCGTACAAAATATGTACTTGGATATACTCGATTAGGAGGCCTGTCGGCTTTATCTTAGTCAGTGTTTAATGAACAAACTTTACAAAGCAATCTGGAATAACTATCCTTTATATACTAAATTCTAGGGGAATACGATGTTTATATATATCAGCCATTAAACTTTCACAAGTGAGACATTGGCAATCATGTCATTAATCAACTGAAAGACCTTGAATAATTTTTTGGCTTATAGAAATTGTATATATGATTTTGGTTCAAAAGATTTTTTAATGATTTTTCCAGATCTTTCACCAAAATCCAGTATATACACAACTAATATTTGAGAAAAATGTAGTAGAAGTTGGAGTTTATACAGATAATCTCATTTAGAAGCCATGAATAATAGCTCAAACTGAATATTGAATATAATAATTGATTTACAGATTCAAAAATTATGATCTAAGAATGTGTTGGAAAATTTTTATAATTCATTTCATATATAATAAATGCACTCAAGAAGCACTAGAATGGTCTACGGACTTATGATATATATGATGAGTAGATATTTTATCGTTTAATTAAATTTGAGAATCAGAAATTTATTTCATTTAATTACTAATTTGTTGGTATTACAGAAATGAGTTGTTATTATGGAAGAAAAATCTTTTTTAATTTAGCCATTAAATTATAAGAAGCGTCAGAGAAGTTCAATCAATGGTCCATTGGTTAGAAGTGTTACAAACTATGGGGATGCTGTACCAATAATTGAAGAAGTTGTTGATCCAGAGGAACCTGAACCATCTGATGAAATGAAAGCTATTGAATATGGAGGTGAATCTGAATCTGGTCCTAGCTATAATTTAGTGGCTACCTGCTTATTAGCTGGCACACCATCTGGCCAGATCACTCTGCCATATAATCAGGCCATGAAGCTTCCAAATGCCAATGACTGACAACAGGCCTTTGATGGTGGGAAATTCTAATGCGGAATCAAACGTTTGATTATGTTGATATTAAAGATGTTCCAGATGTCAAGCCAATTAAGTCAAAGTGGGTATTGAGCACTTGTTATACGTTATGAGTCTCTTTGTACTCATCTGGATCAGAAAGACTTGGAATTGAACAATTAGATGTTTCTAATGCTTTTCTAAATGGATTCAAAGAAACAATATTTATTGAGCAGCCTGAAGGTTATCATAATGGAAAGAAACAGTTACTTAAACTATATAATTAATTCGAAGTATGGTTTGAAGCAACGCCCAAAGATATGGAAATATAATTCTTCTTTTTCTTTTATTCTTGTTTGACTGTTTTACTGTTTTACTCAGATTATGAAATCGTCCACATATAATCCCATGATTGTGTTACCAGACTCACTCTTATGATAAATGCACATATAAAAGATAGTCATTTTTTTACACTGTAATACTGATTAGATTTTTGGTCTCGATTGTTAAAGATTATGACTTTTGTTTGATTGTTTTGTTACGTCTAAGCGAGGCACCTCCCTACGAACGTGTTATTGGAATTAAATAGCAAGTCTTGTGACGTGAGTTTACTGACTTTGTGAGGATAATAAAAAGTAAGTTTCTACTTGGTATTGTTAGTTTTTTTTCCAACCTACTGTATTATGTATTTATATTGAACAGATGTAAAACTTCATCGCTAAAATTGGTTTCTCCTGTTCGTATTTATTGTATGAATTTGTTCAATGATTTTATAAGTTTTGAGACTTGTGATCATGAATTCAATACATGATATATAATTCAGAAATGATTGTATGTATAAATTAATTTCACACTTTCTAGAATCGTTCCACTTCATGTTGTTAGTTAGCATACATATTTGAAAGTCTTCAAGTATATATCACTATTTGATAAATTATTTAAGTTAAGATCAGAGTAAATAGATATTGATACATGAAATACGTTATTGTAGTATTGAATTCAAATATATTTGTTGATTTTAATATGATATAAAGATTGATTCTTATTTCCAAACACATTCATATTATTTAAACATCTTATTCATAACCACCATGTTAGAATTTTATAAACTATATATAGTAAAACAATTATTGAGGATCTAACAGGTTTGTTGAATTAAAACCAGAAACAACTCTTCAACAGTATTGGTTTGGTATGAACTAATTATAAGACTTTGCACGAGATGAACGTCACATCTTGATTGCATCATGTGAAACCATAAGAGTCTTTAAGTTCCTGGAGTTAGAATCATTCTTACTCAATGATGTAGGGTTAAGTGAAGCAGAAATTGACCTCGTTGAACAATTAAAGGGGTCATAAAAAACCTATCTCTATTGTATTTACAAAACTGGGTAAATAGTAACTCGTAAATAGGCAGGCTCTGGTGATCTAAAATATGGGTGTATTACAGTATGTAGATACTGTAGATAATAAAACTCAGAAATAGAATAAGAACATGAAGACTCATGCTTTTGCTCTCGTCGTACTGATGTTCGTCATCAAAGTTGTTGCATTACAAGTCAATTTCAGTGATTATTTACCAGGCCGTAAGGATTTGAGTGGGTATTATGAGTTAATCTCAGGTACTTACAAATCTGGTGGTCTATTACATGTTAACTCAACAACCTTGAATGCCCCAAAAGTTAGTGATACACCAGTTGTGATTTATGGATTTGAGGATGGTACAAATCTTAAGATGACTGGCACTATAGAGGATAATGTGTCTGCTGGCAAAGTCGTTGAAAAATCTGGCTTGGAAAGATGGTTTGAGTACATATTATATGGTGCTACTATCTACGTTCTTACTGCCGGTTATTGCAAAGTTTATAAGTCTTCTACTGTTAATGGAAGATTAAGACGAGCTGTTCATGCTTTCGTGAACTTGGGCTTTGGTGTAGGACAAGTCATAGGTGAAGTTGTAGTTGCGTCAGTTGTGATATTGAGAGTAATAACGAGGATTCTGGTGGTTCCAATGGTGCTATTATTCAGGATAATTTCAGGATTAACCTCTCTTGGGTTGAGAGTTTAGTTGAAAACAGTTGATTCAAACAATTTGAACAAACAAAATCATTTCAAATTACACAGTTGACAAAATCACTGTTCAAGAAGTGGAGAGTTTTAAACAAGTGTGCAAAATAATACTAAAGCACAGTAATATAGAATCTAAACAATAAAGAGTTACACAGATGTATGAGAGTATTATATACACTACAAAGTTTTAATATATATACATGATGACTATGATTATAACTATATCCAATTCTTACCCTTTCTTTCTCTTTTCTCCATTAAACGTTTATATTTATTACCTTTAACTTTCAAGATAGTTTCATCTTTAACAGCCAAAGCATCAACAATTTTTTGTTTTCTTTCAGCGTGGTTTCTTTCGTATTTAGCTAATTTAGGTCTTAATGTACGTTTCATGAATGAATTAGCATCGTATTTCTCTTGATAGAAGATCTTATTGTTTTGTAAAACCGGTAATTGATCTTCAACACCATATCTGTATGCTAATTTCCATAGATCAGACTGTCTTCTAATCGAGTATTTAGGATCATGGACTCTTTTTGTTATTGGATGACGGTTAGGTAAGAATGGGTTTGCCTTACTGTCAGTGGTTATAGTTGGTTTGTCTGAATATTCTTTGAAACTTGAAGGTGGATAACGGGTGAAAAAAGATTGTAATTTCTGTGGCAGTTTAGAGAAGTAGTCTATGTCTTCAGAGACGACCTTGATACCTGATTTGACAGATTGGAGCAGTCCAATTGAAGGTCTCATTATGATATTTTTATGGTAATAAAATATTCAATTATTCAGATTCGACAGTTTTTTGAACATTTTTTTTTCACCAGAATCGGTTTGGCCAGGAAGGCCATCAAAAATGAATCATTTATCTTTAACTACAATTCTTTCTCCCACCGAATTGGCTTTCAATCAGTTGCAGACGGAGAGAAACACACACAATGATCCGTTCAAATCTCAACAACTTCAAGAGAACTCTCGCAACTCTCCACGAAGAATCAGCGAAATTCATTAAGGAAAACTCCAAATATTCAGTAACGACTTATTCAAGACCTTCAATCGTTTTTGAAAAGGGTCAAGGTTCTTATTTATGGGATATCGAAGGTAACAAATACATTGACTTCACTGCTGGTATTGCAGTCACTGCACTGGGACACTCACACCCTGAAATTGCAAGAATCATGTACGATCAAGCTTTAACTCTGATCCATTCTTCAAATCTTTATCATAATTTATGGACTGGTGAATTATCTAAACAATTAGTCGAAATCACTAAACAATCAGGTGGGATGCATGATGCATCAAGAGTGTTTTTATCCAATTCAGGTACTGAAGCCAATGAAGCAGCTTTAAAATTTGCTAGAAAATATGGGAAATCAATCAACGAGAATAAATCAGAGTTCATAACTTTTGAATCCTCGTTTCATGGTAGATCAATGGGTGCATTATCAGTGACACCAAATCCTAAATATCAAGCCCCTTTTGCTCCTTTGATTCCTGGAGTCTCTGTCTCTCAAAAAAATCTAGAACATTTCTTAACTTTGATCAATGAAAATACAGCAGGTGTCATCATTGAACCAATCCAAGGTGAAGGTGGTGTTAGACCAATCCCAACTGATTTCCTTATCGAATTGAAAAAAATCACTAAAGAAAATAAATCTTTATTGATCTTTGATGAAATTCAATCCGGTTTAGGTAGATCTGGTAAATTATGGGCTCATTGTAATTTACCAAATGAAGCACATCCTGATATCTTAACAATGGCTAAAGCCCTAGGTAACGGGTTCCCTATCGGTGGTACAATGATCACAGAAGAAGTCGAATCCGTTTTGAAAGTTGGTGATCATGGTACAACATATGGTGGTAATCCATTAGGTTCAAGAATTGGATTATTCGTTTTAAATGAAGTTTCAAAACCTGAATTCTTATCACAAGTTGGTATTAAATCAGACTTGTTCAAAGTGGAATTAAATAAATTAAAAGATCAATTCCCTGATAAAATCGTGGAAGTTAGAGGTGAAGGATTATTATTAGGTATTGAATTCAAACAAGAACCATCAAAGATCGTGGAGAAGGCAAGAGATCTAGGTCTATTGATCATCACTGCAGGTGGTAACACAATCAGATTCGTTCCTGCTTTGAATATCACTGAAGAAACCATTAACGAAGGTTTAGAAGTCTTGAAAGAAGCAATTAGTTCAACTTAGATTAAGAAAAAGTTATTGTAGTGTCATATATATCATTTGGGTTGTATAAGTTGAGTTTATGAATTGTATGATACTTTTACATTCATTCTCGTTTCCCATAATAAATAGATTGTATATTATTCACACATAAGTCACTTGGAAAGCCATTTTTAAAACATTGAACATTCTATTATAAAATCTAGTCAAGACTTGTTTTAGTTTATTATTTAATCGGATCAATTTAATTGACTTATTGATACTTATGATTGAGATTAACGAGATAATCAATAATAAAACAGGATATTTATTTGAGTTCAATTTTAATATCTTATCTTTTAATATTAATAAAAGATTGTCATTTAAATTATCCTTTTCAGGTTCTTTAACTTCATTCATTAGTTCTTGGTTTTCAACTTCTTTCAATTGTTTTGCTCTCTGTTGTTGTTGTTTTCTCTCTTCCTTCTTCAATTCCCTTCTCTTTTTCATCATTAGTTCTTCTTTTCTCTTCTTCTCTTCATTAATTTTATCTAGTTCCAATTTTTTCTTCAATTCATGCAATTCATTAATCAATTCTTCCTTTTCAGTGATATGATAATTATCAAGAATCTTTGTTTCAATTTCACTAATCTTTTCTGTTTTAATTAACAATTCAAAATAATATATCTTCATCAATTTCAAATATTGATCATATTCAACTTCAGAAACATCAATAATATTCAAATAATCGTTTATTCTTCTTTGTAACTCTGATAAGTCGGTGTTCTTGTTATTCAACTTGATGATAAATAAAGATATAACCAACTCAATGGGAGTATCATACAATGTGTATAATTCATTAAACAAAAAATCACCAGTGAATAAATCATTCAGTTTCTGAAACTCATAATTACTCAGTTCTTTAACTTCTTGATTCATGAAGACATCAATCAAGTTGAAATATAAAGCCCAAATCTGAATAAACAACTGTCTATCGATCATTTGCTCATGATACAATTCCTTTGATGATTGAACTAATTGAGTAACGATGAGATAACTCTTATTGAACCTCTTGTTGATGAACAATTTAGCTGCTTTTTTGTATTCCTTTGCAACAGAACCTGTTGGAACTGTCTGTGATGACAGCAACGAGCTCACTGAGTCCTCCAAAGTCGTCATAAACACCCACTAATAACAGTGTAAAATGGGTATTATTTCCGGTATTAATTATTTTGACTGGTGAAGATGACTTTTCTCATAACCTTTCCAACTTAAGTAATTACCTCTTTCGGCAGTTTTCCTCCAATTCCAAAAAATCATCGACAAAATCTCAAGTTTTTTTTGTTCAGAAAAACATCAACAAAAAAGTCCATTAAAAAATCAATTGGAAAAACCAACACTGAATTGATTCTTTTTACGTTGATCTGTTATCTTCAAGGAAGCAATCCCCATCTCCCTGTTATCAATTGGTGCTTCTTTTTTTCCACGTTGAAAATTCCTTCAAAACTCACATTCACCACCCCTTTTTCATTATAAACAATCATAACATGGCTGATTCAATTAATGATGATATCTATCCATTAGCTCTATTGATGGATGAACTGAAACACGATGACGTTTCAAACCGTGTCGAGGCAATGTCAAAATTAGATACCATAGCTTTAGCTCTAGGTCCTGAGAGATCAAGGTCTGAATTGATCCCATTCTTACAAGAAGTTGCTCAAGATGATGAAGACGAAGTATTTACTGTACTAGCGGAACAGTTAGGCCATTTCATCCCACTGATTGGTGGTGCCGAATACGCTCATCTACTATTACCAATTCTAGAAATTTTATCATCAACAGAGGAACCTTTAGTTAGAGATAAAGCTGTGGAATCTTTGAATAAAATTGCAAGTCAATTATCGTTACAACAGTTGAATGAATATTTCTATCCGTTAATCGAAACTCTAGCAAACACCGAATGGTTTTCATCAAAAGTCTCTTCAACTGGTTTATTCAAGAGTATTATATTTAAAGTTGATGAAGAAAAAAGACACAATTTATTAAACATTTATTTAAAGTTAGTTAATGACTTTGATGCTCCAATGGTTCAAAGATCTGCTGCTACCAACTTACCAGCTATAATTGATTTATTCACAAATAATCCAGAATCATCAAATGAAAAAGATTGGGAATTAATTTCAATCATGTTCAAATCTTTAACAAGTGACAAACAAGATTCTGTTAAATTATTAAGCATTGATGTATTAATTTCAATTTTGAATTATTTCAACTCTAAAAATGATACAATTAACGTTGATTCATTGTTAGAAACAACTTTCAATTTAATCAATGATCCAAGTTGGAGAGTTCGTTATATGGTTAGTGAAAGATTCGAATTAATTGTTTCAAATTTCCAAAACAAATCACAGTTTATAAAATCATTCTTGAATTTACTAAATGATAACGAATCAGAAGTTAAAAAATCAATTTTGAAACAATTAAACAAATTTTGTAAATTGATTCCACAAAATGATTTAATTAACTTATTTATACCACAAATCAAATTATTAAGTAATGATTCTTCAGAGTTAGTAAGATCTTCATTAGCTAATGAGATCATTGAATTAACCAATTTATTTGATAAAGAAACAATTATAAATGATTTATTACCAATTTTCATACCAATGTTAAAAGATGAATTTCCTGAAGTTAAATTGAATATAATCTCGAAATTGAACTTAATTAATCAATCAATTGATATTAATTTATTAATAAACTCATTATTACCTGCTATTTCAGAATTAGCTAAAGATAAACAATGGAGAGTTAGATTAGCCATAATTCAATACATTCCATCATTAGCCAAACAATTAGGAATGGAGTTATTTGATGAGGAATTAGGTGATTTAGTCATTTCTTGGTTATGGGATAGCGTTTATTCAATTAGAAATGAAGCAATTGAAAATATCTCTAAATTAAGTGAACTTTTCGGTTCGGATTGGTCAAATGAACAAATTATAAAAAAAATCCTGAATGATGAAGATCAAGTTATGATGAATAATTTTATTCATAGATTAACTTCATTATTTGTTTTAACTAAAATTATAAAATCTTTAGATGATAAAATAATAATCAATGACATCATTCCATTCATTAATAAATTATCAAAGGATAAAATCCCCAATATAAGATTTAACGTTGCAAAATCATATTTAGAAATTGTTAAAATTTTAATGAAGATTGATAAAATTGAATTGATCAATCAATTGATCTTACCAAATTTAGAAACTCTGAAATTTGATGATGATGTGGATGTTAAATTTTTTGCAAATAAATCATTTGTTGAAATTAATGCCTTGTTGAACAAAAATTGAAATTAGTATATAAAAATCTATATAACAATGATGATTACTATATTGATAATAAATCAATTCTCATACATCTTAATGTATCCGATCAAAACTACATAAAGTTTCTCTAACATATAAGTTTTTTATATACACAATTAATATATACACATTCTATTTTCAAATAACTATAATTGATTAATCTTTTGATAAAACGTATTGTAAAATTTCATCAACTGATTTATTAGACATATCAATTTTAGAATCACCATTCTTATTTGATTTTGAAGTATCTAATTTTTTACCGTTCTTGTTATTATTATTATTATTTAATTTATTTTGTTGTTTAACTAATTTATCATTCTCTTCTCTAAATTTAATGATTTGAATCATTCTATCTTTTAAATTCTTGACTTGTTTAGTCAAATAATGATTATCAGATGCAATTTTCTTTAAAATTTCATATGATTCACTTGATAATTTCAAAGAATTTGAATAATTCTCAATTAATCCATATAGATAACCTAATCTGAATTTCAAAAATCCTAATGAATATGAATCTTCTCCATCAATTCTCTTGATTAATTGATTGGTTAAAGTGATTGCGGATTTGAAAAATCTATTTTCTTGTAATGAATTGATTAAATCTCCGTTAATGATAGGAATTGAAACGTTATTAACCAAATAATCAGAATTGAAAATTTGATTGATTCTATAATATGATTTGATTGAATTGTTAATATTACCAAAATCTAATTCATAAGTGGATAAATTCAAATAAGAAATAATAGTTTCATGAGAATCTAAACCGAAAACTCTTTCACTGATAGCAGCTGCTTTACGACCCATTAACAATGCTTCTTTTTTCAATCCAAGACCTCTATAAATTTGAGCTACTGAAGAATATAATTTTTGAACTTCAGGATGAACTTCCCCATAAATTTGAATATAAATAGTGATCGATTCAGTGATTAAAGCTAATCCTTCATTTTTAGCTGCTTCATCTTCAGAGTTTTGTAGTTGTAATCTACCAGCTTCAAAATATTGTTCACCTGTACTGGAATGAGGTTTGATGGTTTTAATGATTGGTGATAATGAAATATCTTGAGGTTCGAAAACGTTAGTTCTTTCTTGAACTTTGTTCTTTTTGTTGGTTTTTTTAGTAGTATTGATGTTCAAATCTTTTAATGATTCTTTAGTGAATGAATATTCACGATCAATCCATTGAATACCAAATTTGAATGAAATTTCTCTTTGTAATTGTAATGGAGAGATCGTTTCAAACCAATCAATTGGTAAAGAAGTTCTATAACGGATTTGAACCTCTTTTTCAATCAATTCTTTAACTGAACGAGGAGTTAATTTGATGAATTCTAACTCTTTTTCAGTGTAAAATCCTTCATCATTGTTAATTGAGATAGTTGGATTTGAATTGAAATTGATACCTAGTAAACAATTATGGAAATGAGAAACCAAAGAAGGAATCAATTCAATTGATAAGTTTGAAGAGTAACATCTTAATATATGTTTGGAAGCACGAGCAATCAACTCTTGATTAATCATGTTTAATAAATCTTGATACATTCTTGAATTTGAAATCAATTTAGTACTAATTTCTAAAACTTTTGATTCATCTTCATCATCATCAATGTCTTCTAAGTTTTCAATTTCATAAGTTTCTCCTTTCGATTCAGCTTCTCTCTTTTTTTCAAGTTCTTTGATTAATTTTTCATCTCTTAAATTAGATCTTTCTTCAAATTTTTTATTCAACTCTTCATTATGAATTAATGCTTTAGATTCTTCATCTTTAGCAGTCTTGATTCTAGTTTCTAATTCTTTAGCAATCTCACCTAAATATCTAATATTGATACCGGATTTATGTAATGAAGTAACTAAATGATTACCATCAGTTGGAATGATATTGGATGATGCATTGAATTGATCAATAAATTTAGGAATCAAAGTATTTTTAATGAATTTAGATAAATCACGAACGTTTGAATCTTCTTTACCATTTTGGAAAGCATCAACTGAAAATAATAATTTTTTTTCATCAACAGTAATTTCTGGTAATTTTTCACCTTTTTTAATAGGAGCTGATAAATCAATACCTTTAACTTTAGCTTCTTCAGTGATTAAATCGTTTATTTTTGAACTCCACCATTGTTGAACCGCTTCTAGACGAACCACTGTTTGTCTATGAGGATAGGAATCCTTAGAATTTGAATCATAATGAGCTTCAATGAATTCAATATCTAAAGGAGTAGCATTATATAAATCAATAATATATTTACGTTTATCAATACCAATCATACCTTTGATATCAGGACTTGTAACTAACTCAACATCTTGAACCGTTTCTTTTTTGAAATGTAAGATGTTTCTGATAGTTTCTAATTTTTCAACATATGATTCGTTTGATTTAATGACACCTTCATTTTCATCACGACCATAATCAATTTTAGTTAATGGTTCACCATCGATCAATTCAACTTCATTAGTTTTTTCATCTTTAACTTCAATTGGTTCAGATGATTGAAATAGACCAGGAACAGGAGATTGACAAATGATTCTTCTACCTGCATAATCGACATGTGTTGTCATTAGTGTATAAATACCTTTTGATTCAATACGATTCAAATAGTTCAAAGTTTGTAAATCTTGATTTGATGAAGCTCTTGCAGCTTCACGACCACCAATGGCACTGAAAGAATCAGAATTAGCAGCATATGAGTAGAAGATACCATTATGAGAATAAATGTTATTTTCTTCAACTTCATTAGCATCCATTGGTACAATTTCACCAGAAATGATGGATAAAGCTCCTTTAACTGCCTCATTAGTAAATTCATGGAAAGTTTTAGCAATTAAACGTTCACAAATGATTTTATCTTGAACGGTTTTACCTGGAAATTCTTTCAAACTTTGAATTTCATCATTGAAATCTCTGAACGAATTATTTTCATTGAATTGAGATTTACCAAAATCAGCAATTGAGTTAATTGATTTAGTGATCCAAGGTGTTGATAAATAAGTTGTTTGTGCTTTTGAATAAGTAACAGGATCTAAATCTTTTAAATTTTTTTCATTTTGTTTCATTTGAATTTTAAAATTTTTAGAAACTTTTGAAATTAATTCATATAAAGTATAAGATTTATATGAAGTTTCCTTTGGTGTTGCATCGAATTTGACATTTGTTGATTTATTGACAAAGAATCCATTAGTGTTACCAGTGATATGATAAGTTTCATTCTCTAAAGTGTTTAAAACGATGTAAACTAAAGTACCTTTGATTTTCTGATTTAATGGAACTGGGTTCCAAGGACTTAAATATAGACCACGAACAGCAGGGAAGATCAATTGTTTTGGGGTATTGAAATCAGATGGTAATTTATTGAAAATTGATTCAACTAATTTTGCAACTGTTTCAATTTCTTCAGAAGTTGGAGTTGGTAATTTTGGAGTTTGTACTTCATTTTCACCTTCTTCTGTTTCTTTTGGTTCTTCAGTGATAATTTCTTCATTTGATTCAATGATTTCACCTAATTCCAAATCATTAATTTTAGAAATCCCTTGATTGATACCAAATGGTTCATCCTGTGGAATCCCAACAATTTTTCTGATAGTAACTAAATGTTCAACGATTGATTTACCAGTATAGGTTTTTGGTTTAGCTTGAAGGATCAACTTTGAATCAGATTCATTTTTTAGAAGAGATTCTAATGGAGTTTCAGGTTTTAAAGTATTGCCTTTGAAAGATAAATTGAAACATGTAATATGTTGAACTTGTGGAGTATAACCAAAAGAAGCGTAAACGTCGTTGGCATTGTCAGATCTTAATAGCTCTAGCTGCAATGGTTTTGCACCAGGACTCAATGCACTAATGTCAACTTGAACAGAGAGAGATGTTGGGTCTGTCATGATGTTCGAATCTCTGATCTCGTCTTAATGGAGTTTAAAGAAATTGTTTGGAAACTTTTCATCGAGATTCGACAATTTTTTTCCAATGACAAAAAAGCGAACTCCGAGATGGAAGATGGAAGATGGAAAAATATAACGTAATCATATTAACTGTATAACTGTAGTAACTAGTATAGTGTGGTACATCGTATATAGAAGCTGGTGGATGTGACTAGTCGATAGACTTTAGTAATGATGATGTCTAGACTCTACTTTTACTGAATATAACTGGGCATTCTCTTAAAGTGGTTTTAAGAGAACTAGAAATCACAAGTACCAATTCACTACTGATCAGTGATTTCTCTCGAACAAACTATTAATCAAGCAATATATAATATAAAATACAAAACAGACTCAAACAGTTCTCTTCAAACTTGGCTCGAATGGTAAGAATACAGCAATGATAGATAAGCAACCAATGATGGCACCACAAACCCAAATAGGAACAGCAGAACCAGAATCAGCTGCATAATAATAAATAACAGGAGCAAAAATACCAAAGAATCTACTAACTAATAATGAAAACCCAACACCTGTACCTCTTGCCTTAGTTGGGAATGTTTCTGGAGTGTAAGCGTATAAAGTACCATAATAAATATTAATGAAGAAGTAAGTAGCAGCACCAAATCCTGCATCTGCTGAAGGAGTTCTAACTGATGTGTAACCAAATAAAATAGCCATTGAAGCAATGGCACCAAATGCTAAAGTACCTCTTCTACCAAAGACGATATGTTTACCAAAAGCAGTGAATTTAATCAAAATCATAAAGCCAGCTAAAATTGGACCGAAAATACCAACGAAATTAGCTATTGTAGCATTTCTATAAACTAAATAAGTTGAAGAACCAGTGTCACCACCATGGGAAGCAATGAAAATGTATAAGAAGTTATAGAAAATTGAGTATGAAAGACCGATGAAACCCCAGGATAAAAAGATTAAAATAGTTGATCTTGCAACTAATTTATTTTGAAATAAGATTGATAAATTTGTACCAATTGTATTGATTAAAGATTTGAAACTTGCATCTTTTGAAGAATCAAAATAGTTTTTTTTAATTTCACCACAATTTTGTAATTCTTCTAACGTTAAACTCATTGGTCTATTATATTTATCAGCGATTTTTCTTAAAGCATTGTAAGCTTCTTCATCTTTACCAACAGAAATTAAAAATTTTGGAGTTTCATCCATATTTAAAATGAAGAATCTGACTAAAGCTGCAAATAAACAAATACCTGAATTACAATACCATACGTATCTCCAGCCTCTATTAATATGAGAAGGACAATAATCAGCACTTTCACAAGAATTATTAGGAATGAAAGCCCAAGATAATAAACAAGCAATTGTTTGACCAATACCCCAATAGAAGGCCATTGTTGTATTTAAAAATTGATATTTTGAAGGTAAATATTCTAAAAACACAGAAATATCAGTTGCAATATTACCACCTGCAGCAAAAGCAGATAAAAACATAAAAATATTATAAGTTGAAAAACTATCCATGGCACCTGTTAAAAATCCAAAGATTGAAGTTAAGAAAATAGAAGTATTAAAGACTAATTTTCTACCAATAATATCAGAACCAAACCCAAAGACAACTGAACCACAGATTAAACCAGCATAAAATGTTACATTAGTCAATGGGAACTTATTAGCACCCCACATTTGATAATTAACGTATGTTTTAACAGAAGATTGAATCATTTCCATTTGTGAATCAATAGAGTAACCAAAACCTGCGATTAAAAATAATTTGATATGATACCATGTGAAACCAATTTGATCAATGGCATCGTTAATCAAATTAATTTTTTGAGCTAAAACTGCATCTGTTGATTCGAATTCAACCATATCTTGATTAAGACCCTTTAGACCTGATTCCAGAGAACCATCTTGATCTTCAGAAGTCACAGCTTCTATTTCTTTTGTTTCCTTTTCAATACTCATTCTAAATACAAGTATGATGATTTATGGATTAATCAATTAATCCGTCAAAGAAGTGGAAATTAAGTAGTTTAAATACAAGTTTTATATCAACATGTTGGACTCTGGAGTGCTAATTATCCATGCAAAGTGATAAAAGATACTCGATGGTAGTAACCAATAATAAGGCTGAAGAGAGATAAGTGTTGTATTCGTGCATGAAGTTGAATTGTATCATTGAAAATTTTTAACTTTGAAGTGTTGGGAAAATTTAATTAGATCTCGGGGTTCCCAAAGAAGCTTCATTCTCGATTAAGAAATTCAATCCGTGACTCAAGTGTGATTAGATTTAAAAGTAGGATCTCCATGATTTGTAGAAGACGTTCAAAATGGAAAGAATAGTCGAGGGTTCCTCAAAATGGATATGATATGATTTTGTATGATTTGATTCATCTGTTCAATACTAATTTCAATGATATAATTGTGAAGTCCGCATTGATGCAGAGTATTCATATCAATAATTAATAGATTAAGGTGTTGGAAACTTGGGAAGCATGAGAGGTCATTCGACTGATGTGTGAGTCACATAAGAGAGTATAGTGAATAAAAAACAGTGAATTCGTTACTTTTCCCAATACTTCAACAACTGTATGTTACTCTCTCTCTCTCTAATTAAGTGATACTTTCACCTCGTCTGGACCTGACAAATTACAATTGACTGAAATTAAACAAGATTTAAGCTACTGTCACGTGATTTCGGGTATTGCGGACTTTACCGTAAAGAAAAAGAGAAAACATCAGCGCTGCAGATCAGAGATTCGAGCATTGGTGGAAGCGTCGATGATGAAAAGTTGACAATAAACTTAAAATACTTATACAGGTAACAGTTCTGGTTTATCTGTTATATATCTCTCCACAACTACTGTACAATGTACATTATACAGGTAGGTACTAGGTACTAGGTACCAGAAAGTATAGATTATATCAGAATAATTTTACGGTTTCAACTTTCTACTTCGCCTATCTTGGTAACTTCATGTCAGGGCCCTGCTTGTTATCAAAAATCCATCAAAGTTAAAACAAAAAACGGTTTGAACTTTGTAGTCAACGGTTTATTTGAATCAAGAGTCAATACCCAAGACTCGTTGAAATTGCTTGGTTTCACTATTGAACAAATCAATAGTACAATCTGAGATTCTGAGGTATCGGTCATATCATATTGCCCTATCGCTTAGATGTTCATGATAAATTATTTGAGTAATGTGTTTTTTACAAATGGTCATATATAATATATATGAGCAATCCTCTTTTTAGTGGCAGGAGTGACACTTTAGTTGGAGCCCTGAAAGAACCTTGAAGAAATTAGATACCATAAGCTCGTCCATGAATCACAATTCTATACTCATGGCCATGGCTCTTGTGATGAATATGACTTTTCCTCGTTCATACTATAATTAGTCCGACTAATTTCTGATATTAGAGGAAGGATAGTCAATAAGAACTGAGATTGAATGAACTGAGGTATTCGACTCTGTACTGCACGTTATCACAAAAAAAAATACAATACTTGAGCAAGATGTAACGCTTATGTATAATCTGTAACTTAGACTAATATTTTGATAAAAGCATCAACATTTAAAACTTACAAGTAAACTCTCAAAAATAGTTTTATTTATACATAATCAAGTAATCAAATATCAAAATGGAAACAAAGCGCCATCATAGTTGTAAAATATACCATTTGATTCCTTGGTGAGACTATTGAACAATTTTACTAAATAATCACCAGATTGATCTGGAGTAATGGCTAATTTAGCAAGGGATTCTTTCAATTCTTCAGGAATTTTAAGTTCAGCAGTTTTAGACATATCTGTTGAGACGATTCCTGGATGGACACAAATAACAGTGAACCCTTCTGGTTTTAATTCAAATGATAAAGTTTTAACAGAATGGTTAATAGCAGCTTTAGATTGTCCATAAGCTGAAGTGGAAATAGGCATGAAGTCAGTTAATGAACCTAATCCACTTGAGATGAAAATGATTTGCCTAGTGTCTTTCTTAAGTAAATAAGGATAAACTGCTTTGGTTACGAAGATTGGACCTAATGTGTTAGTAGTGTAATGTTCGACCCATGTTTCCCATTCAGTTTCTAAGATTGGTCTACTTGATGCAGCCTTAGCAATACCAGCATTATTAATTAAAATATCAATACCGTTAAGTGCAACTTCTTTTAATTGAGCATCTAAAGCTTCAACGGAGTCTTTCACTGAGACGTCTAATTTGACAATATGAATGTTCTTGTTCTTTTCTTGTAATTTTTTCAACTCAATGGAAGTCTCAGGGTTTAATGAAGTGGCAATGACAGTATTTTCTGGAATTGCAGAGAATCTCTTAGTTAATTGGAAACCGATTCCACGACTAGCACCAGTGATTAGATAAGTTTTACCTGCCGACATTATTCAGTTTGATTTGTTGTTTTTTTCTTTCTTTGATGTAAGATATTGGTTGTAAAATATTTCCAAAACTAGCTTTTATACAGATATTAATTTCAGAGTTATTATATATGCACTTTTGTACAATCAGGCCACAGAATAATAAGCCCGGGTGTCCTTTATATTAATATGTCGGTGCTTCCAATTTCAAACTCCAGATCACCAAACTACAGGGACCAGGGAGTTGGACCACCACATTACATATGGTACTAATATTGAATATTCGGAGTGGAACATTGGAAACATACTGCTTGCCTTCAACCCTTCTCATAGATCTATTCCTCAGACTTTCAGTCGAATACATTGATCTAAACCGATGAATTTCATTTAGATATATGCATTTTATCAATTAATACCTCTTTCTTAGTAGATATTAGTGGGATGACACTCATAGGCATTTGGTGGAATAAATGGAGATTCCATTTCGTTAATATCCATCCATTATTGTGGTTTCATCTACATGATTGATGTGTAATTGACTACAAATTTGACATTTGACATCTTTTTTTGAAGGAATTAAGCAGAAATAGTTTTAGAATGAAGTTTGAACCCCAGATTTATGATTCAGTACTTGGACTTTCAAGGATGTTTTAAAGCAAAATAAGGTCGAATCAAGACTTCAAAGTTCAATTCAAGATATAGGAGACTTTGTTAGCTGATTTTTTTAGCTACCAGAGAAATTAAAATGTTACAATCTGTTGTGAAAATGAGAGATAGTGATGAATAGTGACATTTTAGTACATTTTAGGCAATCTTACAATATGAGAATTGACATAGAAAAACTGATTATTGAACCAGCTCTGCTTCAACCTCAATATTTGTATCAGAATTCAATTACCCTTTTTAGTTCTTGGTGAGATCAGTTTTTGAGAATAATAATTTAGCATTTAATTATTTCATGAGAGAATTATTATAACATTTAAATATTGATATTCCTCACTCAATTTCATCTGATCATTTGAATTCTAAATGGAAAGAGTGAAAAAAAATGGATTCATTACCAAATGAACTTAAAATCAAAGTATTGAATGAGTTATCCATAGAAGATCTCATTAAAATTCTTCATATCTCTTCAGTTCAAAGGTTAATATCAATTGTATTTCATTCCTCCGTTGTGTACTACAAAAATTTTGATATTATCAAAAAATTTCTTGACAAAAACACTGGTTATAATTTCAAAGAAGACCATTTCAATAGCTTATTGAAGGATGGTTCTTCATTTACTACGGACACTGGACTCGAGTTGATTCCATATGATGTTTTGAAACAACAATCTGTTAAAAGTGAGAAGGTTTATATTTTTCTTGGAAATGATGAGATCCATATAAATTCTTTTTTATTCACTTTTTTGTTAGAGAATACTCCAGATGAGGAGTTCATTACCCCTTCAATCTCGTACATTAGAAAAAATTTCAAATTTAGAATTATAGGTTCTGGTGTATATAGTCTTTCAAATTGGAAATGGTTATCAATTGCAGGTTTCTATGTTAAAATTTATATGGCTGGAGGTCGTTGGAATTTCAAGAGTTCAAATAATTCTGAGTTTGTTCAAAGTTATATGGATAGTATTCATTTGGTACGTGAAAGTCATAAACATCACAAAATTTTGATGGAACACTTTCAACCAATTGGAAAGAATTTGGAAATTGATGCTTATTTGATTGATCTTTTGGATAAAAGACCTTTAAAATTTTCTGAACTAAAATCGTTTTGGTTATCGATCAACAATTTCAATTTTCAAACTCAAGATCCTTTCCATTTGGATCAGCTACAGGAATTGAACTTATATGCTAGTGTAAACATATCAAACCTTCAATTTGCCAACCTCAAACGTCTTAAAGTTCGTAGAGGAGAAATTACAATCTATGAAGTTGATTTTCCAAAATTATTAGAGTTGGATTTATCACGAACCTTAGACCCTGTTATTTTAGATTCGATTAGGTTACCAAAACTAGAAATATTAAATATTAAAAATGAATTTCTAAAGATTAATAACATTCAAATCAACAAAGAACCTAGAGAGGTTGATTTTTTAACTAAATTAGATCCTTGTCCTAGCACTATTGATTTTGATTTTAGTATTTTCAAATCTTTGTCAAGACTAAAGATCCCATATAATATGTTCTTCGAATACATATTGAAAAAGGGACTCACTTCGATGAAAATCAAGACTCTAATCCTAGATAAAGAAGTTGCTGAAAGCAACGGATCCGACCATCAGATCGATCTTCCAAATATCAGTATTGAAGTCAATTGTTTAACTATTTATAGTTCACATTTGCATATTGAACCAGATTTACTTTCATTTATTCATCCAGAGACATTGACTATCATAATGAGACCAAAGAAACCTGAAGATTTCAGAAAAAAAAAATTGGACTTTGGAAATTCTAGTAATAAGTCAAAGATTAAGCATTTAGGATTGCATCTAGATTCTTATAAAAAGAGTTCTGAATTATATGAAATTAGGGGTATAGAAGGCTTCACAAAACTAGAATCGCTATTTTTGGATTCTTTTAAAATAGCAACCCCTTCATTACTTCCAAAAACAATAAAAGATCTTACCTTGATAGATGCATCAGATAGTGGCAATTTGGTGTTACCAGAAATGGAATTGCTTGAGAACTTACACATTGAGCTGCACGATTTATCAAATGGCAAATTTAATCTAAAATTGAACCACAAATATCCAAATTTGAAGAAATTGACAGTTGATGGAATAAGGTTGAGTGTAGAAATCAAAAAATAGTATTAACTAGATACATGATACTCAATAAATCAAATCAATTTTTGTGTCTTACATAGTTGTACCTCATCGATCTCGGTATTAAAGCCAACATAAATCCGAAGCAATTCTTCCACTCTCGTTATATATGATTGATTATCATCAAATTTTTATAATAAAAGTACAAAAATATGGATCTAGATCAAGTACTATTTGGTTTAGATCCTTTCATCGCAGAGAGTCTAGAATCCAAACTACCTTCATCTGAACTTTTCAAACAATCATACACCACTCTTTTGGGTCAACTGGCTGTATTACTAAGAGAACCGACTAACAGAAGAGAAGTACTATTCCAAAACAACATTGATAAAATTTTCACTGCTACCTCTCGATTACTGAACAATTTAGATGCAAGAGATGTTGTTTTGGAGTTGTTGAAAGTGTTGATCAATGGGATCGCGGATGTTGATGATAATAGAGACATATTATTAAATAATTCTGAGATTTGGGCAAGTTTTAAAAGGTTCATGAGTGATGAGTTCAATGATGATGAAGTTAATGAAAGAATATTTCTGTTGATCCAGAATTTGATTGTTGAAGACGTTGAAGAAGGAAATGGGAAGTATGTCAACACAGTGGCTAGCTTATTAGCAGAGAGTTTGTTTTGGTATGTTCAATACAATTATGAAAATCAGACAGCTGTTGAATTGTTTAGTGATTTAGTTAAAAGTGAATTTAAAACTGATGCTAATAAAATAGATTCGATGTTGAATAAACTAATATCTATATTGGATAAATATCAAGATAAGGATTTTATTAATGATGATGATGGGATTGATGAGTTAATTTTGAATTATTCCAAAATATTGGAAGTTTTAACAACAGATTTAAGCATCAAGTTCAATTATAATATTGAGTCAAAACTACAGATTAGGCTATTAAAAGTATTCAGTATTGTTGAAAATATGGAATTCCCTAACAAATTAAAATTTCAAAGACAAATACATGCATCAATTGGAAACATATCATCAAATTATTCATCTTGTAACAAACTAGATCTCAGAGTGGAAGACGATACAAATGGATATGTGATATCATCTAAATTTTTAATCATTGGTAATTCGATTAATTCAAATCATGATAGGTCCATTGTATTGAAAACGTACCCAAATTTAATTGATATAATTGTTTTAAAATTTCAATATCTAACAGATCCAATTTTATTTCAAGGTTATTTACAATTGCTGAAGAATGTCATTACAATGAGTAATTATTCAGGATTATTCTCAGATTTCAATGAATTCAAGGCGATAATCGAGGCGATCTTAATGAACTCTAAATATTATCCAAATTTAAATCAACTATTTACTTCATTCTTCAGGAAATTATTGGTGTTTATAAATAAAGATCAATTAGAACAATTGATTTCTATCAATGAAATCTTTGAAATTGAACAAGATCAAATAATAATTCTATCAGTATTAAATAAACTGATAATTTATAAGAATGATCAAACTTTAATTGAAAAGTTGATACCTAAAGTGATGAATTCATTTCATACCAAAATAGAGATTTCAAATCTTTTTGAATTAACTAAAACAGTTGGTTTGTTATCCAATCACTATCCAGAATTATTACTCGAATATGAACCAGATTTAATAAATTTATTGGGTTCAATCAATGAATTGAAAGATCAAAATCCTGCCGTTGATGCTGTTAAAAATAATTCAAGGTATATAAGTGGGTTATTATTGCCTAAAACGCAAGGAGAGTTGAACCAAATCTGTAAAAAATTGCTACAAGATTCATGATAGTGCTTACCCCATAATTGTATCTCATTATATCGAGAGAATTTTACGTCTTGTCATAATGGATCTAAATGATTTTAGCAATCTCAAAATTAATCGTCAAAGAACGTCACACTACATGTTTCACAAACAACAAAACAAATTAGATTTAGATCATCTTCAATATGCATGTAATTAATGTACACTAATTTCTATAGCCCTAGACTCTTACGAACATCATTTCGAACTTGTCTATCAAATTCAATTCTATCATCTCTCCATAATTTACAAGCATCAATATTAGCTCCACTCTCCACATTTGGTTCACTCAACATACTAACAACACTCAACAATATTTTTTCAACATTCTGTACAGGTGACCATCTTTCCTCTGCCCTTTCATACTGATTTGGATCATCCCCAGGAGGATGTAAGATTGATATACATACTTCTCCGTTACTGTAAATGTTAGGATGCAAGATCGATGGTGTGAAGACTAATTTAGGTGGTGACAATGGGTAGTCTGTTGGAAATGTTAACCTTGCAGGAAATACACCATTTTCATAAGGTGTATCTTTAGGACCTTCTAATAAACAATCCCAAACGAACAAATTGTCTTCTTCGACAGGACCAGCAATGATTCCTTCAGGTGCGTCTTTAGTCAGTTGCTGATATTCTTTCAATAAACGACGTTGTGCAGTACTCGTTCTTGGTGGCATTTCCCAGTAAACCTTTTCCGTTCTCTTCAATTCTAGTTCTTTCTCTTGTTCCAAAAGATTGGAAATTCTCACTGAAATCTCGCACGGGGCTCCGAACAGGCCCAATCGGGACTTGAGAAACACAATTTTTTCAATTTGTGAGAAGATTTTTGTGTCAAAAAAGTTCTCAAAAAACCAAAATTGTGCGTTTTTGTCTTTTTTTCATGAGAATTGATTTCTGTTTGAAGCTCCAACATTGCTATTTCTGATGGAATTCACTCTATTTACCAAGAGGTATTTGTCAAGGAGGGTTTGTTAGGGAAAATGAATGGTTGATCTTTCAAATGTAGTCTCATGTTGTAACAAGGCATTAGTGTTTGTGTTATTTTTTTGAAGTATTGATCTTTTAAACATATTTTATTATATTTGCATATAAATATACCTTGATAGATCTGCTCTTTTTTCAGAAATATCTTCTCTTTCTATAAATAAATAATTTGAAAAAGATTTTGCAAGAATTTTGTTTTCATTTCTCTTATTGATCTTTGTAACAACGAGATAATAATGATTCTACACCTTGGTGAAAGGGTTGCTTGTGAGCAATGTATTAGAGGTCATAGGGCTGCAGACTGCATTCATTTAAATAAACATTTGATAGAAATAAAAGGTCGTGGTAGACCAGGAGCTAAAGATCCATTGTTAAGATTTAGAATCAATCCAAATCCAAGAGTATTGAATGAAACAATGGAAGAAGTCGAAAATAAAAATGGTAGAAGCAAACCGGGTAGTAGAAAAAGGTGTTTTCATTTAGCTGATAAAGTTGAAGGCTCAATTTATAAGGTCGATTTAAGCAACAGTTTTAAAATCATTGGTCCTGCAACTGACAAAGAAATTACAGATTTTGAATTAAATAACTGTTTTAAGATTAATCTTAAAAAGGGTAAGAGAAGTAACCGTATCAAGAGATCCAATGGTACTTTCACGGATAGGAGAGTTGCAAAAGATTCAAAAGGAACTGAAAGAAGAAGTTCTACCGAAAGTTTAGAAAGCAATGTATCAGACCCTACAATTTCAAGAAACTCTTCAATCTTTTCACTTCATAGTAATACCTCAATTCATTCATTTGATAATTTGACAACGAATACTTCATTCCAACAATTAAGTTCTCCATTAGCGTTAGGTGATGATTTAATTCCAACTAATTTTGATCAATCTAACATGAATAACAATAATCCATCATTTAGTCAAAGCTATGAGGATGATTATAAAACACTCACTGATCATAATTTCCAAAAACAACAACAAGCACCACGTCAAGCCCAGTCTGTTGATGAGATATATCAAGCTATGCATTTTCCAAAAGCAAACATTCTTAATCTGAGTTATCACCAACAACAATACATGGGTCTCATTCCTAATAATAATGGATTTCAGAATTTAACAGATGGGTCTAATAGTAATAATGATAATATCAATGAAGATAGTAATGATATTAATTTTCAATCTAATCTTTCATTAAATTACCTCTTTGAGAATCAAATGATCAATGATGGTTGTTTAAACTTGAATCTTAATGATGTATTAGATCGCCAAAATTTCATTAATCAGGGTATTAACCATAAATATTATGAACGTCAGAATATTGAAAATATTAGTCAGGAGAAACATGAAGTTCAAAATCCTGGTGTTTCAAATGATGGAACTTCTAATGGCACTTCTTCTAAAGGTGCTTCTTCACCTTCAGATGCAAAGTTCAATAATTTATTCAGTCAAGTTGTTGAAAGTTTTCAAGCCACTACTGATGATAGTACTCCTGCCACTACTGATAATAGTATCACTACCACTGATACCAATAATGATCATGGTAGTGAGAAGAATGAAGAAGATAACAATATTCCTGAAGATTTAAATAATCAACAACAAAATGATGAGTTCCCTGACCTTGAATTAATTTGGTGTCCTGAATCATTCCCATAATAATAGCCTTTCCACATTTTTATTTAATGATTAGTTCAAAACTTTTTTCTTTTAATTGTCAACCTCTTTTAATTTTACCATTTTACCATTTATCCTAATAATTAATATACTAATACTTGTTTTATTTGAATACTATACAAACTTTGTAATATCTTGTTTATTTTATTTTAAACACTTTGACAGTGGCATCTTGACCTCCAGAAACGATATATTCTCCAGTGGTATTTTCAAATGCAGTACCAACTGTTTTGAAATCTTTCAATGAATTTATTTGTGCTTCCTTTAATGATGATTCATCTAGTGCAATGTCAAAAGATTTTTGATTTCTATGGAATATTGAGATCGATTCAAAATTCTTAAAGATTTCAATCCACCCATTGTAGTAAAAGACACAGGTGTATTTCTTTAACATCACAACGTTTTGAATTTTGCGTTCTCTTTCAACATCTAATATTATAGTTTTTTTGTGTAAATCATAGATCAGGAATCCTTTAGTAGAGATGAACACTGCATTGTTTTCATATAGAAGAAAGTTCAGCAAATTTTGATCAATATTCAACCCTTTTAGAAGAATTGTACCTTCATCCTGACCATGTTTTCCAAATAAATCAATGGAATTATCATAATATGCGTATAACACCCCATTAGAATGAAATTTGAAAAACTTGTAATCCGTATCAATGAATCTGGAATACTTGCCAAATTTGCCGTTAAAGCTAGGAATCACTTTCAACCCAATATCATTAATGAAGGCCAAACATTTTTCATTGATTTCTAAATGATTTCTAAAATTCTTGACTTGACGAGTGAAATGATAATCTTCTCTATTAATTACCCAAACTTTAAAACCATCATTATAATAAGATACGAATTTCTCAGATGTATACCATGTTACATCAATTATATCATCTCCATTTAGAAAAATCCTTTCTGGTTCAATTTTGTCATCACCAGCAATGAAGCGTTCTAATCTCCATAAACTCAAGGTTCCTTGTTTGGAAACAGTTAATAATTTAGTTCCATCCATTGCAACATTTTGGATCTCTGATTTTTCTGGAATGGTGAATAATAAATTCACTTTTGATGCAACAGGTTTGATTTTTGGAACTTCTGTTGTTTTGACCTGTGCTGGTAATTCAAGTTTAGTTGGTTTTTTAGTTAGTGAACGTTCAATTTCTGCAGAATTCCAGTTTTCTGTAGTTGAGACTTTATGAGAAGGACCAACATCTTCGATATTTAATTCTAATTTTGTGTCATTTGAAATTTTATGAGAAACATTTCGTTCAGATTTAGGTGTAGTTGTAACTTTATGAGAAGGACTAAAATCTTTGATATTTGATTCTGATTCTGTGTCTTTTGATGATAATTGAGTAGTTTCTTTGGGTTTATCATCATCTTGTTTGGACTTTTCAGAATCATCTCTATATGGATCAAGTCTTTTCATTAAATCATCTGCGACGCAAAGGAGCTTCTTTTTGCACTTTGGTAGTTTCAGATACCTTGGTAGAGTTATTTGGAACAGATTTGACCTGATCAAACGATGAAGTAGGAGGATGAGTAACAAAGGTAGCGACATGATTATCAGTATTTGTGCCGATGTTTGTGGCATGAGCAGGAGTTTGGAAAGCAACATTAGTTGAAGGTTTATTGTCATAGAGATTACCGTAGTTGTTACCAGTAGAGCTATAGTTATTGTTAGGCATCATACTATCGAAAAACTGTTGACGATATTGGAATTCGTTATTAAAATTAGCGACATTATTGAATTGTTGATTTGAATAATTCATATTAGTAGCAAATCCATTAATATATTCCTCTCTTGGATTGGATAAAGGAATTCTATCCTTAATAACTAATGGATCATCAGTGATGGTATCAGTATTAATAATCTCTAAAGCGTCTTGTAATCTTTGATTTAAATTGGCTTTAACTTGAAGTAAAGAATTACTTTGGATGCTTGTATGAGAGCTTCTTGTCTTTGTTGAGTTTCTTGGATCTTGAAGTTTCTTCTTCAATGTAGTGATCTCTAATTTCAATTTAGCTCTTTCTAATTCCCATTCAATTTGATTCTTTTCTTTTTTGGTCCATTCCATTTGAAGATATTTTATGATTTTAGGTAGAGTGAGTTCACTGAGTTCATTCATTATTGAAGTCGTTTCAAGTGTCAAGATATGATCTAAATAATAAAGTGAAAACAGTTTAAGGAGAGAATTGAAAATCTACGATGAATTTATGTTGGGCACATTAATTTCCTTTGTTCTAATCAGATTGGTACTTATGATTGTCATTGAGTATTTTAGTGTGTCAGAGTGTGTTTTAATATAATTTTATAACCACAATCCATCATTCATTGACCAATGAGTTATACTGGAGTCTGGTACTTAACTATATACAATTCATCGTCATCACCATCACCATCATCATCACTACTACTACTACTACTACTACTAGATGATGATCATTATGTGTCAAGTGTTATGAGCACCAAATGTATAAAAGCAAAACTAAATAACCCATTACTAACCAACCATTATTAAAATCCACCAAATGAAAGCAAGTTGCGAGTTAATTGGTCCCATCTCAATATTCTTCCAGATCCTTCTCGGTCTCATCATCTTATCTTCCCTCGTCATCAAATATAAATATGAAATACCGCAAAGACCGTTCAAAATCTGGTTGTTGGACGTCACTAAACAGATCATTGGTTCTCTGATAACCCATTTCATGAACTTAATAATGGCATTGAAGTACAAAGACTTATACGATGACAATGACCCGATGGTGGACTACGAGTGTAACTGGTACTTCATCAACCTATTCATGGACTCAACTTTAGGTGTCGTATTGATCTATTTCATATTGAACTTGTTGTATAGATTATTACCACATAAAGCCAAGGAAGAAGAACCTTTGTTACGAGAACCACATAAAGAGGAACCGTTCAGCAGAAGCTTGCTGATCTTCTTAACGGCAATAGTAGCAATGAAGTTCATAATATACTTGATTTTATTGAATTTCACAGCAATCATAATGAATATTTCTGATTTTTTGAATCTGATTGACGACTCTAATTTGAAAGTGTTTATTGTGATGTTGCTATCTCCCATCATTCTAAACCTACTACAGTTTATCATCACAGACAATATCATTAAACTGATGAGAATAAGATATTAATTTGTGTATTGGAAAAGATTATGTAAAAATATTCGATTTCTCCACTACACTTTAACTGTATATCATCATACACATATCAGCACATATCATATCATCACTCAAGATGCTCCCAGTCCAGGAGTTGATCAACAACATCAAGAACTACTCATACACAAAAGTTTACCCTTTGAACGCAGTCTGGCCTCCTTTAAGACGTTCTGCTGTCATGATTATCTTGTTCATTGGGAAGTATGGGGAATTAAGAGTCCTTCTAACTAAAAGATCGAGACAGTTGAACAACTTCTCAGGGCATGTGTCTTTGCCTGGAGGCAAATCAGATCATCCAGATGAAACAGATTGGGAGATATCGAGAAGAGAAAGCTTTGAAGAGATTGGATTTCCTTATGATAATGAATTAAACAAGCAAGGATTGAAATTCACTAAACTTACCACCATGCCTTGTTATTTATCAAGGACGTTCCTAAGTGTGAAACCAACTGTTGGTTTGCTATCCAATATCAATAACGAGTTCGATCAGATCAAAAAGATGCAATTGTTATTGAATCCTGGTGAGACTTCTTCAATATTCAGTATTCCATTATTAGACTTGATAGACATGAACTTGAAACAGGAGTACTTATCGAAGTCCATCAAGCAGTACAGATGGGGCAACATCAGATGGCCTTTAAAGCACTATTACTATCCAACAGAAACAAATCATGAAATTGAATGGCTTGAAGAAATAGTCGATTTGAGTTCTGATGAGGATTGTTTCGATGATGATCTATCGCATCACAAAGACACACAGATCAAGGATCTTTGGGGCTTGACAGCACAGATTTTGTACGATCTATCCAATATCTCCATCAATAAAACAAGATTGATTGGAAATGAAGATCTGATTTATGCTTTAACTGAGTTTGGAAACCAAATGAACTCCAAAAAAAGAACTCAGTGGGAATCAGAGATGATCAACTTCAACAACAAGAGAAATTACAAGGAAATCCTACCAAATCACGTCTATTTAAATGTCCAAAATGGTGCTAATATATAAAATTGATGTATATTTGTGTTTCCCCGATTGGTAAAACTGTCTTAGTTAAGCCCGTCACCCGTCTTTCAAGTACTTTTTTTCTCCGGGTTTTCTATGATTCATTTAATTCAAATATTACGTTCGAAATATGTAGATCATTTACCAATTTTTTTTTGTTTGTTGTTTGTCACTGATGATTCATGAACTGTATTAACTCTTTGATATATGTATTGGCTTTTTTTTTGGGGGTTAGACTTTTTGAAAACTATATATGTGTTTTTGAGTGTCTTGATACACACTGATTGACTGAATGAATTTAACAGCTAGTACATATTAAAATATATAGTATTTACTACACTTGCTGTTACAACTATCCACGTCTCTCTTCAATGATTATGATTTTCTGGCGTTTTTATTTATTTCAACATCAGTTATTTAGGTTCAACCTAATATATTAAGAATACAACAGCCTAATTAAATAGTAAATACCACATATACTTATAACTATGTCTAATTATTATTTCTTTAACCTTCAACTGTAAGAAGAACAAAAAAAGTAACTAAAGGGAATGTGTTCAGTTGTATGGCTTTTGATATGAAAAACGGTTACTATAAGCCGTTACCCATTATACTAATTTATTTCAAGAATTTAAACTAAATAGATTCTTATCTCTAATGATAATTTTTCCTGTTAAAACTTCTCACCATAGTCTGCATTAATATTGAAAAGTACTAAGTAAAGTCTACATGGTACTCTAGTACGTAAACATCAAGTTTTGCAGATATAGAGTATTATGTCTGAAAGATCATAAATTATATTGTTTATAAACTTCTCAAAATTTGTCCTCCCTCTTGCATTTCATTGTTTATATAAGCTACTCCATAATTTCTGAATGATTCAATTTCTTTTTTGATAAAGTTATCAACCTTACTTTTCAAAAAATCAAATGAATAAAGCGGCATAATCATCTTCTAGTTTGCATTTTACAGAATCTTCAATTTCTGCACTGCCAAAAAGGTACTTATTTAGAGGAATTGATTCTTTAAATTTAAATTTTTTCAATTTTTTGATATCAGTATCAATTGTCTTCTTGGACCAAGAAACTTGGAAACTATTTCCAAAATCTATGAAAACTGGATGGAAATCATTCATACAATCAAATAAAATATTATCTGATTTAATATCTCCATGAATAACACCAGCCTCATG